>LS990915.1:30500217-31100217 GCA_900464855.2 Musa schizocarpa
TCTTAATGCTGCTCTTGATCCTAACAATTGGTATCAGAGCAAGGTTTACTCTCATTTGGTTTTAAACCCAAGAGAGATGGCATTTGCCGATAACTTATATATAACATCCCATTAGTCCCACATCGGAAGTGGGCAATATGTATGATTAGCTTATAAGGGCCTAATGAGTGTACTACGTTAAGTCTCGCTTAAGCATTTTGGTCCGCGGTTGCAAGGACCGAAATGGAATTATTGGCCAGTTAGCTCAACAGACCCGGGTCATGACATTTGGTATTAGAGCCGATCTAGCATTAGGGCAGGGTGAGAGGGCTCGAGTAGGAAAGGGTTGCCCGTGGATAGAGTCAGAGAACTCATCACGGCGTGGAGCCACCACTGAGTTAATCCTCACATGCACTATGCTAGGGTTCGATCTGGGATATGTCGGGCCTTGCTAATTGAGTTGGGGATAATGTAACATCCCATTAGTCCCACATCGGAAGTGGGCAATATGTATGATTAGCTTATAAGGGCCTGATGAGTGTACTATGTTAAGTCCCACTTAAGCATTTTGGTCCGCGGTTGCAAGGATCGAAATGGAGTTATTGGCCAGTTAGCTCATCAGACCCGGGTCGTGACATTTGGTATCAGAGCCGACTTAGCATTAGGGTAGGGTGAGAGGGCTCGAGTAGGAAAGGGCTACCCGTGGAGCCACCACTGAGTTAATCCTCACATGCACTATGCTAGGGTTCGATCTAGGATATGTCGGGCCTTGACGAGGACGTCAAGCTAATTGAGTTGGGGATAATGTAACATCCCATTAGTCCCACATCGGAAGTGGGCAATATGTATGATTAGCTTATAAGGGCCTGATGAGTGTACTACGTTAAAGTCCCGCTTAAGCATTTTGGTCCGCGGTTGCAAGGACCGAAATGGAGTTATTGGCCAGTTAGCTCATTAGACTCGGGTCATGACATTTGGTATCAGAACCGACCTAGCATTAGGGCAGGGTGATAGGGCTCGAGTAGGAAAGGGCTACCCGTGGATGGAGTCAGAGAACTCATCATGGCGTGGAGCTACCACTGAGTTAATCCTCACATGCACTATGCTAGGGTTCGAGGACGTCAAGCTAATTGAGTTGGGGATAATGTAACATCCCATTAGTCCCACATCGGAAGTGGGCAATATGTATGATTAGCTTATAAGGGCCTGATGAGTGTACTACGTTAAGTCCCGCTTAAGCATTTTGGTCCGCGGTTGCAAGGACCGAAATGGAGTTATTGGCCAGTTAGCTCATCAAACCTGGGTCGTGACATTTGGTATCAGAGCCAACCTAGCATTAGGGTAGGGTGAGAGGGCTCGAGTAGGAAAGGGCTACCCGTGGATGGAGTCAGAGAACTCGTCACGGTGTGGAGCCACCACTGAGTTAATCCTCACATGCACTATGCTAGGGTTCGATCTAGGATATGTCGGGCCTTGACGAGGACGTCAAGCTAATTGAGTTGGGGATAATGTAACATCCCATTAGTCCCACATCGGAAGTGGGCAATATGTATGATTAGCTTATAAGGGCCTGATGAGTGTACTATGTTAAAGTCCCGCTTAAGCATTTTGGTCCGCGGTTGTAAGGACCGAAATGGAGTTATTGGCCAGTTAGCTCATCAGACCCGGGTTGTGACATTGGCCAGTTAGCTCATCAGACCCGGGTTGTGACATTTGGTATCAGAACCGACCTAGCATTAGGGCAGGGTGATAGGGCTCGAGTAGGAAAGGGCTACCCGTGGATGGAGTCAGAGAACTCATCATGGCGTGGAGCTACCACTGAGTTAATCCTCTATGCTAGGGTTCGAGGACGTCAAGCTAATTGAGTTGGGGATAATGTAACATCCCATTAGTCCCACATCGGAAGTGGGCAATATGTATGATTAGCTTATAAGGGCCTGATGAGTGTACTACGTTAAGTCCCGCTTAAGCATTTTGGTCCGTGGTTACAAGGACCAAAATGGAGTTATTGGACAGTTAGCTCATCGAGACCATGGTCGGATTATGTATGATTAGCTTATAAGGGCCTGATGAGTGTACTACGTTAAGTCCCGCTTAAGCATTTTGGTCCGTGGTTACAAGGACCAAAATGGAGTTATTGGACAGTTAGCTCATCAGACCATGGTCGGATTACACATATTGGAAGACTAGAATGAGGATCTTTTTAATTTCAATGGATTTCGAATGATGGAAATTTGTGAAATAACTTTTGACATTTGACACATACTCGAAGTGGCTCATGAAGGGACTAGTAAAGTGAAGGTGTCAAAAATTAATCTTTTAGTGCATTCTTATAAGTTATTTCAAATGAAATCGAGTGAGACCATTGGAGATATGTACACCCGATTTACGGATGTTAAGATCCCTTCCAAAAAGTTGGGATCCTAAAGTAACGGCCATTTAAGAGGCCAAAGATCTAAATAATTTTCCTCTTGAAGAATTAACACTAAAAACTCAAGAAGACCACTTGAAAGAAAACTCAAGTGATAAGGACTTTAATGAAGACTTGCACTTTTAACAAGGAAATTCAAAAAATTCATTAAAAGGAACAAATTTAAAAATGACACCACACAAATTTAAACCCAAGAAAGATCAAGTAATTTACTACAAATGCAAGAAGCCGGGACACTTCAAGAGTGAATGTCCCCAAGCAAAGAGGAGGCAACCAAAGAAGAAGGCTCTCAAAGCTACATGGGACGACTCAAGTGCTTCCGAAGAAGAGGAGCCAACCAACACCGAGCAAGTTGCTCACTATGCACTAACGGCTATTGGAGATGACGTAACAAGTTCATTAGACGTAAATTTAACTTTCGATGAGCTTTCAAGTGCTTTTCATAAATTGTTTGATGAATATAGAATCTTAAGTGAAAAGTATAACTCTTTGAAAAAGGAACATGCTTCTCTTATTAGCAACTTTGATAGAGTAAAGATTAGTATAAAAATAGCTTAGCATCCTGTACAAAATGTGATGAACTATAATTACTTCAAAAAAGAAAACTTGCTACTTAAGAAAACCTTAGAAAAGTTTAGGGTTGGTAGCAAATCCTTGAATATGATACTTGCCAACAAGGGTCACGTTCATAGAAAAGGTAGAATCGGATTTGTGAGTAGCTCTCGCCATAATCCAACCACCTTTATTAAAGGCCCTACTTTGTATATTTCACCTCGAAAGAAATATAACTTTTGTTGTAAATTTAGGCATGTAGCTTATCATTGTCCATTTAAAAAATGTAGTCCACATAAATTGATTTGGGTTCCTAAAAGAACCCAATGCAACATGATAAGCAATATAGATCGATTTTTGAGGCATCCAAGGTCAAATGGGTACCTAAAAATCATCCTGATTTGTAGAAAAATGTACCATCACAAGCTAGGAGCAGGAGATGGTAACTTGATAGTGGATGCTCAAGGCATATGACTGGAGATCCATCTCAATTCTCTAATCTCACTAGTATAGACGAAGGATATGTCACCTTCGGAGACAACAACAAGGGTAAAATCATTGGCAAAGGAACCATTGGTAATAAATCCAACTTCTTTATTAAAGATGTATTGTTAGTTGATGGCTTAAAGCATAACCTTTTGAGCATTAGTCAATTGTGTGATAAAGGATATATTGTTAAATTTGAATCTAATGCTTGCATTATTGAAAAACCATACAAAGACACATCTATGATTACACTAAAACAAAATAACGTATACACCATTGACATTAATGATCTTTGCAATGAAATATGTTTTCGATTTTGAATGACGATGTTTGGCTTTGGCATAGGAGATTAGGTCATGCTAGCATGAAACTAATCACCTAAATTTCATCTAAAGAACTTGTAAGAGAAATTCCTTATATCAAGTTCATCAAAGATAATATGTGTGATGCTTGTCACCTAGGAAAACAAATAAGGTAGCTTCAAACCTAAGAACCAAAGAAGCACCTCTAGACCTTTGCAATTGATCCATATGGACTTGTTCGGACCAATTGCTACATCAAGCCTAGGAGGTAGCAAATACGCATTTGTCATCATGGATGATTATAGTAGATATACATGGACTTATTTTTTGGCACACAAAAGTGAATGCTTTAGGTATTTCTCTAAGTTTTATAAACGTGTTCAAAATGAAAAGGGTTTTATGATTTCGTCAATTCAAAGTGATCATGGTGGTGAATTTCAAAACCGTGATTTCCAAGAATTTTATGAATCTAATGGATACAACCACAACTTCTCTACTCTAAGAAATCCTCAACAAAATAGAATAGTAGAAAGAAAGAATAGAAACTTACAAGAAATGACAAGAACTATGTTAAATGAGCATAGCCTACCGAAATATTTTTGGGCCGAAGCCGTAAACATGCCATACTATATCATGAATAGAGTTCTAGTAAAACTCTTACTCACCAAAACTCCTTATGAGTTGTGGAACGACAAAAATCCCAATGTTTCATATTTTAAAGTTTTTGGGTGTAAGTGTTTTATCTTGAATGAAAAAGATGCTTTAGGAAAATTTGATGCTAAATCTGATGAAGGAATTTTTCTTGGCTATTCTTCTATTTCTAAAGAATTTTGTATCTTTAATAAAAGAACTTTGATTATAGAAGAATCCATTCATGTTGTTTTGAATAAGATTTTCGAAATTAAGAAAAATGATTTTGATGATGATGTTAATTTTGATGCTTTGAATTTAAATGAAACCCTTTCTCCATCTAGCAACTTAGATGCATCTACTTCCGAAGCATTCTTACCCAAGGATTGAAAGTATGTAGATGCTCATCTTAAGGAGTTAATCATAGGAGACACATCTAAAGGGGTTCAAACTCATTCTTCTCTTAAGAATTTTTGTGCCAACGCCGCTTTTCTCTCCCAAATTGAACCAAAATGCATTGACGAGGCCTTGAAAGATGATTCATGAGTCATTGCAATACAAGATGAGTTAAATCAATTTGAGAGAAATGAGGTATGGAAGCTTGTTCCTAGGTGTAATAACTATTTAGTTATTGATACTAAATAGGTCTTTAGAAACAAGCAAGATGAATTTGGTATCATAGTTAAATATAATACTAGATTAGTGGCCAAAGGTTGTAATTAAGAAGAAGGGATCGATTATGAAGAGACCTTCGCTCCTGTGGCACAATTAGGAGTCATAAGAATGCTCCTTGCCTATGCTAGTAGTAACAATTTTAAGTTGTTTCAAATGGATGTTAAAAGTGCTTTTCTTAATGGATTTATTTTTGAAGAAGTTTATGTTGAACAACCATCTGGATTTGAGAATGATAATCTCTCTAATCATGTATTTAAATTGACTAAAGCTCTCTATGGATTGAAACAAGCCCCAAGGGCTTGGTACGAGAGACTTAGCTTATTTCTTATCGAAAATAATTTTTCTAAAGGCAAGGTTGATACTATATTGTTTATCAAAAATTTTAAAAATAATTTTCTTATTATTCAAATTTATGTTGATGATATTATTTTCGGTTCTACGAATGAATCTCTATGTGAGTTATTTGATAAAAGTATGAGTCTTGAATTTGAAATGAGTTTGATGGAGGAATTAACTTTCTTTTTGGGCTTAAAAATCAAACAACTAAGTAATGGTATATTTCTTAGTCAAACAAAATTTGCTTTAGATTTGTTAAAAAAGTTTAATATGGATAGCTCAAATCAAAGGCTATCAACACTCCTATGAGCACCTCCACTAAGTTAGAAATTGATGAAAGTGGAGAAAGCTTTGATCAAAAAGCTTATAGGGGTATGATAGGAAGTTTGCTTTATCTCACTGCAACTAGACTGGATATCATGTTTAGTGTAGGACTTTGTGCTAGGTTTCAATCTAATCCTAAGATATCTCATCTTAAAGTAGTTAAGAGAATACTTAGATATCTTAAAGGAACCACAAATCTAGGATTATGGTATCCAAAATCCGAGAACTTTGAGATAATTGCTTATGCTGATACAGATTTTGTTAGATATAGATTAGATAGAAAAAGCATATCAGGAACATGTTAATTTTTAGAACATGCACTTGTTTCTTGGACTTCCAAGAAATAAAATTCTGTTGCACTATCTATAATCGAAGCCGAGTACATTGCAGCTAGTGTATGTTGTGCACAAGTTGTGTGGATGAAAAACACTTTAGAAGATTATAAAATTCATTATAAAAACATTCCCATAAAATGTGATAACACAAGTGTAATATGTTTAACAAAAAATCTTATTCAACACTCTAGAACTAAATATATTGATATTAGGCATCACTTTATACGAGATCATATTAATAATCATGATGTAATCTTAGAGTTTATTGATACGAAACATCAATTAGCCGATATTTTTACAAAGCCCTTAAGTGAAGAACAATTTGATATTATTAGAAGAGAATTAGGAATGTTAATTTGTCCGAATGCATGAATTTATTAAATTTCATTTTTGGACTTTCTTGATTCTTTGATCACTCACTTAAATTTTGTGTTGATAATTTTATGATGCGAATTTTACATGATGATAAGGTTATGTGCTTCAATAACATGTTTACTTTAATGTTGGAAATTTTGTGCTTTGATGCTAAAAGTTTCTATGATGATGAGCATGTTATCATACAATGATGTAATATCATGTTTACTTTGATGATTATGATTTCTATTGAATATTGAGAAGTTTTAATCATACATCGGATTCTTAATCTTCGAGTACTACAAAGCACTAATGATATTACCTCATGCAAGTAGTGATGAAAAGCTATGACAAAACATTTTATAAATGTATGAAGTATTTATACATATCTTGATGTTTGATTTATGGAAGTCATTGACAAATGCATCTCTCACATATTTTACTCTCATGAATTTTTGATGAGAAATGGATTTGATGTAATGCTCTTCTCACTATGAAGTTTTATTCATGAATTTATCCTTCATGTGATACTCCTCTCCAATGAATTCTTCTCATAAAAATTGAAGGAATTCCAATGGATATCTTAATCTTTGAAAAATGAATTCTCGTGTGTGATAATGAAAGCATGTGTGTGATAATTTTCATGGGGATTTGATTTCATATGGATATCTCGATCCTTTTAAAAAATCCCTTCTCTTTGTCAAAATGAAAGCATGTTTTAATATATTTGACTTGATTCAAATAATTTCACAAACTTAGTTCTTAATAGATTCCCTCCTTGCCTTCTTTCCTCTTCTTCATGCAAAAATATGATGATAAGGGGGAGAAGTTGTTGGAATCTATCATTTTAGTATTGATAACATCTAATGATAAGAACTTTTGAGTGTGAAAAATGATAAGAACTTTAGTATTGATAACAAACTTGCACGTGAAAAATGGCTTTCAAAAGTCTTCTCTTCCAATAAATGATTGGAATGAGTTGGAGAAGAAGACTTTCATTGGAATGAGTTGGAGAAGAAGACTTTTGAAAGCCATTTTACACTATGTTCTATAACTCAAAAACCATAGAAGAAAAATGCTCATTCTAGTTTTCCAATATGTCACGGACAAACTTCTAAACAGGATGTTTGATGTAATGCTTATGCATGTCCGTATCTTTTGGTATATTCATACTTTGCCTAGCATATAGAGGGATAGCCGAAGGCTTAATAGTCCCATTTTAGTTAGGTTTGGTGGTCATTTTAGGCTTGTAAATAAAGGTTGTGTCATGTGGACACTTGTGATAGATTATCGGTCTGTAGTGAACCATTTTACCCTTTGTTGTGCAACTGTTCAGAGCTTGTAAAGTCTGTTTGTAATTTGCATTGTCTATGAAGTGTTTTAAGAAATGTTTGCTTGTGGATCCTAAATAAGACGTTTTCTCTAACCCGTTCTCTCTTTTGAGGGTCCTAAGGGAAATGGGAGGTTTCGGGGAGGCTGACCTTTGCGGACGGACACGTAAGGGTGCCGCACGACTTGGGCAAAACCAGCTAAGTCCATGATAGATAGTATCAGAGTGGGACAAGCACTCATAGAAACACTTAGCATGCAAACGTGGGGGACCTAGCGGGGCTGCGTTGAGGGTAGTCAGCACACGCATGACCATTTGGAGGAAAACAGACATGGAGATGTAGGGAAAAGGAGTGGCTCGGAGGAGCGAGCATTTGAGATTGACATTCAGAGGAATGGCCAACACTTCGCGCAAGAGGCACCAAGAGAACAAGGAAGCTTGGAAGAATGCAGAGCGCACAAAGGTTGGGATGGGTGAGTTTGAGCTACGGCTCAACGTTGACAACTATACTTGATGGTACTCAAGGCAAGCAAGACACTTGGTAAAGGATGAGACCATACAAGGTGGAATGAGTTACTCAGCGATCGTAAGAGTTGTGCAAGGCTCACAAAGGTGAGGGGAATTGCTAATTCAAAGAATTCGGTACTCATACATAGGCTTGTATGCGGACGATGGAATGTTCGCGGCCATCCCAAGGCGACCGAAACTCAGCACCATAGTGCATTGAAACTTTCTCTTCGGCATGTGAAGGATACATCCGTAGGGGCTAAAGTGTGCAATGAGTTCAGCATGTTGCTAGGCCCCCGAGTGGTGCAGCGGGGGCTGTATTGACGTGGAGTCGCAATCTAGCAAGTGCGTTTGCAGGAGGCAGAACAATGCACAGTTTGTTCAGCAAATCGGAGTAGTCCAAGGGAATGATGGTCTCCGAAATGAAGAGAGATGTTGCTTCAACGGGATAGTTATCCAAGAGGGATAAGTTTCGGCTCTCCAGAGCGAGAATCATGTGGGAAGAACCTCATATGTTGAGGAGGAATACCTCAACAAACAACAACTCCACAAAGCTCAATGGATTGAACAAGCGGCGAGGAGTCATCGCATGATCTCGCTCGAGAGAATGCATTGGTGGATGCATTGTGAGATCAAGTGGGGGAGTGACCCAAAACAATATAAATGAAGGCACATTTGGAGTCGATATAGAGATCAGACTCAAGAGAGGGCTGACCCGTGGAATGGTGGGCGCGAGGGCCACCATTAACTCAATGCAAAAAATGAGGAGCGGAGCAACTTAAGTGTAACTTGGCAAAGTACCCAAGCCGCATGAAGGGAGCCAGTATAGAAGATGGAACATAGAGCGGAGGCACAGTGCTCTCCTTGGATAGAGGTCAAGGACATGAACTCTTGTAGAGGCAAGAGCGGGATCATGTTGTTCCATGGGTCCTTCATTCTGACGGAGTAGACTCATCTTGCATGGTGCCAAAGATGAAGGGAGCTTCTAGGCATATGCACCTTATCTCGGAAAAGCATTTGATGGAGGAACTAAGGCGACTCAATTTATGGAGGTGAAGTTGGGTTTAGAAAGCCTTGGCACGGGGCAAGAGGATGCGGAGGCGGGTACTCTTGAAGAATATGCCACAGTGTTGCCATTCAAGTTGCCATGAAGGAAGCAGTGCGCAGCAGAAATTATGTTGGTAGGGGCAGAGGCCCAGGATCCAGATAATGGTGCACTAGGCGACGGACTATCCTAGAGCGGTGCTTCGTTTAGGTGTGACCCAAGAGTGGGTGGATGAAGGTCGATTACTAAAGGAGCGAACAAAATCAAAGGTGGAAGAGACCCTGCGATGTATTGGCAGAGGTCACATATGGAGGGATCACAATTCGAGTTCATCCCACAAGGATCAGAATGCAATGGAGATGTCACCAGGAGATGACATGGTGCAGCAGATCGTGGTAGAATAGTTCGTGGCAATACGATACACATGAATCTAGTCCCATGAGGGACTAGATCATACGAAGGTATGATCGAGAGCTACTGGAAGCTCCACTTCGGTGAATAACACGACGGCAAGAAGGGCTATGAATTCAAGGAGTGAAGGCCATGGTACCGCAGAGGCGGGTCTTTCGTGCATGCATCAAATTTTGCATCGGATGAAAGTCTTGGTCATTAGCATATGGGGGTTGTGTTCCACCAAGGAAAAAGTTTGAATGCAAGTACCAATGAGTCTCAGGGGAGGGACTTGATCATGCAAAGGTATGATCAAAGTAGCTAGAGAGTTGGACTGCTCCAGAGCCCATATTCGCTTAAGGGAGCTCAGCAAGTCAAAGGACAAGGTCGAGTAAGCGAACGTTGCTACTAAGGAAGCCAAGGAGAACATAATCGGTGCAAATCCTACAACATTATGGCAGAGGCCATGCATGGGAGTTGTAGTCTGTCTTTCTATCGACCAAAGGGAGCTGCGTGGAGAACACAGAGGTGTTGAAGTAGGGGGTCGAAAGGGGCGAGGAAGCGACGATGAGTCCAAAGGGACTTACCTACCCAAATCAAGCATAAGTTAGAATGGAGGTGGACTCGGAGGAGTAACATAGAGACATATCTACTGATCGTGAAGAAAAGAGATGCAGATGCGAGGCGACGGATAGTAGGGCCATAGGCATGGCAGCGCCATGGTACCATAGAGGTGGGACTTCCGTGAAAGTCATTGATCCCTTGCTCTCATAGAGGGAGAGTGCTTGATTGTGAAAGGGGCCAAGGAGGTGGAGCATGCAGAGGCAAACTCCAAGTACCGAGACAAGACTAAAGGGCAGAGGCCAAGGAATTTCGTAAGACCGGTGTCAACGAGCTTCTCATCAAGATAGCCGAAAGTGAAGGACTTTGGGTCATGCAAGAGTGCATGACCAAGGAACGAAGCAGGCAGTACGCGATGCTGTACCTTTGCTACTTAGTGGAGTAGGCGACAGGGTTGATGGAGAAGACGGTACAATCCCAGAGGCGACCAAATCTATTAGAGAATTACTCCAAGTTGGGGTGAAAACTTCTTGCATTCCAGAAGTTCGATGGCATTAAGAAGGTGAATCACAGTAACTAACTCAACACAAGGAGTGCAAACACTTTAAGTGCTTCAGAAGTGTGAGCAAAGAGCAGGCGAAGGACAGTAACCAGCTCGATACATGGAGTACAACCTTGAGGAGGCGGGCGAAGTCAAGTATCCTTTGCCTTCTCAACCCTTAAATGAATGGGCAAAACCGAGTACCCTAATTCTCTTATCTATCCAACAGAGGAGCTCTGCACAGGTTCAAAGACCCTTTGAAGATATTAGAAGACAATAGTTATCAAATCCTCACCATTGGTGATCAGTGCTATTGAGAGTAGAGTATCCGCCTCATTTTCCAATAGAATGTCAATCGAAAGCGAAAGTGATGCGAATCTACTTGGAAGTGACAACTAAGTGAAAGAAGAGTCGATGAGCAAATTTTGTGGAGGAAGGACCAAAAACTTTGAAAGTTTGCAAGGCGATGCTCGTTAAAGCTCCAACAAGCATCCACCTAGTTCAAGCAGCATGAGGCATTTGAGAGACTGGCACATAGTAAGGATGGTATTTTCCTTCATCTAGAGGATCCGTAGGAATCAACGTGGATCAACACAACTCAGCCAACCCCACACCAGAGTCAGAGTCATTGGTGAGTTGAAGCAGCATGGCGGATCAAAGGTTCGACTACTCAAAAATAGTAGCGGAGAGTAGGTGGGAGCCAGGAGGCGCATTGCAGCTAGAGCAGAAGATTGAAGACTCAGCAAAGGAAAGGAGTTGTAGTGTCGGCAAAGGCTTCGACGAGGACGTTGAAGGAATAAGTGGGGGAGAATGTCACGGACAAACTTCTAAACAGGATGTTGAATGTAATGCTTATGCATGTCCGTGTCTTTTGGTATGTTTATACTTTGCATAGCATGTAGAGAGATAGCCGAAGGCTTAATAGTCTCATTTTAATTGAGTTTGGTAGTCGTTTTAGGCTTATAAATAAAGGTTGTGTAATGTGGACACTTGTGATAGATTATTGGTCTATATGGATCATTTTACCCTTTGTTGTGCGATTGTTCAGAGCTTATAAAGTCTATTTGTAATTTGCATTTTCTATGAAGTGTTTTCGAAAATGTTTGCTTATGGATCCCGAATGAGACGTTTTCTCTAACCCGTTCTCTCTTTTGTGGGTTCTAAGGGACATGGGAGGCTTCGGGGAGGCTGACCTTTGCGGACGGATATGTAAGGGTGCCGCACGACTTAGGCAAAACCAGCTAAGTCCGTGACAAATAGGTGTAATTCGTCCCATTAAACATGGGTGGACGTTTGATTGAGTGACCCGTTTGGTTGCCAACAAATGTCATCTCTCTTAGGTTTCAAACCAATATAAGAGTGACCACGCTCTAATACCAATTGTTAGGATCAAGAATGACAATAAGAGGGGGGGGGGAGGAGTCAGTTAGTGCAGCGGATAAGAATGACAAATTTCAATGATTTCGAAAAACTTCATTCAATGAAATTCTAAGTTCGACGAAAACCATTAGTTTGCAAATGAGTAGAGAAGAGGGGATTGGATATTTTTCAATGAAATAAAGTAAAATACAGTAAAGAGAATAAGCAGTAAGGAAGGAACACACCGGAATATATAGTGGTTTAGTCGTTGTGACCTACATCAACTTCTGATTCCTCCTTTGTAGAGGTCACCAGTGTCCACTAATGGTCTTCCTTCAATAGGTGAAGACCAAACACCTCTTTATAGTACTTTTTCTTTTTCACGGGTTTAGGAGATAACCTTTACAAGCCTCACACCTCTTCTTGGATAATTACAAAACTAAAGAAAGAGAGGAGGACTTTTGCACTTTTACAACACTTTTAACACCAACACTTAAAAGATTTTTCCATATTTAGATTCACTTTGTTGCCCTTTCATGCAAATAAGGGTGGGGTATTTATAGGCCCCAATGGTTTCAAAATTGGAGCCAGTACTTGGCGGTACCACCGCTTGACACTCTAAAACTAGATGGTACCACTGCCTATTCTGGTGGGACCATCGCCTAACAGAGTCTTGGATACTGAGCTTTGGCGGTACCACCTAGGAGATTATTCCCTAGGCAGTTCCACGGCCCTAGTTTGGCGGTGCCACTGCCGGACAGGTCCGACAACCTAGTTGGGCCTTAAATTTGGCCTAAACCAGTCTAATTACAGGCCTAATTAGCCCTCAACAGGATTAATGAGATTACCTCCTAAACCTAACCCTAACTATATGCTAACTATGATTTTTAAGGCATACACTAAATAAAACAAGCCTAGTAAGTCTAGGTTTCTTCCGACGAGCTTCCGACGAATTTTTGATACTCTCTCGGTAATCTCGGTCAATTCCAGCAGAATTTTTGACAAACCTTCGAACTTCCGACGAACTCTTGAACTCTCAATGAAATCTCGATCTTGACTCAGACACTACATTTTGCTTTATACCTTGATCGCTATCATAGTTTATCTTGCATACTTTTCTCAATATATAGATTTAATCAAATAATTTACCAATTGATTTCATCATTTCATTATCAAAATATGAGATTCAACAATCTTTCCCTCTTTGATGATGACAATTAATTGATAATGGAATTAACTATAACAATCCCTATCTATATGCCATACTTGAAAAAAGACACTCTTCAATACAAGGACTTTAAATTCAAGCATCAAATCGATAAGTTATATGCATTTAAACTTATCGACATGTATATCATGATACCAATCATGATTTTCCATCTCAAAATATGATACCATGTATTTATCACAATACAAATGATGCCAAGGCATGACATCTATTTTTAAGTCTAATATAGAATGTTGATAGACAATTATCATTTTCAAGTATGATATGAATTTCTAATATGAAATTTAGCAATATTCAAATTTCAAATATGACAATTCATCAATCTGAGGCATGATATCAATTATAAGTCAGAAATTAAGCTCATGATATGTTATCATAATGATCGACATTTATCAAGCATTCATGAAACATTTCAAGTATTTACGATATATATGATGCATATGCAATACATTTTGATATGTTTTAAGTATTTGCAATGTATTGTGATGTATATGACGATTCTAATCATATTTTAAGCATTCGCAAAACATTCAAGCATTTATGATAAGATACATTTTCTACATTATTTCAAACATTCATAATGATAAATTATCATCAATTTGTCATACTTCTCCCCCTTTGTCATCAACAAAAAGGATAATCATTCAACAATGCAAGCGTGTTAAAAAACTTCAAGCAAGTTCCACACAAATTTATCCAAGCCAAAAAGGAAGGTAAGCAAAAATTTTGCATGATAACTTATTTTGGTTTTTTTTTAAATGGATAAGCTAACATTTACACTTTAGATGTGCAAAAGCTTTTTGGTTCTTCTTTAGATGTGCAAGTTTCTTTCTTCCTTTGTCACAAAAAATAAGAAGAAGAGGAAGAAGAGTAAGAGAGAAATTCATCAAGAACCAAATTCATGAAAGGATTTGGACCAAGTTAAATCCAAAACAATAAATGAGTTTCATCAAATCAAGTTTCTATTTTAATAAAGAGAAAAGATTCATTAAAAGGATCAAGATATCCATACAAAATAAAATCCTTATTCTTGCAAGTGATCATCACATACTAAAAGTCCATAAAAATTCATCTTTTATGAGAAGAGTAAGGAAGAATTCATGGGAAAGGATCATCAAATGAATGATAAAAAATCTACAAATGAAATCCATGAAAGATGTATTTGTCGATGAAATCCATGAGTGATGGAACTAAGTATATCAAAAATCATTAAGTGATGGAACAAGGGTATGAAATAAATTTGATATCAAGTAAATTGATATTCCGGATTTCCTAAAAGATTTATTTACAAAAAAAATCAAGAAAGTTCGGAAGAGATATACAACAAACTCATGCATTTGGACAATTTAACATCCCTAACTCTCTTCTAATAAAATCAAGTTTTTCTTCATTTATAAGTTAAAGATATCAGCTAATTGATATCTCATATTAATAAACTCTAAAGATATGTTATGATTATTAACATAATCTCTTATAAAATGATGCCTCATGTCAATATGTTTAATTTTAGAGTGTTGAATAGGATTTTTTGTTAAACATATTACACTTACGTTATCACATTTTATGAGAATATTCTTATAGTAAATCTTATAATCTTCTAATGTATTTTTCATCCATACAACTTGTGCACAACATGCACCAACTGTTGAAAAATCTTGAGGGTGACATCACATGCACAGCAGAAAAATAGAAAACAAAATCCCCAATTTCCCAAAGATTTGTTCGTCATCGTGTGAAGATTGGTGTATAAAATCTACGAAATAGAAAACTACATATAGTTAAGATTGTGTTACCTAGGGAGATCGTATATCCCTGAATCCTTGTAGATCTCTAAGAGAGGGTGAAGGAGGTCAAACGCCCTCCTCTCTAGCGGTGATCCACATAGTAGGGCTGCGATGACACTCCTCAAAACTCCAGACTTGCTCTGAGGTGGAGAGGGGGAGAAGAATAGGAGAGGTAAGCAAATGTTCTAGCCTATGAACAATCTCTCATATTTATAGAAGTCCCCTATCAACTTAACCCTAATGGATCCTTCCTTATTAGGTATTGGATCTTCATCCAACTACCAAAGCCTTTCAGATTAATGGATCTCTATCCAATAATCTCTCATGGGCTTTTATTGGATCTCGTCTATGGGATCCAATAATTCAGGGGCTTATTGGATATCCAATAAGATATGGGCTCCGACGGATATCTCATATCCAAACCTCTACTAATAGAAATGTCTATCATATGTGTGTGACCCTCTAAGCCTAATATCGAGCTGGTCATGAGTCATACCTATCAGAACTCCTTCTGGCTCAGTGAATTATTATCTCCATAATAATTCTCTCGACTCATTAACTACAGACATACTAGGCCACTACGTCGTAGCCCCCAAATGATACAAGGGAATCCAATCTATTGGATATGTCTGTTCTCAATTACCATGTACCTATAGTCTCTTATCCATCTAATTTCCTAGAGACCGTATACCGGGCATGGTGTTGTCAAACTCATAAGGTTTATACTCGAGTCTTGCTCTAATCGAATTCTCCCAGAAAACTCTTTCTCTCTCAATCTGAACGACCCTAGCTAAGGATTTTTCTAAGCAAGAATATATGAAATATTCCTCTCATGACACCGAGAGTGTATTATCATCTATCGACACTTAATAGGCCTCGTAAGGTTGACTATCACTCTCGATGACCGGCTATATTAGATCTAGGACATCCAAACCTATAAGTCTGATATTAAAGAATGGAGCACTCATATAGGACATCCTTTGTGTCTCAAGTCTAAGGACCAGATACACCATTGGGACTACGGAATCGTTGTTTGACAATAAGGTATCATCAACCATCCAACATTCCATGAGCAGATCAATCAGTGAACTCATTCTCCAATGAGCACATGTATTGTATCCCTAGTGTCCCCACATGAGCAGTTATGAGACCAGCTGCATCCATCATATGGATGGGTATATAATACACCAGTCTATCCGGTTATCTTGATGTCCCTCTTGAGTAATTTAGATAGAAATTATTTAGGATATGTGTTTAAAGACGAATTGGTCTTATTATCATGATCTCATCATGATCTGATTCCTATTGCACAGATCCAATGACATCATAATATATACATGCATATATATAATAGTCGATATAAAGTGATAAATGTTAAAATATAATAAGTAAAACGACTACATGTCAAGTCACATATGCCATCACTCACGTGATTGACTTACTAGGCACCTATGACTAGCAATCTCCCACTTGACTTAAAGCCAATCACCTATGTGTCTGATCTCTATCAGACTCTTATGATGCTCAAAGAAAATCTAAGACAACGGCTTTATCAGTAGATCTGTAATGTTATCTTCGGATGTAACTCTTTCCACTACTACATCTCCTCAGGTCATGATCTCTCTAATAAGCTAGAACCTCCTCAGAACACTTCTGATGAGACCCAGGTTCCCTTATTTGAGTAATCGCCCCATAGTTGTCGCAATATAATGGAATCGGCTCCTCGCTGCTTAACATGACTCCCAGATCTGTGATGAACTTCTTCATCTAGACTCCCTCTTTTGCTGCCTCTACTGGAGTAATGTACTTCACCTTTGTGGTCAAGTCAGTAGTAGTATCTTGCTTGGAACTTTTTTAGCACACTACTCCTCCATTCAAGGTGTATACATACCCTGAATTTAACTTTCTATCATCAACATCAGACTGAAAACTCGAGTTTGTATAGCCTTCAACCCTAAGGCTACTACCTCCATATATTAGTAAAAGTTCCTTAGTTCTTCTCAAGTACTTAAGGATACACTTTACATTAGTAAATCTTATGGTCCTTGAAGAACTGGGTAAACTCTATATTTAAGTACTCACCTCCTCGATTTGATCGAATAGTTTTGATACTCTTTCCAGTCTAGTTCTTTACTTCATTCTTATACTATTTGAATTTCTCAACGACCTTGGACTTGTACTTCATTAAGTACACATATTTATACCTTAAGAAATTATCAATGAAGGTAATGAAGTAGGAGTAACCATCAATGACATGAATTGACATGGGTTCACATACATCAATATGTATGAGTTTCAATAGCTTAGTGGCTCTCTCTCCAATTCCACAAAATTAAGAGTTTGTCAATTTTTCATGAACACAAGGCTCGCAAGTTGCATATGACTCATATTCGAATGGATCTAGATATACATCATTTAGCAACTTTTGAATCCTTTCCTCATGGATGTGACCTAGCCTACAATGTCATAGGTATGCACTGTTCACCTCATCTCGTTTCCTCTTAAACACACTTACATTCATGATATGTGGAGCAATATCTAGCATAAACAAACCATTATGCAATGTTCCTCTCGTCAGTCTCCTCGACTTTACCAGAATCTATAATAAATTGCAGATGTGATATGCAGTATCCAATACCTATGTGTTATCATAAGAGTCTAACAAATGGAGACTGATCATGAATGTATCTGAAGCTTCTCCAAGCTTCTATTTCACCCTCTCTACAAGGTACTCTTTGCAGTTCCTCTTCCAATACCCATCTTTGTCACAGTGGAAGCACTGACCTTTATCCTTTATTGGGTCTTTCTTAGCAACCTTTGCTTTACCTGATATGCCCTTGCCCTTGCTCTTCTTTAGGGACTTTTCTGCTTTCCTTTTTTTCTAGTCTCACTAGTGTAGAGAACTAGCTTCTCTTTCTTGATAGTGCTCTCTGCCTCCCTCAACATATTGAGGAGCTCCGAGAGAGTCACCTTAAGCTTATTCATATTAAAATTCATTATGAACTGTGAAAAGAAATCTTATAGGGATGAAAGCACAATGTCCACACACAAATTATCCTCTAGGACTATTCCTAGACCTATGAGTTTCTCTATCCACTCAATCATTTTTAGGACATGGTTCTGAACCGATGTCCCCTTAATCATTCTAGCGTGGAAGAGGCTCTTGGATATCTCATATCACTGAGTCCTTCCTTATTCCTCAAACAGTTTGCAGACATATAGTAGTATAGATCTGACATCTATCTTTTCATGTTATTTGTATAACTCAAGAGTCATAGAGCCCAACATGTAAAACTGAGCAAGAGTGGAGTTATCAATGTACTTCACGTAGCGAGCGATCTCATCTTTACTTGCCCCTTCCTCGGGCGTAGGCATCACTGTATCAAGGACATATGTGATATTCTCCGTCATGAAAATAATTCTCAAGTCACAGAGTCAATCCATATAATTTGGACCAGTGAGGCGATTGACATCAAGTTTGCCATGTAAGGGATTTGAAAGCGATAATTTTTTAAAATAAAGATGCAGTAGAAATAAATAACATGCAGATTTTGTAAAAAATAAACAATCAAGATATGGATTTCTATCTTAATATGCTCCCAATATTTTATTGACGAGTCACACGACACCCTCAACACATAAAACAAAAGTCTTCGGTAGACTTTTAGTGAGGATTAGGATCCAATCAGCGTCTTAGTATAACCTCGAGGGACTCGACTAATCACACTAAGCCCAAAATGTAGACAACTCTTGCTGATCACAACTCCTTATGATTCCCGTCTTATTCAGCCTCCGAATCACCATGGTCTAGAGGGACTCGACCAACCATGATGTTCAGTTAAGTCAACACCATCATTACAAGATGAGTTTGGTTTGATGATATACCCTCGAGGGACTCGATCAAGCAAACTATGTCCTTAGGTCACCGATGACATCTCTATGCCGTAGGCAAGATAACGAATCGCGATATAGGTGAGCCTCGAGGGATTCAACCAACTCAATCTACATTGGGAATCGATCCCTACTTATAACGAAGGAAGATTACGTGGGTCAATCTAATTGCCTCACGTTTACCGACTTAGTATTATCGAGAGAGAGGTTTCTATGATTTGGTCTCGTAATATGACATGTCACACATATACATATTTAATATATATCTAAATCGTATGCAAATATATATACATATCTAGTAGGTATATAAGCAATCACACTAGATGATCATAAACCACAATCTAATGTGATTAGGCCCGCTAGTGAGCCTAATCACTCACATTAAGATCTATGTGTGTAGCGATGTATCTCAATGCCCTATGATCGTTCATCTCGTACTCGTCGATTCCGTCGAAATCTCGATGCATCTCCATGTATCATGATCGTCCGTCTCATAGGTCCAGCTATTGCTTCCACGCTCTTATTACGCCTTCTCGTGTGATTACAACTTAATCATAGGCACGCAGACCCAACAATAAATGAGAAATAAAATGGAGGCTCACAGGCCCCAATAATAATAATCACAAGTACACACATCACACGGTCCATGATAATCCGTCCACATATCATACATTACATGTATAAATCATCATCATGTAGGACTACTAGATAATAATAAAAAATAATAATAAATTAAATATTTTAATTAATTAATATTTTCTAAATTCAGGGACATGTAGAGACTTCTTTGAATTCTGAGAGGTATTTTTGTAATTTAGACAAAGGACAGAAATTAGAATATTTTAAATTCAAAAGGGCAAAAATGTCGTTTGCCAAAGACTGCCCTAATCCTTCTCTTCGCCCTGCTTGCTGCGGGCGCCGCCACCCTCGTCGGCGGTAGCCTTCTGCGGCGGGGTGCGGGGGCGCCGCCCCTGCCTGCGGGCGGCTCGCCCGTGGGCGGTGTGCCCGCGGGCGGCGCTGCCACTGTAGGTGGGTGCTCCCCATGTGGGCGGCTCTGCTCGCGGGCGCCTCTGCCCGCGGGGGCTGCTCCCGTGCAGGCGGCCTGCCTGCATGAAGATGGCAGCAAGCACGCAGCCATCTTTGAGCGCAGCAAGGGCAATAACAGATGCTGCCCTTACTCGCCTAGTGCGTCAATAATTTTGACGTCAAAAGCATTACACAAACACAACACACGCAGTTCAAACCAATCGTTCGCATGAACAATCTAGCTCTAATACTACTATTGAAAAATATTGGGGGCGACATCACATGCGCAGCGGGAGAACAAAAAATAAAATCCTTAATTTTTCAAGATTTGTTCGTCGTCGTGCGAAAATTGATGCGTAAAATCCGCGAAATAGAAAACTACGTATAATAAATATTATATTACTTAGGGAGATCGTATATCCTTAAATCTTTATAAGTCTCTAGGAAAAGATGAAGGAGGTCAAACGCCCTCCTCTTGATCCACAAACTCGAGGCTTGCTCTAAAGTGGAGAGGGGGAGGAGAATATGAGAGACAAGCAAAAGCTCTAGCCTCTGAACCACTGAATCCCTCCTATTTATAGAGGTTTTCTACCAACTTAACCCTAGTAGATCCTCCCCTATTGGGTATTGGATCTTCATCCAACTACCTAAACCTCTTAGATTAGTGGATCTTTATCCAATAAACTCTCATAGGCTTTTATTTGATCTCATCCATACGATCCAATAATTCAAGGGCTTATTGGATATCCAATAAGATAGGGGTTCCGACGAATATCTCATATCCGAACCTCTATTCATCGCAATGCCTACCATATGTATGTGACCCTCTTGGCCCAATATCGAGCTGATCGTGAGTCATACCTATCAGAACTCCTTCTAGCTCAGTGAATTATTATCTCCATAATAATTCACTCGACTCATCGACTATGAACGTACTAGGCCATTACACCGTAGCCCCTAGATGATACAGGGGAATCCAATCCATTGGACCTATCTGTCCTCAGTTACCATGTACCTATAGTCCCTCATCCATCTAATATCCTAGAGACCGTATACTAGGATTGGTATTGTCAAACCCATACGGTTTCTACTCGAGTCTTACTCTAATCGGATTCTCCCGAGGAACTCTTCTCTTTCAATCCAAATGACCCTGGCCAGGAATTTGTCTGAGCAAGAACACATGAGATATTCCTCTCATGACACTAAGAGTAGATGTTCCTCTATCGACACTCAATAACCCTCGTAAGGTCGACTGTCACTCTCGATGACCGATTGTACTAGATCTAGGACATTCAAACTTATAAGTCTGGTATCAAAGAATGGAGCACTCATATAGGACATCCTTGGTATCTTAAGTCTAAGGACCAAATACACCACTAGGACTACGGAATTGCTGTCTGACAATAAGGTACAATCAACCATCCAACATTCTGTAAGCGGATCGATCAGTAAACTCATTCTCCAATGAGCACCTGTACTGTATCCCTAGTATCCTCACATAGCAACTATGAGACCAACTACATCCATCATATAGACGGGTATATAGCACACTAGTCTATCTGGTTTTCTCGATGTTCCTCTCGAGCAACCTATGACCGGGATTATTTAGGATCTGTATTTAAAGGCAAATTGGTCTCATTATCGTGATCTCATCAAAATTCGATTCCCATTGCACAGATTCAAGGACATCACAATATATACATGCATATATGTAATAGTCAATATAAAGTGATAAATGCCAAAATATAATAAGCAAAACGACTGTATGTCAAATCATACATTTCATCACTCACGTGATTGGCTTGCTAGGCATCTATGACTAGCACCAACTGCTATATACTTAACTACGGTCGTAGATAATGCAACCGAGTTTTGTTTCTTGGAAGACCAAGAAACAAGTGCATGACCTAAGAATTGACATGTTCCAGTTGTACTTTTTCTATCTTCTCTACATCCAGCAAAAACCCGCATTAGTATAAGCAATTAATTCAGAGTTATGGATTTTAGAAACCATGATCCAAGATTATGGGTTCTTTTAAGATATCTAAGAATTCTTTTAACGACTTTAAGGTGAGATAGCTTAGGATTAGATTGAAATCTAGCACAAAGTTCGACGCTAAACATGATATCTGGTCTAGTTGCGATGAGGTATAGTAAACTACCTATCATACCCCTATAAGTTTTTTTATCAAAGCTTTCTCCACTTTCGTCCATGTCTAACATAGTGGATATACTCATATGAGTATTTATAGCTTTTAAACTATCAATAATAAACCATTTTAGCAATTCTAATGCATATTTGGTTTGACTAAAAAAAATATCATCACTAAGTTATTTGATTTGTAAGCCTAAAAAGAAAGTTAGTTCACCCATTAAACTCATTTCAAACACTTAGCTCATTCTCTTGGCAAATGATTCATATAATGATTCATTTATAGAACCAAAAATAATATCATTAACATAAATTTGAACAATAAGAAAGTTATTTTCAAAATTTTTAATAAACAATGTAGTATCGACCATGTCTTTAGATAAATTATTTTGGATAAGAAAGGAGCTAAGTCTCTTATACCAAGCCCTCAGGGCTTGTTTTTTCATCCATATAAAGCTTTAGTTAACTTAAACACATGATTAGGAAAAAGAGAGTTCTCAAATCTGGGTGGTTGTTCAACCTATACTTCTTCGGAAATAAAGCCATTTAAGAAAGCACTTTTAATATCCATTTAAAATAACATAAAATTATTATTACTTGCAATGTTAAGGAGCATCCTTATAGCTTTTAATATTGCCATAGGAGCAAAGGTTTCTTCATAATTGATACCTTCTTCTTAGTTGAAACCCTTGGCCACTAATCTAGCATTGTTTCTAACCATGATACCAAATTCATTTTGCTTGTTTCTAAAGACCCATTTAGTACCAATAACTAAATGGTACCTAGTTCTTGGAACAAGCTTCTATACCTCATTTCTCTCAAATTGGTTCAACTATTCTTGCATTGCAATAACCCATGAAACATCTTTTAAGGGTTTATCAATGTATTTCGGTTTAATTTGAGAAAGAAAAACGCCGTTGGAACAAAAATTTTTAAAGGAAGAACGAGTTTCAACATCCTTTAATGTGTCTCCTATGATTAGCTCCTTAGGATGAGCATCGACATACTTCCATTCTTTTGGTAAGGATGTTTCGGAAGAAGAGATATCTAAGTTACTAGTTGGAGGAGAGGGTTCATTTAAATTCAAAACATCAAAATTAAGATCATCATCAAAATTATTTTTCTTAAATTCATAGACTTTATTAAATATAATATGAATAGACTCTTCTATAACCAAAGTTCTTTTATTAAAGATGTGAAAGACTTTTGAAAATAGAATAATAACCAAGAAAAATGCATTCATCTGATTTTGCATCAAATTTTCCTAAAGCATCTTTTTCAGTCAAGATAAAACATTTACAACCGAAAATTTTAAAATATGAAACATTAGAATTTTTTGTTATTCTATAATTCACAAGGAGTTTTGGAAAGTAATGGTCTTACTAGAACCCTATTCGTGACATAGCATACCGTGTTAACGGTTTGTTCAACATAGTTCTTACCATTTCTTGTAAACTCCTATTTTTTCTTTTTACTACTCCATTTTGTTGAGGATTTGTCGTAGTAGAGAAATTTTGGTTGTATCTATTAGATTCACAAAAATTATACAAATTATGATTTTAAAATTCACCACCATAATCACTGATGAAATTATAAAGCATTTTTTATTTTAAAAAAGTTTACAAAACTTAGAAAACTACCTAAAGCAATCACTTTTGTGTACCAAGAAGTATGTCAAAGTGTATCGACGATAATCTCTACAATTACAAAAAGTATATTTGCTACCTCCTAGGCTTGTTGTATCAATTGGTTCAAACAAATTCATTTGGATTAATTGTAATAGTCTAAAGGTGCTTATTTGATTCTTTGGCTTCAAACTACCTTTTATTTGTTTTCCTAATTGACAAGCATCACACATATTATCTTTAATAAATTTAATGTTTTGAATACCTCTTACAAGTTCTCTAAATAGGATTTGAGAGATTAGTTTCATGTTAGCATGACATAATCTCCTATGCCAAAGCCAAGCGTCGTCATTCAAAACCGAAAAATATATTTCATTACAAAGATCATCAATGTCAATAGTAGATATATTATTTTGTTTTAGGGCAATCATATATATGTTTTTGTGTGGTTTTTCAATAATGCAAGCACTGGATTCAAATCTAATGATATATCTTTTATCACACAATTGACTAATGCTTAAAAGATTATACTTTAAACAATCAACAAACAATACATCTTCAATAAAAAAGTTAAATTTGTTATCTATGGTTCCCTTACCAATGATTTTACTCTTATTATTGTCTCTAAAGGTGACATACCCTTCGTCTAGGCTAGTGAGCTTAGAGAATTTAGATGGATCTCCGGTCATGTGCCTTGAGCATTCACTATCAAGGAACTATCTTTTACTCCAAGCTTGTGATAGTAAACATTTCTATAAAAAGGGTGATTTTTAAGTAACCATTTGACCTTAGGTACCTCAAAAATCGGTCTACTCAACTTATCATTTTACATAGAGTTCTTTATGGTTCCTTTAGAAACTCAAATCAATTTGTATGCACTATATCTCTTAAACGGATATTTATAAGCAACATGCTCGAGTTTGTGACAAAAGTTACATTTGGTGGGGGGTGATACATGTAAGGTCGGGCCTTTAACAAATGTGGTTGGATTTTGGTGAGAGCTACTCATAAATCTGATTCCACCTCTTCTATGAAAGTAACCCTTATTAGCAAGGATCATGTTCAAGGAGTTGCTGCCAACCTTAAACTTTTCTAAAGTTTCTTTGAGTAGCAAGTTTTCCTTCTCAAGTGTCTCTAAGTGTTCACACTTAGTATGTAGAGGTAATGAAGGATTATCATGCTTAAGTTTTTTAAATTTATTATTTAAAAGAGTATGCTCCTTTTTCAAACAATTAAACTTTTTGATTATTATTCTACATTTATTGAACAAATCATGAAAAGCACTTAAAAACTCATTGAAAGATAAATTTGCATCTAATGAGCTACTTACCTCATCTTTAATAGCCATGAGTGCGTAGTTAGCGATCTCTTTGTTGCTTTTTTCTTGGCATTCGGAATTGCTCGAATCATCCTACGTTGTTTTGAACGCTTTCTTCTTCTTTGGTTGCTTCTTCTTCACTTAGGGACATTCATTATTGAAATGTCCTAGCTTCTTGCATTTGTAGCATATAACTTATTCTTTCTTGGGTTCAATTTTATTTTTGGTATCATTTTTAGATTTATTTTTTTTATAAATTTTTTGAACTTTCTTGTCAAGAGTACCAAGTCATCATTATAGTCCTCATCACTTGAATTTTCTTTCAAGTAGTCTTCATGAGTTCTTAGTGCCATATCCTTCCTATTTTTTGGAAGGTTATTCTCAAGCTATTTATGAGTTTTGCAAGTCATTTTGTAGGTCATCAAAGACCCAATAAGTTTTTCGAGTGGAAAGTTGTTCAAGTCCTTGGCTTCTTGAATTATCGTTACTTTAGGATCCCAACTCTTTGGGAGAGGTCTTAATATTTTGTTGACGATTTTGAAATTAGAAAAACTTTTACCAAGTCCTTTTAGAGCATTGACGACATCCATAAACCGAGTGTACATGTCTCCAATAGTCTCACTTGGTTTCATCCGAAATAATTCATAAGTATAGACTCTAAGATTAATTTTAGACTCCTTTACTCTACTAGTGCCCTCAATAGTGATTTCGAGTGTATGCCACATATCGAAAGTCATTTCACAAATAGACATTCGATTGAATTTATTTTTTATCTAAAGCACAAAACAAGGCATTCAAAGCCTTGGCATTTAAAGTAAAAGTCTTCTTCTCTAACTCATTCCAATCGTTCATTGGAAGAGAAGACTTTTGAAAGTCATTTTCTATAATGTTCTATAACTCAAAATCAATAGAAATTAGAAAAATGCTCATTCTAGTTTTCGAATAGGTGTAATCCATCCCATTGAACATAAGTAGACATGTGATTGAGTGACCCTCTTGGTTGTCGACAAATACCATCTCTCTTGGGTTTCAAACCAAAATAAAAGTGACCTCGCTTTGACACCAATTATTAGGATCAAGAATGCCCCCCTTTGGGGAGGGGGGGGGGGTGATTAGTGCAGTGGATAAAAATGATAAATTTTAACGATTTCGAAAAACTTCGTTCGATGAAATTCTAAGTTCGACAAAAACCATTAGTTTGATTCGAAATAAGTTTGCAAGTAAGTAGAGAAGAGGCGATTGGATAGTTTGCAATGAAGTAAAGTAAAATTCAGTAAAGAGAATAAGTAGTAAGGAAAGAACACATCAGAATTTATAGTAGTTCGGTCGTTGTGACCTACATCAACTTCCGATTCCTCCTCCGTCGAGATCATAAGTGTCTACTAATGGTCTTCTTTCAATAGGCATAGGCCAACCATTACTTTATAGCACTTTCTCCTTTTTACAAGTTTAGGAGATAACCCTTACAAGCCTCACACCTCTTCTTGGATGATTACAAAACTAAAGAAAGAGAGGAAGAAGACTCTTGAACTTTTACAACACTTTTAACACTCCAACACTTAAAGATTTTTCCATACTTAGATGTCACTTTATTACACTTTCATGCAGAAAAGGATGAAGTATTTATAGGTCCCAATGGATTCAAAATAGAGCAGTACTATCGCTTGAGCTTTGGTGATACCACTATCGATAGGACAGTACAACCACCTAACAATAATAACTACCGATAGTACCACTACTCAGTCTGGCCGGTACCACTACCCATGCCACCTAGGAGACTATTCCCTGGGCAGTTCCATAGCCCCAGTCTGATGGTACCACCGCCAGACAGGGTCCAATAACCTAGTTGGGCCTTGAATTCGACCCAAACCAGTCCAATTACATGCCTAGTTGGCTCTTAATAGGGTTAATGAGATTATCTCCCAAACCTAATCCTAACTATATGCTAACTACGATTTTTAAGGCATACACTAAACAAACCAAGCCCGGTAAGTCTAAGAGTTCCAATTTCCACCACAAAAGCAGATCAACAAACAAAATCCTCACTCCATTACAATATAACAATATTCTTAGCTCTTATATTTTCATGATGAATAACTTACTTGATAGTTGACTGAAAAAAAATTTTAATTTCAATCACTAGTTGGTATTGAGTTGAAACATTCCTATAAAAAGAAAGTATCAATACCTTATTAGTTGCCCATAATAAACTAGTATTGAACTATTAAAATACAATCATCCAAAACATTAGGTGGTTATTATCTTAGAGTCGGAAAACTAAAGTTTTGCAAAATTTATATACAATTGTGACATTTTAGATTTTTAATATGTTTAAATTTTTAATTCACTTCTTTTAAAAATCTATTATTAAAATTTATCTTTTTTAGGATATGAGTAAAAGAATTAACATAAATGCAAAGATAAATAATTGCCAAATTTTCAGATTTGCTATCCATAAATAAAATAATGACAACATAATATTTTGATTTAAAATATCATGAGATGATAAATGTTTATTATAAAATATTATTTTTTTGACATAAAATAATCAATAAATGACTCGAACAGGTCAAGTTGACAATCAATTCATTCATATTTTAATATTTTTAACTTGTAGGAAGAGGATCATCAACTACATTCGTGGACATGGTGAATTAGTTATTATTCAAATAAAAAATTATAATAGTGAGAATTTTTCCACCACATTTAGATTTTTACATATTTCATGAATACTAAATTGATCACATAAAAAACTAAGTTGGTTCTATTTTCAATTAAGAATTCTATGCCCGAAGAGTTTTGCACCATTCTGCTTTATATACTTTGTTTCAAGAAGAGCATAACTTATTAAATGACTATGGTATTACTTACTAATTCACAAAGTAGATGCTCATTACTCTCTTAGTTACATTTATGCACTTGAAAGATATGAAATAATTCTATTTTAATTTACCAAACCACAATCTTAATAGTGTTACACAAGGTATAAGTATCATGTTAATAGAAGATAATGTTCTTAAAAAATATTTACTTTATGGATATAATAAGCAAATATTATAAATTGTATAAGGTCACAATTTCGTATTCAACTTTTATACATTTCACCTCTACCATTTTATAAATTATTATATACTTAGGAAGTTGCTATATACAATGAAGATTTCAGTTTGCATGGATTGTTTTAAAATAATATAGCCTTATGCATAAAATTTAATTGACCATAATCTTTATATTACCTCACTCTGATGATAAATAATTCATCCATCTAGACATTACTTCAATAATGTAAAATTTCTTTTTTCTATGAATAATCAAGTGCTAGGCCATTATGTTTCGAAGGTAAATTCTTTTTACCCTAATGATCTACATTATCTTAATGACAATGTAATTTTTTGGACTAGCATCTATAGAGGTTACTCCAAGATCATCTTGAGAATTAAAATAGTTGGCTAAAATCTTATATTAGTAATAATCATTATTTACTTGCTTATGATTTTGAAATAATATATGATCACGCATTATGGTAGATTCGTTGTTAAAACTTATGATTAATAACACCATGTTCACCTCAATATGGACCATATAGATAAGTGGTTTGTGAAAATTTATCTAGCTTTTTTAATGCCATCAATAAAGCTTTTTTTTTTAATAATTTGGCTATATTATTCAACATTTTAGATAGTATCTTATGATTCTTAAAATTTAGATCTTGTTTCAAAATATTTTACTAACATGAATAACTTTTGTTTTTTAGCTATTGCATCAAAGAGGATATAGTTGGAGATGAAATCAGATCTATTGATATTAAACCATTGATAATATCTCCTCTTTATAATCCATTACAACTTAAATCTCCTTGAGCTAATTTATCTAATATCATATAAAATAAATTGTAATGCTTTATGCATTGTCAATATCTTATTATGTGATGGATAAAAAATGATAAAACAAAAGTCTCTAATATTATCCATAAAATCGATATGGTTAGAAGTCAACTTGTAGAAAAAATATCCCAATTGAAATTCTAAATATCAACTTTGAGCAACTATAGATTGTCCATAGTCATGACATGTATAATTATATCAAAGAATGTTCTCTTTCTATTTCTAGAAATAGAAACATACAAGTTTAAAAGAAAAAAAGTTTTGACATTACTATGACCACATGAAATCAAGTTGTATCATTATATTACAGAAATTATACAACAAGATGGATATTTTTATTAATTTTATTCAATTATATAGTTTATTATTATAAATGAAAATTTCTTTTAATATGGGTAGATTTTTAATTTATTCTACAAATGCAAACCAATGTATATAACACTCACTCTATTAAAGTACAATTATATTATTAGCTCCTAGGTTTTGATAATGACTAACTTATTCGCTAGTTAAATGAACAAATTCTCATTTTAAGTCAGTTGTATGTACTAATTCGAAACATTCCTCTAAAAGAAAACTATCAATACATTATAAGTTATATATAATAAAATAATCTTAGAGCATTAGAATAAACTCATGCTGAAATTTAAGTGGTTGTAATGTCTAAGTAGGCAAAACAAATATTTATGATATTTTAATAAAATATCAATTTTGTCTTCTTAGATTTTGATTATATTTAACTTTTTAGTTCTCTCCTTTAAACAATTGATTATTAAAATTCATCTTCTTTTTTTTATCAAGAGAGCAAACGAATTAACACAAAACAAAGGATATATTTTTGTAAATATTTTTAACTCTGCCATGCTTTTATACAATCATGATAACATCATATTATGACTCAAATTATTATGATATACTTGATGTTTATTGAAAAGTTTTGTGCTTTTGATGTATAATAATGAACGAAAGGACTCGAATAAGTCAAATTGATAATATTTTCATCCACATTTTGATATTTTTAACTTGTACAAAGAAAATCATCAATTCAGTTAAAGGAGAAGGTAAACTAGATATTATTCAAATTATAAATTCTAAGAGTGAGAACTTTTGCACCATATTTAGATTTTCAAAAATTAGAAGAATAAAAAATTCATCATCAAAAAAATTATGTTGGTTCTATTTTCAAATAAGATTTCTATGTGTGGAAAGTTTAGCACCATGCCTCGTATACTTGATCCCAAAAAGAGCATAAAGTATTATAAGACTAAAGGATTACTAGCTAATTCATAAATGAGTTGATTATTTCTCTCTTAATTATATTTATGCACTTGAAGGATATGGAATAAACTTTTTCAAACTTACCATACAACAATCTTAGAGTGTTATATAAAGTATAAGCATTATATTAAAAGATGACATTATTTCTATAGAATATTTAATTAATAAATATAACAAGTTGTATAAGGTCATAATTCTTCATTTAATTTATATGAATTTCACTTCTACCATGAGATACTTTATTGCATACAAAGAAAGTTATAATATATAATAAATATTTCAGTTTCTAAATGACCATGGTCAGTTTTAAAATACTAAAATCTTATGTATAACATTTAGTTGACCCTAATCTTTAAAGCAACTCACTCTTGTGATGAACAATTCACCCATCAAGACATATTACTTCAATATTATAAATTTTTTTTACAAATAATTAAGTGTTAGCCCATAATGTTTCTAAGACAACTTCTCATTACCCTGATGGTCTTCCTTCTTTTTACGACAATACATTTTTTCCTGGTAGCATCTGATGAGATTGCTCCAACATCATCTTCAGCATTAGAAGAGTTGGCAAAAATCATAGGTCAGTAATTAAAATTAATTATTTATTTATAGTATATGGAATACCATACGATCCATCATTATAGTAGTTTTTGTTAGGATCGGAGCGGCACTAAGAGAGGGGGGTAAATTAGTGCAGCGGATTAAAACTTCGGTTTTGGAAAAATCTTTCGTACGATAAAAACTAATATCGATGAAAACCGATTTTGGAAGCTTGATAACTTACAAGCGTATGGAAGCGTAGTGACTAAGTAAAATAGTTTGCAGTATGTAAATGGCAAGAGTAGGATGCAAACTAGAGAACACAGTAGTTTTAAAGTGGTTCGGTCAAAATGACCTACATCCACTTGCGAAGCCTTCTTCGAAGAGGCTCCAACTTCCACTAGAATCTCTTTGAAGGGAAGGACTAATACGCCTCTTACAACCTTTACAAGTGGTTCACACTCTTATAATTTTTTCAACAAGATGGGAGGAGGTGAACACTCAAGCAATTTGAAAAACAAGACTTGCTAAGACTTTTCTAAGGCTTATCTCAAACTATTGCTTTGCAAAAGTTGTAATCTCAGCAGAGAATTGAGGGGTATTTATAGGCCCCAAGAGGATTCAAATTTGGGCTCCAAATTTTAAATTCTCTTGGGTTTCCGAGGCTGGCGGTGCCACCGCCGGACCTCTCGAGTACTGGGCGGTGCCACCGCTCAATCTAGCGGTGCCACCGCTCAGTTCTCGGGTTCTAGGTGGTGCCACCGCCTACACTATTTCAATTCACTGGTTGGGCTTCAAACTTGGCCCAAACCAGTCCGAACTCGGGCCCAATTAGCCCCTACTTGGGTTATAGGATTAACACCTAATCCTAACCCTAATTAACGTGTTAACTATGAATTTAAAAATATTTCCTAAGCTATTACAAAGTCCGTAAGTCAAGACTTCTTCCGGCGAGCTTCCGGCAAACTTTCGGCGGTCTTCCGATAAACTCTCGGAAACCATTCTACGGACTCCCAGCAAGCTCATAAACTTCACAATTTGATCTTGGCGAGTTCCAACGAGCTTCTTTGGCAAGCTCCAATCTTTCTCGGCGAGCTCCGTGAACTTACCACGAACATTCGGGTGAGCTTCCAAAAAACCCTTCGGCACGCTCCCTACTCATTCTCGGCTAGTTTCGGCAGCATTCCCGACGAACCTTCGGACTTCCGTCGAACTCTCGAACTCCCAACAAATCCTTTGCGCTTGTCTCCGACACTTTGTTTTGCTTTATGTCTTTGTTATTATTGTAGTTATTCCTGCATATACAAACTAAAACTCTACTCTGATCTAGATAATTATTACAATACGAATTGACATTCTGTTGCCCGGCACGTCATTGGTTGGCACTTCGTCTAATTCTTCAATGCATCGTCCTCTCTTGCGGCTTGTTGCCCAATTGGCGGTTGACCTCCGCAACCCCAATATCCTTGGCGCAATTCTGCTCTCCTTGGCCCGGTGCCTGACGTCCGAAGCGTTCTGCCGTCCAATATCCTGACGTGATCTCCTCCAACGCAACGTCAATTCCTCCTGCTTTAATTGTCTCATCCTGATCGAAGCATCCTGCGTCACTCAAAACACAGATTAAATCATAAACACATATCAAGTGGTTTCATCATCAAAATACGACATTCAACAATCTCCCCCTTTTTTATCATGACAACCACTTGATGATGGAATTAACCTTAACTCTCGAAATTTAAACAAACTTCCCCTATCAATATGGCTTATTGATAGAAACTCTTGGATTCAGGAATCCAAGCAATATGTCATCATAAACTAATGCATAACATGTCATGTCATCATACTTCTCCCCCTTTGTCATCAACAAAAAGGAGAAGTTCCTACTCTTATGTGTTTAGATATAAAAAGTTTCATACATTGCATGGAAAACATAGTATCAAATTTTATTATCATGCAATCTAGCAATTAAAGATGTGTAAGTTTAGCATGTTTGCTTTTCTTGATAGAACAACTAATTGCTTCTCTTTAGACTACAAGCTAGCAATTTTCATGATATGCAAGTTGCAAGCTGGCAAATTTTTGCTTCCTTTGCAATGTGCAAGCTAGCAAAGTGTTTGAAAAAGTGAGCAAGTTTTACAACATACAAGCTAGCAAAAATTTCGAAAGCAAATACAAGATAGCTTTCTAGCTGAAGTGTATAAGCTATTGATTCTTGCTTCCTATTATAATGTGCAGGTTAAGTCTTGCTTCTTGAGATAGGCAAGATAGTGATGTTCAAGAAGATAACTTTTGCTTCTTGAAATAAGCAAGTTAGCAATCTTTGCTGCTTAAGATAGGCAAGCTAGCAATTAAGTTTTTGCATCTTCTTGACTTGTGCAAACTAGCTATCTCCCCCTTTGTCATTGTCAAAAAGAAGGGAAGACCCTTTACATCAATTATGATAAAGGTAAGTATCAATCTTATTTGTGCATCATCATATTTTCAAATTAGAATATACACATTTTCAAAAACCTAATATTCATTTATGCACAATATTGAATAAATCAATCAACATTATGAGGATATCATACATGATACTAAAATTTTTAACATTTTGATCATGATACCAAACATTCTTCATTTAGAGTATTCATGATACAAAACATTAAATCAATATTTATAATACATCATTTTAGCAACAACTCATAGTATTTTAAATCATGATTTCTATCATATGCAATACATCACATCATAATTAGAAAGCACAAGTATTGTATGCATCATTGCAAATCATAAATGTTTCATATCATGATGGTATCAATTTTGACAAATTATATCCTACTATGCATGATCAAAACTTCTCCCCATTTTATCATTGAAAACAAGAAAGAAGTAGGGAAGAGCATAAAAGTGTAAAATATTTTAATCATTTCAAGGCATTTGTATCATAGATACAAAGAAATCATATCATCAAAGATAAGACCATTTGAATACCAAAAGCCATATTCATTTTATCAAATCTCTTCTTTTTATAAATAACAGAAATTGTAGGTGTACAAAGAAGAGTTTGTGATTAAAAAAGAATCTCAAGTAGTAAATCCAAGAAATCAAGATCATAATTTGAATACAAACTCATTCAAATTCAAATCGTCAAATTCATCAAAATCTCAACATTACTTCCAAGAGATTCAAAATGGTATACATAGATTTATCATAATAATCAAGGGAAAATCTTAGGAGATCGTGATATAGATAAAATTCATTCAATCTTATAAGAGAACAAGATATTAATTCAAACATATAAAATTTCTCAATTCATTATGAATCATAAAAAGAATTGTGGTTTCGAAAAATCACGATTCAATTAGGAAAATTTTTTCTTTACTGCACGATAAGAAGAAATATAGCAATCATACCAATCATAATTCATTTGGATAGTAGTTGCTAAAAAGGAACATTGAGGATACAAGATCTTGATTTTTATAGAGTAAATCTCAAGTTATAAATCTCAAAAAATAAAGATAAAACTCATTTAAATTCAAATCATCAAATCAAAATCATTTTCAAGAGATTCATAAAAAGAAAAACATAGATAGATTTTTTAATCTCTCAATTCTTTATGAATCATAAAACTTATAATTCCAAAAAAATCATGATTCATTTCAGAAATTTTCTTCTTTAGTAAACAATAAGAAGAAATATGGGAGTTCAAAGAACAAGATCTTGATTCATAATAAAATTTCATGTATCGAATATTCAGAAATCAAGATGATGATTTATAAAAAATATCACAAGTTACATTTAAGAAAAAAATCATTATTCATTTTCAAATCATTCAATTTGTCAAATCAACATTTTTTGGGTATGCATGATATCAAAACATGGTTTCAAATCTTCAACATATAACATGCATGAATTCAAAAATCAAAAGGAGAAGGAAAAAATTCAAGGGTACAAAGATTTCAACCATCTCATAAACAAATGAAGGATCAAGTCATGAATCTAAAATTCCATGAATCATTTTGACAAATCTCCTTTTAAATAATCAAAAATATCATCAAAGGAAATCTCATATTATTCCAAAAAATCAAGATCATGATTTTGATAAAACTCATTTTAAATTCAAATTATCAAAATTATTTTTATGGTTCACAAAATTCATAACATAAGTAGATTCATGATTTCATTGATAATAGATTTTTTCCCTTTTTTTTAAGTGTTTTATTTTAAGTGATTAATTTCATGTTAACATGCTTTTCAAACATGCATCAACGTTTAGGATCAAAAAATGAATTTCGTCATAAAACCATCAAGACCAATAAATTACAAAAATCATTATATATTACTTTAAAATCTCATACATAAAATCCTCAAATCATGGTATCAAAATTTTAATATTTTTATTACAACTTTATTGCATTGATTTCATTGAACATAATTTTGAATGATTCTTATAGATAACTAAAACTTCTTTAATTTTAATTTATATGATTGACTTTATATTAGCATGCTAAAATTTTTTTCTTATGTCAAAACCATACATCATGTTTGAAAACCAAAGATAAGGTTCATAAAAAAATCATCAAGCCTTCCATTCAAAAGCCATGCATCGTCATTGAAAATCAATATGGAAATTATCAAAATACACATTCTTGCTTCTCAAGCACATACATAAGATTAATTTTACTAGGTGTATAAGCATTATATTTATATCTAACATTTTATTGCATTAACATAACACATGTAATTTTTAAGAAAATTAATCCTAAACTAAATTAAAAATAACTCATGAAAGTATTATGTAATTTCGAAATAAATTAAAGGGATTTCGATTACCTCATCGTTGAAAGTGGTTGAGGCATAGTTTGCCACCTCGCCTTTCTTGATTTTCTGCTCGTCTTCGGAAGAGCTTAATTCATCCCGATTTTTATTCTTCTTGCGTTCAAAGCAAGTAGTTCCATTCTTTTTGCGTTTTAATTTTTGTTTCATTTGTAATTTAAGTTCACCATCACTTGAGCTTATGCTCGAGTGGTCTTCATTTGTTCTATGTCCCAAATCCTTCCTATCATTTGAAAGGTTGTTCTTGAGTTTCTTTTTTGTCACATCGTTCATTTCGTAGGTCATTAGAGACCCAATAAGTTCTTCGAGAGGGAATATTTTAAGGTCCTTGGCCTCTTGAATGGCCGTAACTTTTGGATCCCAACTTTTTGGAAGGGATTTTAAGATTTTAGTGACTAGTTCAAAGTTAGAAAAACTTTTACCAAGAGCTTTGAGTCCATTGATGACATCCGTGAAACAAGTGTACATGTCTTCGATGGACTCACTTGGTTTCATCCGGAAAAATTCGTAAGAATGCACAAGAATATTGATTTTGGACTCTTTCACTTGGCTAGTGCCTTCATGAGTGATCTCTAGAGTTCTCCAAATATCAAAAGCTGAGTCACACATCGAAACACGATTAAATTCATTTTTGTCAAGTGCACAATATAAGGCATTCATAGCCTTTGCATTTAGAGAAAACATCTTCTTCTCCAAATCATTCCAATGGTTCATTGGGAAAGAAGACATTTCAAATCCATTTTCAACTATGTGCCATAAATTCAAATCCAAAGAAAGTAAGAAAACTCTCATTCGAGTTTTCCAACATGTGTAGTCCGTCCTATTGAAAAAGGGAGGATGAATGAGAGAGTGACCCTCTTGAAAGCCATAAAGAGTCATTTCTATTTGAGTGTTAAACCAAAGTAGAAAATCGTGGCTCTAATACCAATTGTTAGGATCGGAGTGGCACTAAGAGGGGGTGGTGAATTAGTGCAGTGGACTAAAACTTTGGTCTTGGAAAAATCTTTTGTACGATAAAAACCAATATCGATAAAAACTGATTTTGGAAGCTTAATAACTTAGAAGCATATGGAAGCATAGTGACTAAATAAAGTAGTTTGCAGTATGTAAATGGCAAGAGTAGGATGCAAACCAGAGAACACAGCAGTTTTAAAATGGTTCGGTCAAAATGACCTACATCCACTTTTGAAGTCTTCTTTGAAGAGGCTCTCAACTTCCACAAGCAAATCTCTTTGAAGGGGAAGGACTAATACCCCTCTTACAACCTTTACAAGTAGTTCACACTCTCACAATTTTTTCAACAAGATGGGAGGAGGTGAATACTCAAGCAATTTGAAAAACAAGACTTGCTAAGACTTTTCTAAGGCTCTTATCTCAAACTATTTCTTTGCAAAAGTTGTAATCTTAGTTGAGAATTGAGAGGTATTTATAGGCCCCAAGAGGATTCAAATTTGAGCTCCAAATTTTGAATTCTCTTGGGTTTCCGAGATTGGCGGTGCCACCGCCGGACCTCTCGGGTGCAGAGCGGTGCCACCGCTCAGTCAAGTGGTGCCACCGCTCAGTTCTCGGGTTCTGGGCGGTGCCACCGCCTACACTATTTTAGCTCACTGGTTGGGCTCCAAACTTGGCCCAAACCAGTCCGAACTCGGACCCAATTGTCCCTTACTTGGGTTATAGGATTAACACATAATCCTAACCCTAATTAACGTGCTAACTCTGAATTTAAAGATATTTCCTAAGGTATTACAAAGTCCATAAGTCAAGACTTCTTCCGGCGAGCTTCCGGTGAACTTTCGACGGTCTTCCTATAAACTCTTGGAAACCATTCTGCGGACTCTCGGTAAGCCCTTAAACTTCATGATTTGATCTTGGTGAGTTCCAACGAGCTTCTTCGACAAGCTCCGATCTTTCTCGGCGAGCTCCGCGAACATCCCACAAACCTTCCGGTGAGCTTCCGAAAAACCCTACGGCAAACTCCCTACTCATTCTCGGCTAGTTCCAGCAGCATTCCCGACGAACCTTCGTACTTCCGTCGAACTCTCGAACTCCCAACGAATCCTTCGCGCGTGACTCCGACACTTTGTTTCACTTTATATCTTTATTGTTATCATAGTTATTCCTACACACACAAACTAAAACTCTACTCCGATCTAGATAATTATTACAACACGAATTGACATTCTGTTGCCCGACACATCATTGGTTGGCGCTTCGTCCGATTCTTTAGTGCATCGTCCTCTCTTGCGGCTTGTTGCCCAATAAATGGTTGACCTCCGCAACCCCGATATCCTTGGCGTAATTCTGCTCTCCTTGGCTCGATGCCCGACGTTCGAAGCGTTCTACTGTCCAATATCCTGACGTGATCTCCTCTGGCGCAACGTCAATTCCTTCTGCTTTAATTGTCTCATCCTGATCGAAGCATCCTACGTCACTCAAAACGCAGATTAAATCATAAATACATATCAAGTGGTTTCATCATCAAAATACAAGATTCAACAGTTTTGATATGAAACTAATGATAAATAACACCAAGTTCAACACAATGTGGACCCGTAATGTGAAAAGTTATCTTCAATTCTTTTCGTACCAACTTAAAAGCTTGTTTCTTTCACTAATTTTGCTATATTAGACCATAGTATTTGTTGCTTCGTATTCATGTGACAATTTTGATCTTATTTCAAATTATTTTACTAACTTGAATTAATTTTGTTCTTTAGCCATTGCTATAAAAGAGACTATCGCTGGAGATGGCATCAAATCATTCGAGTTAAAACCTGCTATCATTCCTCCTCTACATAATCCTATACACCCTATATCCCAATAGGCTCATTTTCTTAATATTATAAAAAATATATTATAATGCATTATGTGTTGTCATTATTTTACTTCTAGATGAACTAAAAATTATTAAAATATATGTCTCTCTAATATTATCGATAAAATTGAAATGGACAAATGTGAATTTGAAGAAAAAATAACCCAATTGAAATTCCAAAAATCAACTTTCATAAATAAAAAGTATCATTATAACAATCGGTTCTATGTTTTCTCGAAAAGAATGTTGGATATAACAATTACCACATGAAATATAGCTATGTTATTATATTACATAATTATTCCAATATATTGTATAGTTTCTCAATATTATTTAATTTTATAATCTATTACCATAAATTGATAAATCTTAAGAGCGGATTAGAGTTTCAATTTCCACCAGAAAAGTAGATCAACAAACAAAATCCTCACTCCATTACAATATAACAATATTCTTAGCTCTTATATTTTGATGATGAATAACATACTTGATAGTTAAATGAAAAAAAATTTAATTTCAAGTCATTGGTGTTGAATCTCGTATTTTGATGATGAAACTAATTGATAATTATATTTATATTTTAATCCATATTTTGAGTGACACAGGATGCTTCGATCAGGATGAGACAATTAAAGTAGAAAAATCATTTTGGGCCGGAGGAACATGTCAGTGTTGAATCTCGGATTTTGATGATGACATCAAATGTCATTTGTTATCTAATCCATATGTTGAGATAAGTGTACAGGATTAACTACGATGAAAGTAAGACATGTAGTAGGAGTTGCGCCGGAGTCAAGACTATGATCACGTTGGGAGTTCGAGAGCTCGACGGAAGTCCGGACGGTCGTCGGAGGTTCTGCGGGGACAAATATGAGAAGTCCAGGAGCTTGCCAAAAGAAGCTAATCGGAACTCACCAAGTGGATCGTCGTAAGTCCAGGAGTTTTGCCGGAAGTCCACAGAAGCATCACCGAGGGTTCATCGGATGATCGACGGAAGTTCGCCGAAAGCTCGCCAGAAGAAGCGATTAACGCACCGGAGCAAGCAGTAGTAAAAGTCTTAAGAATTGTCATAGTTAGCACGATGATTAAGTTTAAAATGGGAGATGGTCCCATTAACTTAATCTAAGGGCAATTGGGCCCTTGAAAGAACGAGATTGGGCCGAATGGATCATCCCATTCGGACCCAGATCTCTCGTCCAGAGGTGGCACCGCCTGGGTCGGCGGTGGCACCGCCCAGGGCTCGATCTCCGAGTTCTGGCTGGGCAGTGCAACTGCCCAGGGCTCGGTCTCCGAGCTCTGGCTGGGCGGTGCAACCGCCCCAGTCAAGCGATGGCACGGCCTGAGCTCGGTCTCCGAGCTCTACCAGGCGGTGCAACCGCCCCTGACAAGCGATGGCACCGTCCAGAGGCTCAGTCTTCGAGCCCTGTCAAGCGATGCAACCGCCCCAGTCAAGCGGTGCAACCGCCAGACCCCAGAATTCCGGGAATTGACAGTTTTGAGTTCGGAATTCAAACTGGTTCGGGGCCTATAAATACCCCACTCTTTCATCAATGAAAGAGCAACAAAAACCACCAAAATCCTGATCTTACTCTGAGATTTTTGAGCTCAAAAGTGTTATAATAAGCTAAAGGTTCTTCTCCCTCTGCCAGGCGGTGCAACCGCCCCTGACAAGCGATGGCACCGTCCAGAGGCTCAGTCTTCGAGCCCTGTCAAGCGATGCAACCGCCCCAGTCAAGCGGTGCAACCACCAGACCCCGGAATTCCGGGAATTGACAGTTTTGAGTTCGGAATTCAAACTGGTTCGGGGCCTATAAATACCCCACTCTCCGAGCTCGGTCTCCGAGCGATGGCACGGCCTGAGCTCGGTCTCCGAGCTCTGCCAGGTGGTGCAACCGCCCCTAACAAGCGATGGCACCGTCCAGAGGCTCAGTCTTCGAGCCCTGTCAAGCGATGCAACCGCCCCAGTCAAGCGGTGCAACCGCCAGACCCCGGAATTCCGGGAATTGACAGTTTTGAGTTCGGAATTCAAACTGGTTCGGGGCCTATAAATACCCCACTCTTTCATCAATGAAAGAGCAACAAAAACCACCAAAATCCTGATCTTACTCTGAGATTTTTGAGCTCAAAAGTGTTATAATAAGCTAAAGGTTCTTCTCCCTCTTTTCTTCCAAGTTCAGATCTTTCAAGAGAGGAGAGAAAAGTTTATAAGGGTTGTCTCCTAAGCCCGTCAAAAGGAGTGAATCTGTAAAAAGGTGGTTGGCCTTTGCCTATTGAAGCAAGGCCTCTAGTGGATGTCGGCAACCTCATCGGTGGAGGAAGCCAGAAGTGTATGTAGGTCAAGATTGACCGAACCACTCTAAATCGCACTGCTCTCTGGTTTGCATTTACTTTGAGCTTATTATCCTTACTACAAACCTCCTTCATAGCTTATTGTCTTCTGCGCTTTTACGTTTACATTCCCAAGCTCAATACTTTCTGAATCGTGTTTAGATGTAAATCGATTTTCTCGTACGAACATCGTATTTCAGTTTGCGCTTACATTCTGATTTCTATCACAATAGCAAACTGCCTTAACAGATTCGTTTTAACTGCATCTTGCCTAATCACAAGTTAAAGTGATTTACGAATCGAATTTTTTACTGAAATCGGCTTTGTCGTACGAACTCAGTTTTAAACGTAGAAAGTTTTTCGCTGCACTAATTCACCCCCCCCCCTCTTAGTGCTCTTGATCATAACATTTGGTATCAGAGCTCGGTCCACTCTCAAACAGATTAAAACCCAAGAGAGATGGCATACGCCGGAAATCAAGAGGGCCATTCTATTACACGTCCACCCATGTTCAATGGAACGGACTACACCTATTGGAAGACCCGAATGAGGATCTTCCTTATTTCGATGGATTTTGAACTTTGGAATCTTGTTGAAAATAGTTTTTCGAAATCTTCTCTTCCAATGATCGAATGGAATGAATTGGAGAAGAAGACTTTCGCTCTTAATGCAAAGGCTATGAATGCCTTATTTTGTGCGCTTGATAAAAATGAGTTTAATCATGTTTCGGTTTGTGAAACCGCATTTGATATTTGGCATACACTCGAAGTGACTCACGAAGGCACAAGTAGAGTGAAAGAGTCAAAAATCAATCTTTTGATACACTCTTTCGAACTTTTCTGAATGAAACCGAGCGAGACTATTGGCGACATGTACACCCGTTTCACGGATGTCGTCAATTGTCTAAAAGGACTCGGCAAAAGTTTTTCGGATTTTGAGCTTGTAAATAAGATTCTAAGATCTCTTCCTAAGAGTTGGGACCCTAAAGTCACTGTTATTCAAGAGGCTAAAGATTTAAGAAACTTCCCTCTTGAAGAACTAATCGGGTCATTAATGACTTATGAAATGGCATGCAAGGCTCATGAAAGGCAAGAAGATATCCTTCCAAAGAACAGGAAGGATATGGCACTTAGAACTTTAGATGACCACTTGAGAGAAAACTCAAGTGATGAGGACTGTGACGATGACTTGGCACTTCTAACAAAGAAATTCAAAAAATTTATTAAGAGAAACAAATTTAAAAAGGACACAAAAATAAATTTGAACCCAAAAGGGACCAAGTTATTTGCTATGAGTGCAAAAAGTCGGGACACTACAAGAGTGATTGTCCTCAAGCCAAGAAGAGAACATCAAAGAAGAAGGCACTCAAAGCAACATGGGATGATTCGAGCGCATCCGAAGAAGAGGAGTCCAACACCGAGCAAGTTGCTCATTATGCCTTAATGGCTATCGGAGAGGAGGTAACAAATTTAATTGATGCAGATTTATCATTTGATGAATTATTAAATGCCTTCTATGATTTATTTAATGAATGTAAGATTATTAATAGAAAATACAAATTGCTAAAAAAGGAGCATGATAGTCTTAATTGTGATTTCGATAAGTTAAAGACTAAATATCATGATAGTTTAGGCTCTTGTATCAAATGCCATGATCTAGAAACTATCCAAAAGCAAAACTTGCTACTCATGGATACCTTGAAGAAATTTGAGGTTGGTAGCAAGTCTTTGAACATGATTCTTACAAACAAGGGTCACGTTCCCAAAAGAAGGGGAATCAGATTCGTGAGAAATTCTCACCAAAATCCAACAACCTTCATAAAAAGCCCTATCCTACATGTTCAACACCAAAGCAAATGCAACTTTTGTTGCAAACATGGACACAAAACGCATTATTGTCCATTCAAGAAAATTAGTCCGATCAAATTAATTTGGGTTCCTAAAGGAACCATGATAAACTCTATGCAACATGACAAACAATATAGATCAACTTTTGAGGCACCCAAAAGTAAATGGGTACCTAAAAATTATCCTTTCTTGTAGAAACATACACCATCACAAACTAGGAGCAAGAGATGGTACATTGATAGTGGATGCTCAAGGCATATGACCGGAGATCCATCTCAATTCTCTAAGCTCACTAGCATAGAAGAAGGGTATGTCACCTTCGGAGACAACAACAAGGGTAAAATCATTGGCAAAGGAACCATAGGTAACAAATCCAACTTCTTTATTGAAGATGTTTTGTTAGTTGATGGTTTAAAACATAATCTCTTGAGCATTAGTCAATTATGTGATAAAGGATATATTGTCAAATTCGAATCTAATGCATGCATCCTTAAAAAATCACACAACAACACATCTATGATAGCATTAAAACAAAATAACGTATACACCATTGACATCAATGATTTGTGTAATGAAATGTGTTTTTCAGTTTTAAATGAGGATGCTTGGCTATGGCACAGAAGATTAGGTCACGCTAGCATGAAACTAATTACTCAAATATCATCCAAAGAAATTGTACGAGGAATTCCTCATATCAAGTTCATCAAGGATAATGTGTGTGATGCTTATCAATTAGGAAAACAGATTAAGAGTAGTTTCAAATCTAAGAATCAAATAAGCACATCAAGACCCTTACAATTGATCTATATGGACTTGTTCGGACCAATCTCTACATCAAGCCTAGGAGGTAGCAAATACGCCATCGTCATTGTAGATGACTATAGTAGATACACATGGACTTATTTTTTGAAACACAAAAATGAATGCTTTAGATATTTCACCAAGTTTTGCAAACTTGTTCAAAATGAAAAAGTTTTTATGATTTCATCAATTCGAAGTGATCACGGTGGTGAATTTCAAAATCGTGATTTCCAAGAATTCTGTGAATCTAATGGATTCAACTTCAACTTCTCTACTCCAAGAAATCCTCAACAAAATGGAGTAGTAGAAAGAAAGAATAGAAATTTACAAGAAATGGCAAGAACCATGTTGAATGAACAAAGCCTACCCAAATATTTTTGGGCCGAAGCTGTAAACACTGCATGCTATATTTTGAATAGAGTTTTAGTAAGACCCTTACTCACCAAAACTCCCTATGAGTTGTGGAACAATAAAAAACCTAATGTTTCATATTTTAAAGTTTTTCGGTGTAAGTGTTTTATCTTGAATGAGAAAGATGCCTTAGGAAAATTTGATGCTAAATCCGATGAAAGAATTTTTCTTGGTTATTCTTCGGTTTCTAAAGATTTTCGTATCTTCAATAAAAGGACTTTAATAATAGAAGAATCCATTCATGTTGTTTTCAATGAGATTTCCGAAATCAAGAAAAATGACTTTGATGATGATGTTAATTTCGATTCTTTGAATTTAAATGAAACCCCTTCTCCAACTAGCAACTTTGATGATGATGCATCCACTTCTAAAACTTCCTTACCTAAGAACTGGAAGTATGTAGATGATCATCCTAAGGAGCTAATCCTAGGAGACACATCTAAGGGGGTTCAAACATGTTCATCTTTTAAAAATTCTTGTGCCAATGCCGCTTTTCTCTCCCAAATTGAACCTAAATGTATTGACGAAGCCATGAAAGATAATTCATGGATTATCGCAATGCAAGATGAGTTAAATCAATTTGAGAGAAATGAGGTGTGGAAGCTTGTTCCTAGGCCAAATGACCATTTAGTTATTGGTACTAAATGGGTCTTTAGAAACAAGCAAGATAAATATGGTATCGTGGTAAGAAACAAGGCTAGACTAGTGGCTAAAGGTTTCAACCAAGAAGAAGGTATCGATTACGAAGAAACCTTCGCTCCTGTGACTAGATTAGAAGCCATAAGGATGCTCCTTGCCTATGCTAGTAATAATAATTTTAAGTTATTTCAAATGGATGTTAAAAGCGCTTTTCTAAATGGTTTTATCTCTGAAGAAGTTTATATTGAACAGCCTCCCGGATTTGAAAATAATAGCCTCCCTAATCATGTATTTAAATTAACCAAAGCTCTCTATGGTTTAAAACAAGCCCCAAGGGCTTGGTATGACAGACTAAGTATTTTTCTTATTGAAAATAATTTTACAAAAGGCAAGGTCGATACTACATTATTTATCAAAAATTTTGAAAATAACTTTCTCATTGTTCAGATCTATGTTGATGACATTATCTTCAGTTCTACGAATGAATCTCTTTGTGAATCTTTTGCTAAAACCATGAGTCTCGAATTTGAAATGAGTTTGATGGGAGAGTTAACCTTTTTCTTAGACTTACAAATTAAGCAACTAAGCAATGACATCTTTATTAGTCAAACTAAATATGCCCTAGATCTGCTAAATAGATTCAATATGAATAGCTCAAAAGCTGTTAACACTCCTATGAGCACTTCCACAAAGTTGGAAGTTGATGAAAGTAGAGAAAACTTCGATCAAAAAACTTATAGGGGTATGATAGGAAGTTTACTTTATCTAACTGCAACCAGACCAGATATTATGTTCAGTGTAGGACTTTGTGCTAGGTTTCAATCGAACCCTAAGATATCTCATCTCAAAGCAGTTAAAAGAATACTTAGATATCTTAAAGGAACCACAAATCTAGGATTATGGTATCCAAAATCCAAATATTTTTAATTAATTGCTTATGCTGATGTGGATTTTGTTGGGTGTAGACTAGATAGAAAAAGCACATCAGGAACATGTCAATTTTTGGGACATTCTCTTGTTTCCTGGTCATCTAAGAAACAAAACTCAGTTGCTTTATCAACAACTGAAGCTGAATATATTGCAGCTAGTGCATGCTGTGCACAAGTTGTGTGGATGAAAAACACCTTAGAAGATTATAAAGTCCATCTTAAAAACGTTCTCATTAAATGTGATAACACGAGTACAATATGCTTAACAAAGAATCTCATTCAACACTCAAAAACAAAACATATTGATATTAGACATCACTTTATACAAGATCATGTTACTAATCATGATGTAATTATAGAATTCATAGATACTAAGCATCAACTAGCTGATATTTTTACCAAACTTCTAAGTGAAGAACAGTTTGATTTCATAAGAAGAGAATTAGGAATGTTGATGTGTCCGAATGTATAAACTTGTTAAAATTATTATTTGGACTTTATTGATTGAATTACATGACAAAAATAACATGTTGGAAAAATCATCATAAACGATGAGCATGTCCTCATAGTCTTGCATGAAATTGGTAAATTAAATTTTTGGTTCCAATTGGATTTCATTATTCTCTTTCGGATTTTGATTCACATCATTAATTCTTGACAAAAATATTGCCTTTGAAAAATAAAATTGATGATTCCTTCTTATAAAAGGAAGATATTTTTTTTTGCAAGGACTTTACTCACATAAATCTCTTGATCCTTGTAAAGCATGCTATCGATTTGAACTACACAAATGGCCTTCCTCCATCATGCAAAAAGAATAATAACTAATAAAAAGGAAGAAGTTTTCACTCTATGTATATACTCTTCATGTCATGGTCTTCTTGAGATATTTGTATCCTATAAATGACATGAACCCACTTATGGAATCACATGTATATTCAAAAGATGCTTATATCGTTCTCCTTTTTGTTGATGACAAAGGGGGAGAAGTATATGAATTGATACTATAAATGCCATATTATGTTAAAAGAAACAGACATATGATTATTGATGCTATGCCATGCTAAAGTATATGAATTGATACTATAAATGCCATATTATGTTACAAGAAACAGACATGATTATTGATGCTATGCCATGTTTACTATGATTACCATATTTGCATCATATTAAGATATCAAGAACTTGCATTGTAATTTTACATGTTGATATGTTTCCATATGATGAATTGCTATCATTACAACAATTCACATTTGAAAATGGATGTCGAGTCTTGACATCATACAAAGAGATACATCATGATAGGAATCATGATGGGAGTATTGATAAGGTTAAATGACTTTAACTTATCAATATGTCTCTTGAATTCAAAGGCTTTGAATTCAAGAATAACTTATCTCAATTATGGCACATAGATAGGGGGAGTTAAGGTTAACTCCATTATCAATTGATTGTCATCATCAAAAAGGGGGAGATTGTTGAATCTCGGATTTTGATGATGACATCAATTGTCATTTGTTATCTAATTCATATGTTGAGATAAGTGTGCAGGATTAACTACGATGAAAGTAAGACATGCAGCAGGAGTTGCGCCGGAGTCAAGACTATAATCATGTTGGGAGTTCGAGAGCTCGACGGAAGTCCGGACGGTCGTCGGAGGTTCTGCAGGAACAAATCCGAGAAGTCCAGGAGCTTGCCAAAAGAAGCTCGTTAGAACTCGCCAAGTGGATCGTCGCAAGTCCAGGAGTTTTGCCGGAAGTCCGCAGAAGCATCACCGAGGGTTCATCGGATGATCAACGGAAGTTCGCCGGAAGCTCGTCGGAAGAATCGATTGACGCACCGGAGCAAGCTGTAGTAAAAGTCTTAAGAATTGTCGTAGTTAGCATGATGATTAAGTTAGAAATGGGAGGTGATCCCATTAACTTAATATAGGGGCAATTGGGCCCTTGAAAGAACGAGATTGGGCCGAATGGATCATCCCATTCGGACCCAGATCTCTTGCCCAGAGGTGGCATCGCCTGGGTCGGCGGTGGCACTGCCCAGGGCTCGGTCTCCGAGTTCTAGCTGGGTGGTGCAACCGCCCCAATCAGGCGGTGGCACCGCCTGAGCTCGGTCTCCGAGCTCTGCCAGGCTGTGCAACTGCCCCTGACAAGTGGTGGCACCGCCTAGAGGCTCAGTCTTTGAGCCCTGTCAAGCGGTGCCACCACCCCTGACAAGCGGTGGCACCGCCTAGAGGCTCAGTCTTCGAGCCCTGTCAAGCGGTGCAACCGCCCCAGTCAGGCGGTGCAACCGCCAGACCCCGGAATTTCGGGAATTGATAGTTTTGAGCTTGGAATTCAAACTGGTTTGTGGCCTATAAATACCCCACTCTTTTAGCAATGAAAGAGCAACAAAAACCACCAAAATCCTGATCTTACTCTGAGATTTTTGAGCTCAAAAGTGTTGTAATAAGCTAAAGGTTCTTCTCCCTCTTTTCTTCCAAGTTCAGATCTTTCAAGAGAGGAGAGAAAAGTTTGTAAGGGTTGTCTCCTAAGCCTGTCAAAAGGAGTGAATCTGTAAAATGGTTGTTGGCCTTCGCCTATTGAAGCAAGGCCTCTAGTGGACGTCGGCAACCTCATCGGTGGAGGAAGCCAGAAGTAGATGTAGGTCAAGATTGACCGAACCACTCTAAATCGCGCTGCTCTCTGGTTTGCATTTACTTTGAGCTTATTATCCTTACTGCAAACCTTCTTCATAGCTTACTATCTTCTGCGCTTTTACATTTGCGTTTCCAAGCTCAATACTTTCCGAATTATGTTTAGACATAAATCGATTTTCTCGTACGAACATCGTATTTCAGTTTGCGCTTACATTCTGATTTCTATCACAATAGCAAACTGCCTTAACAGATTCGTTTTAACTACGTCTTGCCTAATCGCAAGTTAAAGTGATTAACGAATCAAATTTTCTACTGAAATCGGCTTTGTCGTACGAACTCAGTTTTAAACGTAGAAAGTTTTCCGCTGCACTAATTCACCCTCCCCCCCTCTTAGTGCTCTTGATCCTAACAGTCAGAAGATTAGACGTCGGGTCGATGGATCAGTCGATGTATCGATAGAAGGCTTCGAGCCGTAGATTCAAGCATCGGGCCAAGAAGAGCGGGTATTGCGCCAAGGATATCGGAGTTGCAGAGTCAACTAACTGATTGAGCAATAGGTCGCAGGAGAGGACGATGCGCTGAAGAATCGGATGAAGCGTCGAGGGACCAATGACATGCCGGACAACTTGATTAATTCTTAATATTAATTATCTAGATTGAAGTTTGTTTTACATATGCAGGATTAACTATGATGGCAGTAAAACATGCAGTAGGTGTTGCACCGGAGTCAAGACCATGATCACGTTGGGGGTTCGAGAGTTCGACGGAAGTTCGGACATTCGTCGAAGGTTCTATGGGAACAAATCCGAGAAGTCCTGGAGTTTTCCAAAGAGGCTCGTCGCAAGTCCAGGAGTTTGCTGGAAGTCCGCTGGAGCATCGCCAAGGGTTCGTCGGATGTTCGCCGGAAGCTCGCTGGAAGAAGCGATTGATGTACCGGAGCAAGTTACAGTATTAATGTCTTAAATATCATAGTTAGCATGAAGATTAAGTTATAAATGAGAGGTGATCCCATTAAATTAATCTAGGGGCAATTAGGCCCTTGATAGACCCAAATTGGGCTGAATGGATCAGCCCATTCGGACCCAGAATTCTTGGCCGACGGTGGCATCGCCTAGGAGCTCATTCTCCCAGGAATGTCAGGTGGTGGTACCGCCTGAGCTCAGTTTTTGAGCGAAGTCAAGCGGTGGTACAACCTAAGCTCGGTCTCCGAGCAGTGTTAGGCGGTAGTATCGCCCAGCTCTAATGGTGGTACCGTCAGGACCTCGAAAATCCAGAAGATGATACTTTTGAGCTTCAAATTCAAATTGATTGGGGCCTATATAAACCCCACCCTTTCTGCATAAAAGAGAAACCAAAAGCTTGCATTTATTTTGAGAATTTGAGAGCTTAAAAGTATTGTAAAAGGCTAGAAGTTCTTCTCCCTCTTTACTTATAAGTTTTGATTATTCAAGAGAGGAGTGAAAATCTGTAAGGGTTGTCTCCTAAGCTTATCAAAAGAAGTAAAGCTGTAAAAGGGTAGTTGGCCTTCGCCTATTGAAGGAAGACCTCTAGTGGACGTCGGTGACCTTATCGAAGGAGGAAGCCAAAAGTGGATGTAGGTCAAGATTGAACGAACCACTCTAAATCTCGATTTACATTTACATTTTGCTCTCTATCTTAACTGCAAACTACCTTCATTGCTTTTCTTCAACTATACTTTGCTTAATCTTAATTTGAAGAACTTTCTGAAATGGTTTTTCATCGAAAGTGTTTTTATCGTACGAACATCGTTTTAAATCATCGAAAGTTTTCCGCTATACTAATTCTTCCCCCCCCCCAGTGCTCTTGATCCTAATAATTGATATTAGAGCCTTGTTATTTCTCAATTGGTTTAACACCCAAGAGAAATAGCTCATTTCGGCTTTCAAGAGGGTCACTCTCTCATTCATCCTCCCTTTTTCAATGGGACGGACTACACTTATTGGAAAACTCGAATGAGATTTTTCTTGCTTTATTTTTATTTAAACTTATGGAACATTGTCGAATCCGATTTTAAAAGGTCTTCTCTTCCAATGAACATTTGGAATGATTTGGAGAAGAAGATGTTTTCTTTAAATGCTAGAGCTATGAATGCTCTATTTTGCGCCTTAGATAAAACGGAGTTTGATCGGGTTTCTTTATGTAAAATGGCCTTTGATATTTGGCATATTCTCGAAATCACACATGAAGGCACAAGTAGTGTAAAAGATTCTAAAGTAAATTTTTTGATGCACGATTTTGAGATGTTTTGTATGGAACCAAGAGAGACTATTGGAGACTTGTACACCTGTTTTACAAATGTCGTCAATAGTCTAAAAGTACTTAGTAAAAGCTTTTCTAATTTTGAACTCGGTAACAAGATTTTGCGCCCACTTTCTAAAATTTGGGATTCAAAAGTAATCGCTATTCAAGAATCAAAAAATTTAAATACTTTTTTTATCAAAGAACTAATAGGGTCTTTGATGACCTATGAAATGATGTGCAATGCACGTAATGAACTCAAGAACAACCTTCCAAAGGACAAGAAGGATTTCGAACTAAGAACAATCGAAGACCACTTGAGCATAAGCTCAAGTGATGGTGAATTTGAACTCATCACAATAAAATTTAAAAGGTTTATGGAACAAAATTTAAAGAACAAAAAGAACACAACTAACTTTGAACGCAAGAAGAAGAACATAAATTGGGATGAATCGAGCTCCTCCGAAGATGAGGAGAAAATCAAGAAAGGCGAGGTGGCAAACTACACCTTAACCGCCTTCAACAATGAGGTAATCAAAATCCCCCTAATTTACTTTGAAATTACATGATTCTTTTCATGATTTTTTTTTATAATTTAGTTTTGAATTAATTTTCTTAAAAATTATATTTTTAAATAATAAAATAAAAATATAAAAATTATGATCATGCTAGTAATTTTGAAAATAATAATGAAAATTATATGTTTCATGTTAATGAAATAAAATGTTAGATTTAAATCTAATGATCATATGTATGTTTTTCTTAAGTAGAAAAAATGTGTATCTTGATGATTTTCGATTTTGATTACAACCATGCTTGATGTTTTAATGAAAATATTAAGAAGTTTAATAACATGCTTAATGATGATGCATGGCTTTTGTATGAAAAACTAAGCATGAAAAGATAGATTCACCTAAAAAGAAAAATGCATGACTACTACAAATAACAAAATGATTTTGATTGAAAATACCTTATGCTCAATGAAACCATGATTGATGAATATGCTTTATGTTTAATGATTTCTTTGCCTTGTATGTCCTATCATGATGAATATTTTAAAAATAAATGAAATTATATTTGATTTGAAGTAATGCATAATGATCATGCTTAATGAGTTTTCTTTCAAAATGATGCATAATGATTTTTATGATTTATGGATTATCAATTTTCATGATAATAAAAGTGGCTTTTTTGGTCTAAAAAAAAATAATGCATGCTTTGATTTGATATAAATGAAATAGGCATGCTTATATGAAATAGTGTAAGTGTCATGACGATCGTATACTTAATGATGCATAAAGTTGTAATGAAAATATTAAAATTTTAATACCATGATTTGATGATTTTATGCATGAGATTTTAAAGTTATACATGATGATTTTTGTGGTTTATTGATCTTTATGGTTTTTATGATGAAATTTATTTTTCGATCCTAAACGATTGATGATATATATTTTTGTTGGCACAAAAAGGACAAAGGCATGCTTGTATGAAACAAATAAATAGAGAAAAGTATTTTTCTTGAAAATTCTTTTTCTCTATCTTATTGACTTTAATGAATCTATTTTATCATCTTTTTATGAATCTCTTGAAAATGATTTTGATTTGATGATTTGAATTTGAATGAGCTTTATCTTGATTTTTTAATATTTATAACTTGAGATTTACTCTATAAAAATCGAGATATTTTATCCTCAATGTTTCTTTTTGCCATCTACCATCCAAATGAATCATGATTGGTATCATTGCTATATTTCTTCTTGTCGTGTACTAAAGAAAAAATTTTCCTAAATGAATCATGATTTTTCAGAACCATAATTTTTTTTATTCATAATGAATTGAGAAATTTTATATGCTTGAATTAATATCTTGTTCTCCTACAAGATTGAATGAATTTTATCTATATCATGATCTCCTAAGAATTCCTTTCATTTTTATTAGGAGGAGATGTGTCAAAATGAATCATGTCTTTTGGTATTCACATGATTCTATCTTTTCATGATATGATTTTTATGTAATTCCTTATGTTCATGAAATATTTATCTCATCACCCAATAATTCTTCTTGATATTCCTTATGTGATGATGTGAATACATGAAATATTTATTAATTTATTTTGATGTATACAAATAAGAAGTTTCGATCATGCATGGTAGGATGTAATTTGACAAAATTGATACCATCATGATGTGAAATAAATATTGATTTGGAATCATGCATGTACTGATGATTTTATATACATGATGATTTGGAATTATGCATGCAATACTTTAACTTATGATAATGATGCATGTAATGATGAAATATTCATGATAAAATAATTATTTTGACATTCATGACTTGAATTTTCATCTATGCTATTTACTTTTGTCATAATTTAGAAATTAACGTAAAGGGTCTTCCTTTCTTTTTGACATTAACAAAGGGGGAGCAAAACATACTAGAAAGCTAATTTGCTAGCTCGCACAATTCAAGAAGAAAGCAAAAATTGCACTTCTCAAAAGAGAAGAAATTGTTATCTTGAACATCACCAAGAATGTGTTATTTTGTAAATCTCAAGACGTACAAATACAATCATGCAAAATTTGTAATTTTGCACATCATTAAAATTTATGATGCTTTGGTGATTATGCATGTTATAAAATATTGTAAGATTCACTAGCTTGCATTATGTAGAACTTGCTATCTTGAACATCACCAAGGAGTGATATCTTGCCTATCTCAAAGAAGCAAAAAGTTAACTTATACATCTAGCAAAACTTGTATTTCAAGAAGCAAGAGTTGCTTTCTTGAACATCTCAAAATTGATAGCTTGTGTGTTTTAAAATGTTGAAAAAATTTTTTTTACTAGCTTGTATTTTGATGATAGCAAACTTGCATGATGGTAAAAATGGATATTGTGTTTTTCATGCAATGAGTTGAACTTATATTCTAAACACATAAGAGTTGAAACTTCTCCTTTTTGTTGATGACAAAGAGGGAGAAGTATGTTGATGACATGCATGATTTGATCATGACATGTTGCTTGGATTTTTCAATCCAAGAGTTTCTATCAATAAGCCATATTGATAGGGGGAGTTTGTTTAAACTCTGGGAGTTATATCAAACTCCGTCATCAATTGGTTGTCATCATAAAAAAGGAAGAGATTATTGAATCTCATATTTTGATGATAAAACAAATTGATAATTGTGTTTATATTTTTAATCTACATTTTGAGTGACGTAAGATGCTTCGATCAGGATGAGACAATTAAAGCAGGAAAAATTATGTTGGGTCGGAGGAACATGTTAGAAGATTGGACGTCGGGCCGGTGGATCGATCGACATAACGACAAAAGGCTTCGGGCCGTGGATTCGGGCATCATGCTAAGAAGAGCGGGTATTGTGCCAAGGATATCGGAGTTGCGGAGTCAATTGGCCGATTGGGCAATAGGCCGTAGGAGAGGATGATGAGCCGAAGAATCGAACAAAGCGTCGAGGGACCAATGACATGCTGGACAACTTGATTAATGCTTAGTATTAATTGTTTAGATCAAAGTTTGTTTTACATGTGTAGGATTAACTATGATGGCAGTAAGACATGCAGTAGGTGTTGCGCCAGAGTCAAGACCATGATCACATTGGGGGTTCGAGAGTTCGACGGAAGTTCGAACGATCATTGGAGATTCTGTGGGAATAAATCCGAGAAGTTCAAGAGCTTGCTAAAGAAGCTCGTCGAAACTCGCCAAGTGGATCGTTGCAAATCCAGGAGTTTGCCGGAAGTCCGCCGGAGCATCACCAAGGTTTCGTTGGATGTTCGTCGGAAGTTCGTCGGAAGAAGCGATTGACGCACCGGAGCAAGTTGTAGTATTAATGTCTTAAATATAGTAGTTAGCATGAAGATTAAGTTAGGAATGGGAGTTGATCCCATTAACTTAATCTGGGGGCAATTGGGCCCTTGATAGACCCAAATTGGGCCGAATGGATCAGCCCATTCAAACCTAAAATTCTTGGCCGACGGTGGCACCGCCTAGGAGCTCAGTCTCCCAGGAATGCCAGGCGGTGGTACCGCCTGAGCTTAGTCTCCGAGCGAAGTCAAGCGGTGGTACCGGTTGAGCTCGGTCTCCGAGTAGTGTTAGGCGGTAGTACCGTCGAGCTCTGATGGTGCTACTGCCAGGAACCCGGAAATCCGGGAGATGACACTTTTGAGCTCCAAATTCAAACTGATTGGGGCCTATATAAACCCCACCCTTTCTGCATGAAAGGGCAACCAAAAGCTTGCATTTATTCTGAGAATTTGAGAGCTTAAAAGTGTTGTAAAAGGCTAGAAGTTCTTCTCCCTCTTTTCTTCTAAGTTTTGATCATTCAAGAGAGGAGTGGAAATCTGTAAGGGTTGTCTCCTAAGCCCGTCAAAAGGAGTAAAGTTGTAAAAGGGTGGTTGGCCTTCACCTATTGAAGGAAGGCCTCTAGTGGACGTCGGTGACCTTTTCGGAGGAGGAAGCCAAAAGTGGATGTAGGTCAAGATTGACCAAACAACTCTAAATCTCAATTTGCATTTATATTCTGCTCTTTATCTTAACTGCAAACTGCCTTCATTGCTTTTCTTCAACTGTACTTCACTTAATCTTAAGTTGAAGAACTTTCCGAAATGATTTTTCATTGAAAGTGTTTTTATCTTACGAACGTTGTTTTAAATCGTCGAAAGTTTTCCGCTGCACTAATTCACCCCCCCCCCCCTCTTAGTGCTCTTGATCCTAACAACTGTATTGAGTTGAAACATTCATATAAAAAGAAAGTAACAATATTTTATTAGTTGCCCATGATAAACTAGTATTGAACCATTAAAATATAATCATCCAAAATCGATATGGTTAGATGCCAACTTGTAGAAAACATATCTCAATTGAAATTCTAAATCTCAACTTTGAGCAACTATAGATTATGTTGAATCTCGGATTTTGATGATGAAGTCAATTGATGGGTTAATTGATCTAATTCATACTATTGAGTTAAGTGTGCAGGATTAACTATGATAGCTTGAAGACATAAAGTAAGTCTACCGGAGTCAAGTTCGATGGGTGTTCGAGAGTCAGCTGAAAGTCTGAAGAATCGTTGGAAGTGCTGCCAGAACCAACCGAGAAAGAATCGAGGACTTGCCGAAGTTTTTGGAAGTCCGCCTGAAAGATCGTTGGAGGTTCGCGGAGATTACTGAGAAGATTTGGATACTTGCCAAAGACTTGTTGAACTCGCCACAAGACTGGGAGCCTGTTGGGAGTCCGCCGGAAGAAATCCGAGGGTGCATCGGAAGTCCGTCGGAAGATCGCCGGAAAGCTTGCCGGAAGGAAACTCGACATTGCCGGTTAAAAACCTACTTAGGACTATGTCTTAATTTCATAGTTTACATATAATTAGGATTAGGATTAAGAGTTAATCCTATAACCTGGTTAGGGGCCAATTGGGTCCGAGTTTGGACTGGTTTGGGCCAAGTTTGGAGCCCAACCAATGATCTGAAAAGTCCAGGCGGTGGCACCGCCCAGCACCGGAGAGGTCCGGCGGTGGCACCATTAGACTGGGTGGTGGCACCGCTAGTATACTATCGGACTGAGTAGTGGCACCGCCCAGAACCCGAGAGGTCAGGCGGTGGCATTGCCAACACTGGGAGACCTAAAAGTAATTTAAATTTGGAGCCCAAATTTGAATCCTCTTGGGGCCTATAAATACCCCTCAATTCTCAGTAGAGAACACAACCTTTAGGAAGTTAGAGATTGAGATAAAGCCTTAGCAAATTCTTTAGCAAGTCTTATTTTCAATAGCTTAAGTGTTCACCTCCCTCTTTCTCTTTGAAAATATGTAAGAGTGTGAACCACTTTTAAAAAGTTGTAAGAGGGGTATTTGTCCTTCCCCTTCAAAGTGATTTGCTAGTGGAAGTTGGGAGCCTCATCAAAGAAGGCTTCGCAAGTGGATGTAGGTCATTTGACCGAACCACTTTAAATTGTTGTGTTCCTTGAATGTATGAGTGTTTACCTTTCTGAAACCGTTATTTACATAGCAGCAAGCTTTTGGTTTTCATCTCCTTACTTTACTTGAGCTACTTTTACCAAGTCATTCTTTGTCGAATCGAAATCTCTACGCATTTATGAAATCATTTTCAAACTTACAAGTTTTAATCCGTTGCACTAATTCACCCCCCCCCCCTCTTAGTGCCGTTCTGATCCTAACAATTGGTATCAGAGCTAGGCTCACTCTCATATTTAGTTTAATACCCAAGAGAGATGGTTTACTCCGGCATGCATGAGGGTCATTCTATTACACATCCGCGTATGTTTAATCGGTCGGATTACACGTATTGGAAGTCTCAAATGAGGATTTTCCTCATTTTCATGGATTTCGAACTTTGGACTATTATCGAAAATGGATTTCAAAAATCTTCTCTTCCGATGAGCGAATGGGATGAATCGGAGAAGAAGGGTTTTGCTTTAAACGCAAAGGCTATGAATGCCTTGTTTTGTACATTGGACAAAAATGAATTTAATCGTGTTTCAATTTGTGATTCGGCTTTTGATATTTGGAGAACTCTTGAGGTCACTCATGAAGGCACTAGCAGAGTGAAAGAATCCAAAATCAACATTCTTGTGCACTCTTACGAACTTTTCTGAATGAAATCAAGTGAGTCCATCGGAGACATGTACACCCATTTCACAGATGTCATCAATGGACTCAAAGCTCTTGGTAAAGGTTTTTCTAACTTTGAACTAGTAACTAAAATATTAAGATCCCTTCCAAAAAGTTAAGATCCAAAAGTTACGGCCATTCAAGAGGTCAAGGACCTTAAAACATTTTCTCTCGAAGAACTTATTGGGTCTCTAATGACCTATGAAATGATGTGTCATGCTCATGAAGAGCTCGAGAACCCCCCTCCAAAGAATAGGAAGGATATGACACTTAGAACACAAGAAGACCACTTGAAAGGAACATCAAGTGACGAGGACAGTGATGATGATATTGCACTTTTAACTCAAAAATTTTAAAAATTTATAAGAAATAACAAATTTAAAAATGACACCAAAAATAAACTTGAACATAAAAAGGACCAAGTAATATGCTACGAATATAAGAAGCCAGGGCACTTCAAAAATGAATGCCCCCAAGCCAAGAAGAAGCAATCGTAGAAGGAAAAAGCTTTGAAAGTGACTTGGGACGACTCAAGTGATTCCGAGAATGAAGAAGCTTGCAACAAAGAGGAGGCAAACTTCAGACTAATGGCTTTAGGAGGAGAGGTATGTGATTTAATTAATGAAGATTTATCTTTTGATGAACTTTCTATCACTTTTTATGAATTATTTGATGAGTGTAGAACTATTAGTAAGAAGTTCAATCTATTAAAGAAAGAGCATGCCTTACTACAAAATAAGCTTGATAATCTTCAAACTCCTCCATGCTCTAAGTGTGAACACTTAGAAGTAATAAAAAATAAGAATTTGCTACTTAAAGAGACCTTAAACAAGTTTAAGTTCGGTAGCAAAGGCTTGGACATGATCCTTGCAAACAAGGGTCACATCGCAAATACAAGTGAAATTAGTTTTGTGAGAGGATCTCACCAAAATCCTACCACCTTCATTAAAGGACCCACATTATATGTTTCACCTCATTTGAAATGCAACTTTTGTTGTAAATCCGGACATGTTATTTACAAATGTCCATTTAAGAAAATTAGTCCACATAAGTTGATATGGGTTCCTAAAGGAACTATAAATAATTCAATAATTAATAACAAAATTAGTAGATCAATTTTTAAGGCACCCAAAATCAAATGGGTACCTAAAAACCATCCTCTTTTGTAGACAAACTCACAAGCTAGGAGCAAGAGATGATATCTTGATTGTGGATGCTCAAGGCACATAACCGGAGATCCATCTCATTTCTCTATGCTCACTAGCAAAGAAGAAGGGTATGTCACCTTCGGAGACAACAACAAAGGTAAAATCATTGGCAAGGGAACCATAGATAACAAATCAAGTTTTTCAATTGATGATGTGTTGCTAGTTGATGGATTGAAACATAATCTCTTAAGCATTAGTTAATTATGCGATAAAGGTTACATCGTTAGATTTGAATCTAATGTGTGCATTATTGAAAATCCAAATAATAACATATCAATGATTGCCTTAAAACAAAATAATGTCTACACCATCAACCTTAATGAACTTAATAATGAAATGTGCTTTTCCATTTTAAATGATGATGCTTGGCTTTGGCATAGGAGATTAGGCCATGCAAGTATGAAACTAATATCTAAGATTTTATCTAGAGAGTTAGTATGAGGGATTCCCAATATGAAGTTTGTTAAGGACAAAGTGTGTAATGCTTGTCAACTAGAAAAACAAATAAAAACTAGTTTCAAACCAAAAAATCAAATTAGCACCACTAGACCATTGCAATTGATCCATTTAAACTTATTTAGATCAATTGACACAACGAGTCTACGAGGAAGCAAATATGCCTTCGTAATTGTAGATGAATATAGTAGATATACTTGGACCTATTTCTTAGCTCACAAAAGTGATTGTTTCAAATGTTTCTCTAAATTTTGTAAACTTACTCAAAACAAAAAAGGCTTCATGATTTCATCAATTCAGAGTGATCACGGTGGCGAATTTCAAAATCGTGACTTCCAAAGTTTTTGTGAATCCAATGGATATAATCATAACTTCTCCACTCCGAGAAATCCTCAACAAAATGGGGTAGTTGAAAGAAAAAATAAAAATTTACAAGAAATGGCAAGAAGCATGTTAAATGAACATAGTCTACCTAAGTATTTTTGGGCTAAAGTCGTTAATACGGCTTGCTATGTCATGAATAGGGTTCTAATAAGACCATCTCTATCAAAAACTCTCTATGAATTATGGAATAACAAAAAACCAAATGTTTTTTATTTTTTAAGTTTTCGGTTGCAAATGCTTTATTTTGAATGAAAAGGATGCCTTAGGAAAATTTGATGTTAAATCTAATGAAGGCATCTTTCTTGGTTACTCTTTCGTTTCTAAGGCTTTTCGTGTTTTTTAACAAAAGAACCTTAGTTATACAAGAGTCTATTCATGTAGTTTTTAATAAAATTTTTGAGTTAAAGAAAAATAATTTTGATGATGATCTTGGTTTTGATAATTTGAATTTAAATGAATCCTCTCCTCAAAATAGCAACTTGGATGCATCTTCTTTTGAAATTTCCTTACCCAAGGAATGAAAGTATGTAGATGCTCATCCAAAGGAGCTAATTATAGGAGATACATCAAAAGGGATTCAAACTCGTTCTTCCTTTAAGAATTTTTGTGCTAACGCCGCCTTCCTTTCTCAAATTAAACCTAAATGCATTGACGAAGCCTTAAAAGATGATTCATGGGTTATTGCAATACAAGAGGAATTGAACCAATTTGAGAGGAATGAGGTATGGAAACTTGTTCTTAGACCTAATGACCATTTAGTCATTGGTACTAAATGGGTCTTTAGAAACAAGCAAGATGAATGCGGTATTGTGGTTAGAAACAAGGCTAAACTAATGGCCAAAGGTTTCAATCAAGAAGAATGTATCGACTACGAAGAGACCTACGCTCCTATGACAAGATTAGAAGCTATTAGGATGCTCCTTGCCTATGCTAGTAGTAATGATTTTAAACTATTTCAAATGGATGTCAAAAGTGCTTTCTTGAATGGTTTTATTTCCGAAGAAGTGTATGTTGAACAACCTCCTGGATTTGAAAATTCTCTTATTTCTAATCATGTATTTAAATTGACTAAGGCTCTCTATGGCTTAAAACAAGCTCCTAGAGCTTGGTATGAAAGGCTTAGTTCCTTTTTTATTTTAAATAATTTTACAAAAGGTAAAGTTTATACTACATTGTTTATCAAATATTTTAAAAATAATTTTCTTATTGTTCAAATTTATGTTGACGATATTATTTTTGGTTCTTCGGATGAATCACTATGTGAATCATTTACCAAATGTATGAGTCATGAATTTGAAATGAGCCTAATGAGAGAATTAACCTTCTTTTTAGGATTGTAAATTAAACAACTTAGTAATAGTATATTTCTCAATCAATCTAAATATACATTAGAATTGTTAAAACGATTTAACATGGATGGTTCAAAAGCTATAAACACTCATATGAGTACTTCCACTAAGTTAGACATGGATGAAAGTGGTGAAAGCTTTGATCAAAAAACATATAGGGGAATGATTGGTAGTTTACTTTACCTCACCGCAACTAGACCGGATATCATGTTTAGTGTAGGACTTTGTACTAGGTTTCAAGCTAATCCTAAATTATCTCATCTTAAAAGTGTTAAAAGAATCTTAGATATCTTAAAGAAACTCCTAATTTAGGATTATGGTATCTAAAATCCTTTAATTTTGATTTAATAGCTTATGCATATGTCGATTTTGGCGGATGTAGGATATATAGAAAAAGCACATCTAGAACATGTCAATTTTTAGGATATGTACTTGTTTCTTGGACTTCCAAGAAACAAAATTCGGTTGCACTATCTACGGCGAAAGCTGAATACAAAGCTGCAAGTGTATGTTGTGCACAAATTGTTTGGATGAAAAATACGTTGGAAGACTATGAAATTTACTTAAAGAACATTCTCATAAAATGTGATAATACAAGTGCTATTTGTCTAACTAAAAATCCAATTTAACACTGTAGAAGTAAGCATATTGACATTAGGCATCATTTTATACGAGATCATGTCAATAATAATAATGTCATTCTAGAATTTATTGATACAAAGCATCAATTAGCGGATATTTTCATAAAAGCCTTAAATGAAGATCAATTTGACTTTATTAGAAGGGAATTAGGCATGTTGAATTGTCCTTGTGAATGAGCTTGATTGTATATATTTTTCAGAAATTTTTCATCCTCTTTTCGATTTTCATAGATTTGACTTCTTTTCGATTTTGAATGACATCTTAAAGAGTGATTCAAGATACTATCCTATCTTAAATCAAACACATTAAAACCTCATCTCCTTTTTGTTGATAACAAAGGGGGAGAAGAATGTACAAAAGATTGATGACTTATGCAAAATATGAAATTTGCATGTTGTATAATGCAATGAAAAATATTTTATATGCATCGCAAAACTTTTTGAGAATATTGCAATATGAAAGTTTTTAGATTGGTTGTCGTTTCATCTCATGATCATATGAAATCATGCCTTGCATTTATATCATGAGATTCATGTTGAAATTTCATATCACTTGTCCAAATGATAATTGTCTTTTATCATTCGACTTGAAAATAATTTTCATAGCTTGAAATTATGAGAAATATGAAGTTTCGCATTTGCTCATGCTTAAAGAGAATAACGATAAGTTCAACGGATAGAACTTATCGGTTTAGGCTGTTGAATCTCGGATTTTGATGATGAAGTCAATTGTCATTTGTTATCTAATCCATATGTTGAGATAAGTGTGCAGGATTAACTATGATAGAAGTAAGACATGTAGCTGGAGTTGCACCGGAGTCAAGACTATGATCACGTTGGGAGTTCGAGAGTTCAACGGAAGTCCGGACGGTCGTCGGAGGTTCTGCGGAAACAAATCTGAGAAGTCCAGAAGCTTGCCAAAGAAGCTCATCGGAAGTCGCCAAGTGGATCATGGCAAGTCCAAGAGTTTGCCGGAAGTCCGTTGGAGCATCACCGAAGGTTCGTCGAATGTTCGCTAGAAGTTCGTCGGAAGCTCGCCGGAAGAAGCGATTGACGCACCGGAGCAAGTTGCAATAAATGTCTTAAGAAATATTGTAGTTAGCATGTAGATTAAGTTAGGAATGGGAGGTGATCCCAGTAACTTAATCTGGAGGCAATTGGGCCCTTGATAGACCCAAATTGGGCCGAATGGATCAACTCATTCGGACCAAAATTTCTGCCAAGCGGTGGCACCGCTAGGGTCAGCGGTGGCACCGCCCAAGAGATGGTCTCCCAGGAAAGCTAGGTAATGCAACCACCCCAGTCAGGCGGTGGCACTGCCTAGGCTCAATCTCCGAGCGAGACTGGGCAGTGCAACCGCCCCTGACAAGCGGTGGAACCACCTGAGCTCGGTCTTCGAGCTCTACCAAGCAGTGCAACCGCCCCTGACAAGAGGTGGCACCGCCTAGAGAATTAGTCTCCGAGCTCTGCCAAGCAGTGCAACTGCCCCTGACAGGAGGTGGCATCGCCCAGAGGCTCAGTCTCCGAGCTTTACCATGCGGTGCAACCGCCCCAGTTAGGCAGTGCAATCGCCAGACTCTGAAAATCCGGGAGGTGATATTTTTTAGCTCCAAATTCAAACCAGTTTGGGGCTTATATATACCCCACCCTTTCCTGTATGAAAGGACAACAAAAAGGCACCAAAAATCTAATCTTACTCTGTAATTTTTAGAGTTCAAAAGTGTTGTAAAGGCTAGAAATTCTTCTCCCTCTTTTCTTCCAAGTTTTGAGCTTTCAAGCGAGGAGAGAAATTCTGTAAGGGTTGTCTCCTAAGCCCGTCAAAAGGAGTGAAACCATAAAAGGGTGGTTGGCCTTTGCCTATTAAAGGAATGCCTCTAGTGGACGTCGGTGACCTCGTTGGTGGAGGAAGCCAAAAGTGGATGTAGGTCAAGATTGACCGAACCACTCTAAATCTCAGTTTGCATTTACTTTGAGCATCCTAACTTTACTGCAAACCTCCTCAGTAGCATACTGCCTTCTGCTCGTTTACGAACGTATTTCATAGTTAAGTATTTTCTGGATCGGTGTTAAGACGGAAATCGATTTTATCGTACGAACATCATATTTCAGTTTACACTTATATTCTGATTTCCATCATAACTGCAAACTACCTTTATATCTTTACTTTAACTGTATCTCACTTGATCACAAGTTAAAGTGATTTACAAATCGACTTTCATACTGAAATCGCTTTTATCATACGAATATCATATTCCAGTTTACTATTACATTATGTAGTCTATCTTAAACTGCAAACTTCCTTTATATATTTACTTTAACTGCATCTCGCTTGATCACAAGTTAAAGTGATTTATGAATCGGCTTTTTACCAAAATCGCTTTTATCGTACGAATGCAGTTTTAATGGTCCGAAAAGTTTTCCTAATTACACTAATTCACCCCCCCCCCCTCCCCCTCTTAGTGCTCTTGATCCTAACAATTGGTATCAGAGTGGGGTTAACTCTCAAATGGATTAAAACCTAAGAGAGATGGCATACGCCGGAAACCAAGAGGGCCACTCTATTACATGTCCACCCATGTTCAGTGGGACGGACTACACCTATTGGAAAACCTGAATGAGGATCTTCCTTATTTCAATGGATTTTTAACTTTGGAATCTTGTCGAAAATGGATATTCGAAGTCTTCTCTTCCAATGATCGATTGGAATGAATTGTAGAAGAAGACTTTCACTTTTAATACAAAGGCTATGAATGCCTTATTTTGTGCACTTGATAAAAATGAGTTCAATTGTGTTTTGGTTTGTGAAACCGCGTTTGATATTTGGCATATACTCGAAGTGACTCACGAAAGCACAAATAGAGTGAAAGAGCCAAAAATCAATCTTTTGATATATTCTTTTGAACTTTTCTAAATGAAACCAAGCGAGACTATTGGTGACATATACACCCGTTTCACGGATGTCGTCAATGGTCTAAAAGAACTCGGCAAAAGTTTTTCGGATTTTGAGCTCGTAAATAAGATTCTAAGATCCCTTCCTAAGAGTTGGGACCCTAAAGTCACTGCTATTCAAGAGGCTAAAGATTTAAACAACTTCTTTCTTAAAGAACTAATTAGGTCATTAATGACCTATAAAATGACTTGCAAGGCTCATGAAGAGCAAGAAGACATTCTTCCCAAGAACAGGAAGGATATGGCACTTAGAACTTTAGATGACCACTTGAGAGAAAACTCAAGTGATAAGGACTGTGACGATGACTTGGCACTTCTAACAAGGAAATTAAAAAAATTCATTAAGAGAAACAAGTTTAAAAGTGACACAAAAAATAAACTTGAACCCAAAAAGGACCAAGTTATTTGCTACGAGTGCAAAAAGTCGGGACACTACAAAAGTGATTGTCCCCAAGCCAAGAAGAGAACATCAAAGAAGAAGGCACTCAAAGCAATATGCAATGACTCAAGCGCATCCGAAGAAGAGGAGTCCAACACCGAGCAAGTTGCTCATTATGTCTTAATGGCCATTGGAGAAGAGGTAACAAATTTAATTGATGCAAATTTATCATTTGATGAATTGTTAAATGCATTCCATGACTTATTTGATGAATGCAAAATAATTAGTAGAAAATATAAATTACTGAAAAATAAGCATGATAGTCTTGTTAGCAATTTTGATAAATTAAAAACTGAATATCATGATAGTTTAGCTCAATGTGAAAAATGCCATGATCTAGAAACTCTCCAAAAGGAAAACTTGCTACTTAGGACACCTTGAAGAAATTCGAGGTTGGTAGCAAGTCTTTGAACATGATCCTTGCAAACAAAGGTCACGTTCCCAAAAGAAGTGGAATCGGATTTATGAGAAGTCCTCACCAAAATCCAACCACCTTCATAAAAGGCCCCATCTTACATGTTCGACACCAAAGCAAATACAACTTTTGTTACAAACATGGACACAAAATTCATTAGTGTCCATTCAAGGAAATTAGTCTGAACAAATTAATTTGGGTTCCTAAAGGAACCATGATAAACTCTATGAAACATGATAAACAATATAGTTCAATTTTTGAGGCACCCAAAAGTAAATGGGTACCTAAAAATTATCCTATCTCATAGAGATGTAAACCATCACAAGCTGGGAGCAAGAAATAATATTCTACTCTTTGGATACTCGATATTCATAACCTGAGATCCAAAAAGAACACACCATGCTCCCTAGCCTAAATAACAAAAAGAGGATTAGAAAATTAAAATTACAAGAGCAATACAAATACAATCTTATTTGATCCCTTAGAATTGGAAACCCATGATTCTCCCTTCACATATCCTCTGGATTTCCAAACCCATCAAATTGATTTGTTCATTACTTTCGAATCCAACTATATCATGAACTTACATCTTATAAGCAAAGTTTATCATGAACTTACAAAGCTTACTAACTTGGATAATCTGTCATAAACATGTGTACAACATTTGAAGTAGAGTATGTGCGTCACAAGATCTATCTTGATCGTGCAAAATTTCTCATCTTAAAATGAAAATTCTTACGTAATTACGTAAGTAAAGTTGATTGCTCCACAAATAAAAACTCGTCTCAAGTCAAAACCATTCAAATCAGACCACACAGCCGTCAGAACAAGTGCTCACCACCTGTAGGCGGTGGCATCGCCTAGCTGGCGGTAGCACCGCCAGCTGTCACGGGTTGCAAGCAGTTGTACCGCCCAGCCAGCAGTGCCACCACCCGCAACTTTGCCCCCTTTTAAACTGAGCTAGGGCCGGCGGTGGAACTAACCCCAACTCACTCCCCTCTCCTTCTAGCAGCTCCAACACTTCTCCACCTCCATTTCTTCCCTTTAGCTGCCCAAATACTGCCCATTTCAAAGCAAAGATCAACAATCTCTCCTTCTCTTGAAGATCTCACTTAAGGTATTCTCTAAGAAGCATTTAAATTCTATTTTTGAGTCATTTACTCCTGCTCATTACTATCTTCTTAAATAGCAGTAGTTATAGGCTCTAGAAGATCCTCTAGGGACAAAGGGAAGAGGAGATTCGAAGAAGACTTTGATCTTACCCTTTTCGATTCAAAATATTATGCTGAAAATTTTTCTTCCTTCGAATTTAGAAGTGTCAATAAGAAAAAACATGTAGATTTAGATAAATTAAGAGACCTAGAGACAATCCAATGGTTTGCAAACTTAGATCTACTCCCAATTTTACAAATAAGTGAACCCATCTATCCAAGATTTGTTAGATTGTTTTACAACAATCTACATGTAGATGAAGAAGAAAGAGTGTCTTCCTATCTCTTAGGATAACACATCTCCATTACGGATAGATTCATTTGCGACATGATAGGCATTCCCGTAAAAAATAGAGGTCTTTATTTTAGAGGATCATGGGATAATGAAACAGTTGGGACAACATATGTTGAAGCCTTAGGAACAATTTTCGATAATCCCAACTTAGTGATAGTTCCTAAAAGTTGTGAACATCTACTACTACTAAACACTAGGAACTTCATCATATCTTAACTAGCATTATTCTCCCTAAACAATACTATCATGATGAAGTAAGTCAAATGGAATTAAGAACCATGTATTGGATCATGAAAAGACATAACATCTGTTTTGGTTACCTTATCCAACAAAACATGATAGAACTATCTAAGAAAGACATGATGCTTCCATATAATGGTATAATCACTAGAATACTTAAAGCCTACGATATTCCAATACCACCCGATGAAGAAGTGATGAAAGTAGATAGGTTTAGTATAATAAATAAAAATCTACTTCACCGATTGAGATGTTTTTATAGAAAACGGTAATTTGGTTAGAATGCCTAGAAGAACCGACCCCCCTCAACCGTAACCCAGACACGAAAACACCAGGTCTTTAGGGGTACTTAATCTCCTTTGATCTGTCCCTTTGAGTAAACACATCCATTTGAGCAAGCTCCTACATCATCTATCGAAGACATTGGGATTTGGATGGACCGATTTGAACAAAGATAAGATTGGCTTGAACATCGACAAGATCAAATCCTATCTGAGCTACAGCAAATTCATCGATAATTTGACTTCTTGTTTAGGCATTTTAATTTTTCACCTCTTGAATAAGCTTGTATATGTATATGTGGACACAATCACCTCCTATTGTAACAATTACGTTGTTGTAAGCTCTTTATGTTACTCACCTTGATCATAATGCCTTGATGACTACTAATCTCTTATATGATTACTTGATGTATTAATTGGTGAGCATATGCAGGGTTACGTTGTTTAATCTCATTACTCATTGTCGGATTTCACGTTGAAATTAAATGTTTCTATAATGCCTACTTTGAAAATCTTGTGTCTTGGTTTCCATGATAAATATGATTTGAGAAAGTAATATAGCAATGAAATTGATGTGTTATTACCATGATGTTAATATGTCATGATATTACCATGATGTTGATGTATTGCCATGATGTTAATGTGTCATTGTATTGCCATAATACTAAACATCAACTAGCTGATATCTTTACAAAACCACTAAGTGAAGAATAATTTGATTTCATTAGAAGAGAATTAGGAATGTTAATATGTCCGAATGCATGAACTTGTTAAGATTATTTTTGGATTTTTTAATGATCAAATCACTTAATTACCATGATGATTTTACATAATTACATGTTGGAAATTATGTGTTTTGGATACAAAAATTTCCATGATAATAAGCATGTTTTATCATCATGATTGAATTTGAAAATCTATAGCAAAACCTCGTCCGAATGCATGAAAGTGTTCAATTTCATTTTCGGATCTTCTTGATCCTAACAATCGGATTTTCTCGATACATTATCCTCTTCCGAACTTAATAAGGATACATCATATCGAGTTTGATTCTCATTATTGATTTTTGACATATGGAATCAACTAGCAAATATATCTCTAATACACTTCATGTGAAAAATATTTTTTGAGAAATGGATTTGATAAAATGATTCCTGCTTGTAAATTCCTTCTTATATGGATGATAGCGTTTTTACTTGTAAGGATTTGTTTCACATACATATCTTGATCCTTGTAAAAATGAAGTATGATATAATCTCTCATCGATTTTAACTTCATTCAAAGTAAACTCACAAATAGCTGGTATCACAAATAGCCTTCCTCCTTCATGCAAAAAGATAATAACAAATAAAAAGGAAGAAGTATTCAAAGCTATCTCCATGTCATGTTTTCCTTGAGATCTTTGCATAATTGGTATCCTATCACTCACTGTTGAAAAATGACATGAACCTAGTTATGGCATAATTACCGCACTTATGCTTAAAATTTGTTTATATCGTTCTCCTTTTTGTTGATGACAAAGGGGGAGAAATATATGAATTGATGCTATAAGTGCCATATTTGAAGAGAAATATATGAATTAGTGCTATGAGTGCCATATTTGCACTATGTTATTGTCATATTTGTACTATGTTATTGCCATATCATGATAAGATATTAAGAACTTGCATAGCAACTTTACTTGTTGATATCTTGCCATGTGATGCTACGATTGCTAAACACTTGAAATGTTTGCTTTACGTTAAGATATTAAAAGCTTAAATTGTAAATTTACATGTTGATATCTTATGTTGAACTGCTACCATCATTCATATTTGAAATGTAAAACTTGAGAATGGATGTCAAGTCTTGACATCATTTTCAGTAAGATACATCGTGATAGGAATCATGATGGGAGTAATTGATAAGGTTAAGAGTTCTTAACTTATCAATAAGTCTATTGAATTCAAAGGCCTTGAATTCAAGAATAACTTATCTCAAGTATGGCATATAGATAGGGGGAGTTAAGGTTAACTCCGTTATCAATTGATTGTCATCATTAAAAAGGGAGAGATTGTTGAATCTCGGATTTTGATGATGAAGTCAATTGTCATTTGTTATCTAATCCATATGTTGAGATAAGTGTATAGGATTAACTATGATGGAAGTAAAACATGCAGCGGGGAGTTGCATCGAGTCAAGACTATGATCACGTTAGGAGTTTGAGAGTTCGACGGAAGTCCCGACCCGGTCGTCGGAGGTTTTACAGGAACAAATCTGAGAAGTCAAGAAGCTTGCCAAAGAAGCTCATCGGAACTCGCCAAGTGGATCGTGGCAAGTCTAGGAGTTTGCCGGAAGTCCGCTGGAGCATCGCCGAAGGTTCATCGGATGTTCGCCGGAAGTTCGCCGGAAGCTCGCCGAAAGAAGCGATTGAAGCACCGGAGCAAGTTGCAGTAAATTTCTTAAGAAATATCGTAGTTAGCATGTAGATTAAGTTAGGAATGGGAGGTGATCCTATTAACTTAATCTGGGGGCAATTGGGCCCTTGATAGACCCAAATTTGGCCGAATGGATCAACCCATTCGGACTAGAATTCCTGCCAGGTAGTGGCACCGCTAGGGTCGGTAGTGGCACCGCCCAGGAGATGGTCTCCCAGGAAAGTTGGGCGATGCAACCACCCTAGTCAGGCGGTGGCACCGCTTGGGCTCAGTCTCCAAGTGAGATTGGGCGGTGCAACCACCCTTGACAAGCGGTGGAACCGCTTGAGCTCGGTCTCCGAGCTCTACCAAGCAATGCAACCGCCCCTGACAGGAGTTGGCACCACCCAGAGGCTCAGTCTCCGAGCTCTGCCAAGCGGTGCAACTACCCCTGACATCCGAGCTCTACCAAGCGGTGCAACTACCCCTGGCAGGAGGTGGCACCACCCAGAGGGTGATATTTTTAGCTCAATTCAAGTGGTTCGGGGCTTATACTCCCACCACCATATGAAAGGACAAAGGCACAAAATCTAATCTTACTACGTAATTTTTAGGTTCAAAAGTGTTGTAAAGGCTAAATTCTTCTCCTCTTTTCTTCAAGTTTTGAGCTTTCAAGCTGAGGAGAAATTCTGTAGGTTGTCTCCTAAGCCCGTCAAAAGAGTGGAAACCATAAAAAAGGGTGGTTGGCCTTTGCCTATTAAAGATACACCTCTAGTGGGCCGTCGGTGACCTCGTTGGTGGAGAGCCAAAAGTGGATGTAGGTCCAAGATTGGCGAACCACTCTAAATCTCAGTTTGCGTTACTTTGAGCATCCTAACTCTGTGAACCTCCCTCGATGTATACTGCCTTCTGCTGGATTCTGACGTATTTCATAGTTAAAGTATTTTACGGATGGGGTGTTAAGGCAGGCTCGATTTTATCGTCTGAACATCATATTTCAGTTTACACTTATATTCTGATTTCCATCATAACTGCAAACTACCTTTATATCTTTATTTTAGCGTATCTCACTTGATCACAAGTTAAAGTGATTTACAAATCATTTCATCTATCTTTTAACTGCAAACTTCCTTTATATATTTACTTTAAGCATCTGCGGCGACACAAGTTAAAGTGATTTATGAATCGACTTTTTTACCAAATCGCTTTTATAAATCAAGTTTTTGTCATTAAAAGTTTTCCTTACACTAATTCACCCCCCACCCCCCCCCCTCCCCCTTTGTGCTCTTGATCCTAACAATTGTATGTGAGGGGTTAACTCTCAAATGGATTAAAACCTAAGAATGGCATCATGAAGCAAAGGCCACTCTATTACATGTCCACCATGTTGATGGGGGGGCCGGACTACACCCTATTGGAAAAACCTGAATAGGGGATCTTCCTTATTTGATGGATTTTAACTTTGGAATCTTGTAATGGATATTCGAAGTCTTCTCTTCCAATGATCGGTTGGAATGAATTGTAGAAGAAGACTTTCACTTTTTTGGGTACAAAGGCTATGAATGCCTTATTTTGTGCACTTTGATAAAAATGAGTTCAATTGTGTTTTTTGGTTTGTGAAACCGGGCGTTTGATATTTGGCATATACTTTCAGTGACTCACGAAAGCACAAATAGAGTGAAAGAGCCAAAAATCAATCTTTTGATATATTCTTTTGAACTTTTCTAAATGAAACCAAAGCGAGACTATTGGTGACATATACACCCGTTCACGGATATGTAGATCAATGGTCTAAAAGAACCGGCAAAGTTTTTTTAGGATTTTGAGCTAAGTAAATAAGATTCTAAAGATCCCTTCCTAAGAGTTGGGACCCTAAAGTCACTGCTATTCAAGAGGCTAAAAGATTTAAACAACTTTCTTAAAGAACTAATTAGGTCATTAATGACCTATAAAATGACTTACAAGGCTCATGAAGAGCAAGAAGACATTCTTCCCAAGAACAGGAAGGATATGGCACTAGAACTTTGAATGACCACTTGAGAGAAAACTCAAGTGATAAGGACTATGACGATGACTTGGCACTTCTAACAAGGAAATTAAAAAATTCATTAAGAGAAACAAGTTTAAAGTGACACAAAAAATAACTTGAACCCAAAAAGGACCAAGTTATTTGCTACAGTGCAAAAAGTCGGGACACTACAAAAGTGATTGTCCCCCTGAAGAAGAACATCAAAGAAGAAGGCACTCAAAGCAATATGCAATGACTCAAGCATCCAAGAAGAGGAGTCCAACACCGAGCAAGTTGCTCATTATGTCTTAATGGCCATTGGAGAAGAGGTAACAAATTTAATTGATGCAAATTTATCATTTGATGAATTGTTAAATGCATTCCATGACTTATTTGATGAATGCAAAATAATTAGTAGAAAATATAAATTACTGAAAAATAAGCATGATAGTCTTGTTAGCAATTTTGATAAATTAAAAACTGAATATCATGATAGTTTAGCTCAATGTGAAAAATGCCATGATCTAGAAACTCTCCAAAAGGAAAACTTGCTACTTAGGACACCTTGAAGAAATTCGAGGTTGGTAGCAAGTCTTTTTGAACATGATCCTTGCAAACAAAGGTCACGTTCCCAAAAGTGGAATGGTTATGAGAAGTCCTCACCAAAATCCAACCACCTTCATAAAAGGCCCCATCTTACATGTTCGACACCAAAGCAAATACAACTTTTATTTACAAACATGGACACAAAATTCATTAGTGTCCATTCAAGGAAATTAGTCTGAAACAAATTAATTTGGGTTCCTAAAGGAACCATGATAAAACTCTATGAAACATGATAAACAATATAGTTCAATTTTTGAGGCACCCAAAAGTAAATGGGTACCTAAAATTATCCTATCTCATAGAGATGTAAACCATCACAAGTCGGGAGCAAAAAATATTCTACTCTTTGGATACTGATATTCATAACCTGAGATCCAAAAAGAACACACCATGCTCCCTAGCCTAAATAACAAAAAGAGGATTAGAAAATTAAAATTACAAGAGCAATACAAATACAATCTTATTTGATCCCTTAGAATTGGAAACCCATGATTCTCCCTTCACATATCCTCTGGATTTCCAAACCCATCAAATTGATTTGTTCATTACTTTCGAATCCAACTATATCATGAACTTACATCTTATAAGCAAAGTTTATCATGAACTTACAAAGCTTTACTAACTTGGATAATCTGTCATAAACATGTGTACAACATTTGAAGTAGAGTATAAAAGGCCACAAGATCTATCTTGATCAAAAATTTCTCATCTTAAATGAAAAATTCTTACGTAATTACTTAAGTAAAGTTGATTGCTCCAAAATAAAAACTCTGTCTCAAGTCAAAACCATTCAAATCGTACCACAGCCGTCGAACAAGTGCTCACCACCTGTGGTGGGTGGCATCGCCCTTAGTCAAGCAGTAGCACGCCACCACACAGGTTGCAAAAACAGGGTTACCAGCCAAAGCGGTTACCACCACCCAACTTTGCCCCCCTTTAAAAGAGCTAGGCTATGTGGAACTAACCCCAACTCACTCCCTCTCCTTCTAGCAGCTCCAACACTTCCCACCTCCATTTCTTCCCCTTTAGCTGCCCAAATACTGCCCATTTCAAAGCAAAGATCAACAATCTCTCCTTCTCTTGAAGATCTCACTTAAGGTATTCTCTAAGAAGCATTTAAATTCTATTTTGAGTCATTTACTCCTGCTCATTACTATCTTCTTAAATAGCAGTAGTTATAGGCTCTAGAAGATCCTCTAGGGACAAAGGGAAGAGGAGATTCAAGAAGACTTTGATCTTACCCTTTTTCTCATTCAAAATATTATGCTGAAAATTTTTCTTCCTTCGAATTTAGAAGTGTCAATAAGAAAAACATGTAGATTTAGATAAATTAAGAGACCTAGAGACAATCCAATGGTTTGCAAACTTAGATCTACTCCCAATTTTACAAATAAGTGAACCCATCTATCCAAGATTTGTTAGATTGTTTTACAACAATCTACATGTAGATGAAGAAGAAAGAGTGTCTTCCTATCTCTTAGGATAACACATCTCCATTACGGATAGATTCATTTGCGACATGATAGGCATTCCCGTAAAAAATAGAGGTCTTTATTTTAGAGGATCATGGGATAATGAAACAGTTGGGACAACATATGTTGAAGCCTTAGGAACAATTTTCGATAATCCCAACTTAGTGATAGTTCCTAAAAGTTGTGAACATCTACTACTACTAAACACTAGGAACTTCATCATATCTTAACTAGCATTATTCTCCCTAAACAATACTATCATGATGAAGTAAGTCAAATGGAATTAAGAACCATGTATTGGATCATGAAAAGACATAACATCTGTTTTGGTTACCTTATCCAACAAAACATGATAGAACTATCTAAGAAAGACATGATGCTTCCATATAATGGTATAATCACTAGAATACTTAAAGCCTACGATATTCCAATACCACCCGATGAAGAAGTGATGAAAGTAGATAGGTTTAGTATAATAAATAAAAATCTACTTCACCGATTGAGATGTTTTTATAGAAACGGTAATTTGGTTAGAATGCCTAGAAGAACCGACCCCCCTCAACCAGAACCAGAACCTGAAACACCAGTCTTTAGGGGTACTTAATCTCCTTTGATCTGTCCCTTTGAGTAAACACATCCATTTGAGCAAGCTCCTACATCATCTATCGAAGACATTGGGATTTGGATGGACCGATTTGAACAAAGATAAGATTGGCTTGAACATCGACAAGATCAAATCCTATCTGAGCTACAGCAAATTCATCGATAATTTGACTTCTTGTTTAGGCATTTTAATTTTTCACCTCTTGAATAAGCTTGTATATGTATATGTGGACACAATCACCTCCTATTGTAACAATTACGTTGTTGTAAGCTCTTTATGTTACTCACCTTGATCATAATGCCTTGATGACTACTAATCTCTTATATGATTACTTGATGTATTAATTGGTGAGCATATGCAGGGTTACGTTTGTTTAATCTCATTACTCATTGTCGGATTTCACGTTGAAATTAAATGTTTCTATAATGCCTACTTTGAAAATCTTGTGTCTTGGTTTCCATGATAAATATGATTTGAGAAAGTAATATAGCAATGAAATTGATGTGTTATTACCATGATGTTAATATGTCATGATATTACCATGATGTTGATGTATTGCCATGATGTTAATGTGTCATTGTATTGCCATAATACTAAACATCAACTAGCTGATATCTTTACAAAACCACTAAGTGAAGAATAATTTGATTTCATTAGAAGAGAATTAGGAATGTTAATATGTCCAATGCATGAACTTGTTAAGATTATTTTGGATTTTTTTAATGATCAAATCACTTAATTACCATGATGATTTTACATAATTACATGTTGGAAATTATGTGTTTTGGATACAAAAATTTCCATGATAATAAGCATGTTTTATCATCATGATTGAATTTGAAAATCTATAGCAAAACCTATAGTCCAATGCATGAAAGTGTTCAATTTCATTTTCGGATCTTCTTGATCCTAACAATCGGATTTTCTCGATACATTATCCTCTTCCCAACTTAATAAGGATACATCATATCGAGTTTGATTCTCATTATTGATTTTTTTGACATATGGAATCAACTAGCAAATATATCTCTAATACACACTTCATGTGAAAAATATTTTTTGAGAAATGGATTTGATAAAATGATTCCTGCTTGTAAATTCCTTCTTATATGGATGATAGCGTTTTTACTTGTAAGGATTTGTTTCACATACATATCTTGATCCTTGTAAAAATGAAGTATGATATAATCTCTCATCGATTTTAACTTCATTCAAAGTAAACTCACAAATAGCTGGTATCACAAATAGCCTTCCTCCTTCATGCAAAAAAAAGATAATAACAAATAAAAGGAAGAAGTATTCAAAGCTATCTCCATGTCATGTTTTCCTTGAGATCTTTGCATAATGGTATCCTATCACTCACTGTTGAAAAATGACATGAACCTAGTTATGGCATAATTACCGTGACTTATGCTTAAAATTTGTTTATATCGTTCTCCTTTTTGTTGATGACAAAGGGGGAGAAATATATGAATTGATGCTATAAGTGCCATATTTGAAGAGAAATATATGAATTAGTGCTATGAGTGCCATATTTGCACTATGTTATTGTCATATTTGTACTATGTTATTGCCATATCATGATAAGATATTAAGAACTTGCATAGCAACTTTACTTGTTGATATCTTGCCATGTGATGCTACGATTGCTAAACACTTGAAATGTTTGCTTTTATGTTAAGATATTAAAAGCTTAAATTGTAAATTTACATGTTGATATCTTATGTTGAACTGCTACCATCATTCATATTTGAAATGTAAAACTTGAGAATGGATGTCAAGTCTTGACATCATTTTCAGTAAGATACACATCGTGATAGGAATCATGATGGGAGTAATTGATAAGGTTAAGAGTTCTTAACTTATCAATAAGTCTATTGAATTCAAAGGCCTTGAATTCAAGAATAACTTATCTCAAGTATGGCATATAGATAGGGGGAGTTAAGGTTAACTCCGTTATCAATTGATTGTCATCATTAAAAAGGGAGAGATTGTTGAATCTCGGATTTTGATGATGAAGTCAATTGTCATTTGTTATCTAATCCATATGTTGAGATAAGTGTATAGGATTAACTATGATGGAAGTAAAACATGCAGCAGGAGTTGCATCAGAGTCAAGACTATGATCACGTTAGGAGTTTGAGAGTTCGACGGAAGTCCGGACGGTCGTCGGAGGTTTTACAGGAACAAATCTGAGAAGTCAAGAAGCTTGCCAAAGAAGCTCATCGGAACTCGCCAAGTGGATCGTGGCAAGTCTAGGAGTTTGCCGGAAGTCCGCTGGAGCATCGCCGAAGGTTCATCGGATGTTCGCCGGAAGTTCGCCGGAAGCTCGCCGAAAGAAGCGATTGAAGCACCGGAGCAAGTTGCAGTAAATTTCTTAAGAAATATCGTAGTTAGCATGTAGATTAAGTTAGGAATGGGAGGTGATCCTATTAACTTAATCTGGGGCAATGGGCCCTTGATAGACCTAAATTTGGCGAATGGATCAACCCATTCGGACTAGAATTCCCCGCCGGTAGTGGCACCGCTAGGGTCGGTAGTGGCACCGCCCAGGAGATGGTCTCCCAGGAAAGTTGGGCGATGCAACCACCCTAGTCAGGCGGTGGCACCGCTTGGGCTCAGTCTCCAAGTGAGATTGGGCGGTGCAACCACCCTTGACAAGCGGTGGAACCGCTTGAGCTCGGTCTCCGAGCTCTACCAAGCAATGCAACCGCCCCTGACAGGAGTTGGCACCACCCAGAGGCTCAGTCTCCGAGCTCTGCCAAGCGGTGCAACTACCCCTGACATCCGAGCTCTACCAAGCGGTGCAACTACCCCTGGCAGGAGGTGGCACCACCCAGAGGCTCAGTCTCCGAGCTCTGCCAAGCGGTGCAACCACCCTAGTCGGGCGGTGCAACCGCCAGACCCCAGAAATCTAGGAGGTGACATTTATGAGCTCCAAATTCAAACTAGTTTGGGGCCTATATATACCCCACTCTTTTCTACATGAAAGGGCAACAAAAAGGCACCGAAAATCCAATCTTACTCTATAATTTTTAGAGTTCAAAAGTGTTGTAAAGGCTAGAAGTTCTCCTCCCTCTTTTCTTCCATGTTTTGAGCTTTCAAGAGAGGAGAGAAATTCTGTAAGGGTTGTCTCCTAAGCCTGTCAAAAGAAGTGAAACTATAAAAGGGTGGTTGGCCTTCGCCTATTGAAGGAAGGCCTCAAGTGGACGTCGGTGACCTCGACGGTGGAGGAAGCCAAAAGTGGATATAGGTCAAGATTGACCGAACCACTCTAAATCTCAGTTTGCGTTTACTTTGAGCATCCTATCTTTATTGCAAACCTCCTCAGTAGCCTACTGCCTTCTGCTCATTTACGAACGTGTTTCATAGTTAAGTATTTTTCGAATCGGTGTTAAGACGGAAATCGATTTTATCGTACGAACATCATATTTCAGTTTGCACTTATATTCTGATTTCCATCATAACTGCAAACTGCCTTTATATCTTTGCTTTAACTGTATCTCACTTGATCACAAGTTAAAGTGATTTACAAATCGGCTTTCATACTGAAATTGCTTTTATCATACGAATATCATATTCCAATTTGATATTACATTATGTTGTCTATCTTAAACTGCAAACTGCCTTTATATATTTACTTTAACTGTATCTCGCTTGATCACAAGTTAAAGTGATTTATGAATCGGTTTTCTTACCAAAATCGCTTTTATCATATGAATGCAGTTTTAATCGTCGAAAGTTTTCCGCTGTACTAATTCACCCCCCCCTCTTAGTGCTCTTGATCCTAACATACGTTGAATTCAAAGAGATTGAATTCAAGTGTTTTTATCTTCTCATTATATGGCATATAGATAGGAGGAGTTATGTTTAACTCCGTCATCAATTAATTGTCATCATCAAAAAAGGGGGAGATTGTTGAATCTTGGATTTTGATGATGAAGTCAATTGATGGGTTAATTGATCTAATCCATATTATTAAGTTAAGTGTGCAGGATTAACTACAATAGCTTGAAGACATAAAGCAAGTCTACTGGAGTCAAGTTCGATGGGTGTTTGAGAGTCCGCTGAAAGTTTGAAGAATCGTTGGAAGTGTTGCTAGAACCAATCGAGAAAGAATCGAGGACTTACCGAAGTTTTCGGAAGTCCGCCAGAAGATTGTCGGAAAGCTCACCAGAAGGAAACTCGACGTTGCCGGTTAAAAACCTGCTTAGGACTATGTCTTAATTTTGTAGTTTGCATGTAATTAGGAATAGGATTAAGAGTTAATCCTATAACCTGGTTAGGGGTCAATTGGGCCCGAGTTTGGACCGGTTTGGGCCAAGTTTGGAGCCCAACCAGTGATCTGAAAAGTCCAGGCGATGGCACCACCAGACTAGGCAGTGGCACCGCACAGTACCCAAGAAGTCCGACGGTGGCACCGCTAGTACACTGTTAGGTTCAGACACTGACAGGCGATGGCACCGCCACTGATATGCGGTGGCACCGCCAGCACCGGGAAACCCAAAAGTAATTCAAATTTGGAGCCCAAATTTGAATCCTCTTGGGGCCTATAAATACCCCTCAATTCTCAGTAGAGAACACAACCTTTAGGAAGTTAGAGATTGAGATAAAGCCTTAGCAAAGTCTTTAGCAAGTCTTGTTTTCAATAGCTTAAGTGTTCACCTCCCTCTTTCTCTTTGAAAATCTGTAAGAGTATGAACCACTTGTAAAAGGTTGTAAGAGAGGTATTTGTCCTTCCCCTTCAAATTGATTTGCTAGTGAAAGTTGGGAGCCTCATCGAAGAAGGCTTCGCAAGTGGATATAGGTCATTTAACCGAACCACTTTAAATTAGTGTATTCCTTGAATGTGTGAGTGTTTACCTTTCTGAAACCGTAATTTACATAGTAACAAGCTTTTGGTTTTCATCTCCTAACTTTACTCGAGCTACTTTTACTAAGTCATTCTTTGTCGAATCCAAATCTCTATGCATTTACTAAATCATTTTCAAACTTACAAGTTTTAATCCACTGCACTAATTCACCCCCCCCCCCTCTTAGTGTCACTCCGATCCTAACAGATTATCCATAGTAAAGACAAGTATAATTATATCAAAGAATGCTCTCTTTCTATTTCTAGAAATAGAAACATACATGTTTATAAGAAAAAAAGCTTTGACATTACTATGACCACATGAAATCAAGTTATATCATTATATTACAGAAATTCTACAACAAAATGGATATTTTTATTAATATTATTCAATTATATAGTTTATTACTGCAAATGAGCAATTCTTTTAATAGGAGTAGATTTTTTATTTCCTCTACAAATGCAAACCAATGTACATAACACTCACTCTATTAAAGTACAATTATATTAATAACTCCTAGGTTTTGATAATGACTAACTTATTCGCTAGTTAAATTAACAAATTCTTATTTCAAGTCAATAGCACGTACCAAGTCGAAACATTCCTCTAAAAGGAAACTATCAATACATTATAAGTTACTTATGATAAAATAATCTAAGAGCATTAAAATAAACTCATATTCAAATTTAAGTGGTTGTAATGTCCAAGTTGGCAAAACAAATATTTAAGATATTTAAATAAAATATCATTTTTTTCTTCTTAGATTTTGATTATGTTTAACTTTTTAGTTCTCTCCTTTATATAATTGATTATTAAAATTCATCTTTGTTATTTAGAAATAGAGAGCAAACGAATTAATACAAAACAAAGGATATATTTTTGTAAACATTTCTAACTCTGCCATGCTCGTATACAATCATGATAACATCATATTATGACTCAAATTATCATGACATACTTAATGTTTATTGAAAAGTTTTGTGCTTGATGTATAATAAAGAACGAAAGGACTCGAACAAGTCAAATTGATAATAATTTCATCCACATTTTGGTATTTTTAACTTGTATGAAGAAAATCATCAATTCGGTTCAAGGACAAGGTAAACTAGATATTGTTCAAATTATAAATTCTAAGAGTGCGAATTTTTGTACCATATTTAGATTTTCAGAAATTATAAGAATAAAAAAATCATCATCAAAAAAATTAAGTTGGTTCTATTTTCAAATAAGATTTCTATGTGTGGAAAGTTTAGCACCATGCCTTGTATACTTGATCCCAAAAGGAGCATAAAGTATTATATGACTAAAGGATTACTTGCTAATGCATAAATGAGTTGCTTATTCCTCTCTTAATTATATTTATGCACTTGAAGGATATGGAATAGATTTTTTCAAACTTACCATACAACAATCTTACAGTGTTATATAAAGTATAAACATTATATTAATAGATGACATTATTCTATAGAATATTTAATTAATAAATATAACAAGTTGTATAAGGTCATAATTCTTTATTTAATTTATATGCATTTCACTTCTACCATGAGATACATTATTGCATATAAAGAAAGTTATAATATACAATAAAGATTTAAGTTTCTAGATTACCATGGTCAGTTTTAAAAGACTAAAACCATATGTATAACGTTTAATTGACCCTAATCTTTAAAGCAACTCGCACTTGTGATAAACAATTCATCCATCAAGATATATTGCTTTAATATTATAATTTTTTTATATAAATAATCAGGTGTTTGCCCATAATGCTTCTAAGACAATTTCTCATTAGCCTGATGGTCTTCCTTCTCTTTACGATAATACAATTTTTCCTAGTAGTGTCTAATGAGATTGCTCCAACATCATCTTCAGCATTAGAAAAGTTGGCAAAAATCATAGGTCAGTAATAATCATTATTTATTTATATATTTATAGTCTTTGGAATAGCATACGATCCAGCGTTATGGTAGTTTTGATATTAAACTAATGATAAATAACACCAAGTTCAACATAATGTGGACCATGTAGAAAATATGTAATGTGAAAAGTTATCTTCAATTCTTTTCATACCAATCTAAAAGCTTGTTTCTTTCACTAATTTTGCTATATTAGACCATACTTTTTGTTGCTTCGTATTCTTGTTAAAATTTGGATATTATTTCAAATTATTTTACTAACTTGAATTAATTTTGTTCTTTAGCCATTGCTATTAAAGAGGCTATCGCCGGAGATAATATCAAATCATTCGAGTTAAAGCCTGCTATTATTCCTCCTCTACATAATCCTATACACCCTATACCCCAATAGGCTCATTTTCTTAATATCATAAAAAAGATATTATAATACATTATGTGTTGTCATTATTTTACTTCTAGATGAATTAAAACATATTAAAATATGTCTCTCTAATATTATTGATAAAATTGAAATGGACAAATGTGAATTTGCAGAAAAAATAACCCAAATGAAATTCCAAAAATCAACTTTCGTAAATAAAAAGTATTATTATAACAATCGGTTCTATGTTTTCTCGAAAAGAAGTTTGGATATAACTATTAGCATATGAAATATAGCTATGTTATTATATTACATAATTGTTCCAATATGATGCCTTGTTTCTAAATATTATTTAATTTTATAATCTATTACCATAAATCGACAAATCTTAAGAGCGAGTTAGAGTTCCAATTTCCACCAGAAAAGTAGATCAACAAACAAAATCCTCACTCCATTACAATATAACAATATTCTTAGCTATTATATTTTGATGATTAATAACTTACTTGATAGTTAAATAAAAAAAATTTTAATTTCAAGTCACTAGTTGGTATTGAGTTGAAACATTTCTATAAAAAGAAAATATCAAAACTTTATTAGTTGCTCATGATAAACTAGTATTCAACCATTAAAATACAATCATCCAAAACATTAGGTGGTTATTATCTTAGAGTCGAAAAACTAAAGTTTTGTAAAATTTATATACAATTGTGACATTTTAGATTTTTCATATGTTTAAATTTTTAATTCACTCCTTTTAAAAATCTATTATTAAAATTTATCTTTTTGAGGATATGAGTAAAAGAATTAACTTAAAAGCAAACATAAATAATTGCCAAATTTTCAGATTTGCTATCCATAAATAAAATAATTACAACATCATATTTTGATTTAAATTATCATGAGACGATAAATGTTTATTGTAAAATTTAATTCTCTTGATATAAAATAATCAACAAAGTACTCGAATCGGTCAAGTTGACAATCAATTCATCCACATTTTAATATTTTTAACTTGTGGGAAGATGATCATCAACTACATTCCTGGACATGGTGAATGAGATATTATTCAAATCATAAATTGTAATACTGAGAATTTTTACTCCACATTAAAATTTTAACATATTATAGGAATACTAAATTGACCACATAAAAACTAAGTTGGTTCTCTTTTCAAATAAGAATTCTATGCTTGGAGAGTTTTGCACCATGCTTCTTTGTATACTTTGTCTCAAGAAGAGCATAACTTATTAAATGATTATGGTATTACTTGCTAATTCATAAAGTAGATACTCATTACTCAGTTACATTTATGCACTTGAAAGATATGAAATAATTCTTTTTTAATTTTCCAAACCACAATCTTAATAGTGTTACATAAGGTATAAGTATCATGTTAAAAATGATAAAGTTCTTATAAAATATTTACTTTATGGATATAATAAGCATATATTATAAATTGTATAAGGACACATTTCTTTATTCAACTTTTATACATTTCACCTCTACCATTTTATAAATTATTACACCATAAGGAAGTTGCTATATACAATGAAGATTTTAGTTCGCATGGATTATTTTAAAATAATAAAGCCATATGCATAAAATTTAATTGACCATAATCTTTTATATTACCTCACTCTTTTGATAAATAATTCATCCATCAAGATATTACTTCAATAATGTAAAATTTCTTTTTTCTATGAATAATCAAGTGCTAGTGCTTCATGTATCGAAGATAAATTCTTATTAGCCTAATGATCTTCATTATTTTAATGACAATGTAATTTTTTGCACTAGCATCTATAGAGATTACTCCAAGATCATCTTGAGAATTAGAATAATTGGCTAAAATCTTATATTAGTAATAATCATTATTTACTTGCTTATAATATTTGAAATAATATTCGATCAAGCATTATGGTAGATTCGATTTTAAAACTTATGATTAATAACAACAAGTTCACCTCAATGTGGACCATATAGATTTGTAGTTTGTGAAAATTTGTCTAGCTTTTTTAATACCATCAAGAAAGATTTTTTTTTACTAATTTGGCTATATTATTCAACATTTTAAATAGTATCTTATGATTCTTAAAATTTAGATCTTCTTTCAAAATATTTTACTAACATGAATTACTTTTGTTTTTTAGCTATTGCTATATAAGTGGATATAGTTGGAGATAACATCAGATCTATTGATATTAAACCATTGATCATAACTCCTCTTTATAATCCAAGACACCTTAAATCTCAATGAGCTAATTTATCTAATATCATAAAAAATAAAATGTAATGCTTTATGCATTATCAATATCTTACTATATGAAGGATAAAAAATGATAAAATAAAAGTCTCTAATATTATCGATAAAATTGATATGGTTAGATGTCAACATATGGAAAAAATATCCCAATTGAAATTCTAAATCTCAACTTTGGGCAACTATAGATTATCCATAGTCTTGATAAGTATAATTATATCAAAAAATGTTCTCTTTCTATTTCAAAAAATAGAAACATACATGTTTATAAGAAAAAAAGATTTGACATTACTATGAACAAATGAAATCATGTTATATCATTATATTGCAGAAATTATACAACAAGACGGATATTTTTATTAATATTATTCAATTATATAGTTTATTATTGCAAATGAGCAATTCTTTTAATAGGGGTAGATTTTCAATTTCCTCTACAAATGCAAACTAATGTACATAACACTCAATCTATTAAAGTACAATTATATTATTAGCTCCTAGGTTTTGATAATGACTAACTTATTTGCTAGTTAAATTAAGAAATTCTTCTTTCAAGTTAGTAACATATACCAAGTCTAAAAGGAAACTATCAATACAATATAAGTTACTTATGATAAAATAGTCTTAGAGCACTAAAATAAACTCATGTTGAAATTTAAGTGGTTGTAATGTCCAAGTAGGCAAAAAAATATTTAAGATATTTAAATAAAATATCAATTTTTTCTTCTTAGATTTTGATTATATTTAACTTTTTTGTTCTTTCCTTTATATAATTGATTATTAAAAGTAATCTTTGTTATTTAGAAAGAGAGAGCAAATGAATTAACACAAAATAAAGGATATATTTTTGTAAACATTTCTAACTCTGCCATGCTTGTATACAATCATGATAACATCATATTATGACTCAAATTATCATGACATACTTGATGTTTATTGAAAAGTTTTATACTTTTGATGTATAACAATGAACGAAAGGACTCGAATAAGTCAAATTGATAATAATTTCATCCACATTTTGATATTTTTAACTTGTACGAAGAAAATTATCAATTCAGTTCAAGGAGAAGGTAAACTATATATTGTTCAAATTATAAATTCTAAGAGTGCGAATTTTTGCACCATGTTTAGATTTTCAAAAATTATAAGAATAAAAAATTCATCATAAAAAAAATTATGTTGGTTCTATTTTCAAATAAGATTTCTACATGTGGAAAGTTTAGCACCATGCCTCGTATACTTGATCCCAAAAGGAGCATAAAGTATTATATGACTAAAGAATTACTAGTTAATTCATAAATGAGTTGCTTATTCCTCTCTCTTAATTATATTTATGCACTTGAAAAATATGGAATAAATTTTTTTCGAACATACCATACAACAATCACAGAGTGTTATATAAAGTATAAGCATTATATTAAAAGATGACATTATTCTATAGAATATTTAATTAATAAATATAACAAGTTGTATAACGTCATAATTCTTTATTTAATTTAAATGCATTTCACTTCTTCTATGAGATACTTTATTGCATACAAAGAAAGTTACAATATAAAATAAAGATTTCAGTTTCTAGATTACCATGGTTAGTTTTAAAAGACTAAAACCTTATGTATAAGGTTTAGTTATCCTTAATCTTTAAAGCAACTCACTCTTATGATAAACAATTCATCCATCAAGGCATATTACTTAAATATTTTAATTTTTTTTTATAAATAATCAAGTGTTTGCCCATAATGTTTCTAAGACAATTTCTCACTAGCCTGATGGTCTTCCTTCTCTTTGCGATAATGCAATTTTTCCTGGTAGCACCTGATGAGATTGCTCCAACATCATCTTCAACATTAGAAGAGTTGGCAAAAATCATAGGTCAGTAATAATCATTATTTTTTTATTTATAGTCTTTGGAATAGCATACGATCTAGCATTATGGTAGTTTTGATATTAAATTAATGATAAATAACACCAAGTTCAACACAATATGGACCATATAGGAAATATGTAATGTGAAAAGTTATCTTCAATTCTTTTCATACCAACCTAAAAGCTTGTTTCTTTCATTAATTTTGCAATATTAGACCATAGTTTTTTTTGCTTCGTATTCTTGTTAAAATTTAGATATTATTTCATATTATTTTACTAACTTGAATTAATTTTGTTCTTTAGCCATTATTATAAAAGAGGCTATCGATGGAGATGACATCAAATCATTCGAGTTAAAGCCTACTATCATTCCTCCTCTACATAATCTTGTACACCCTATACCCCAATAGGCTCATTTTCTTAATATAAAAAAAAATATTATATTGCATTATGTGTTGTCATTATTTTACTTCTAGATCAACTAAAACATATTAAAATATATGTCTCTCTAATATTATCGATAAAATTGAAATGGACAAATGTGAATTTACAGAAAAAATAACCCAAATGAAATTCCAAAAATCAACTTTCATAAATAAAAGGTATTATTATAACAATTGGTTCTATGTTTTCTCGAAATGAATGTTGGATATAACTATTACCACATGAAATATAGCTATGTTATTATATTGCATAATTGTTCGAATTGATGTATCATTTCTCAATATTATTTAATTTTATAATCTATTACCATAAATTGACAAATCTTAAGAGCAAGTTAGATTTCCAATTTCCACCAGAAAAAAAGTAGATCAACAAACAAAATCCTCACTCCATTACAATATAACAATATTCTTAGCTATTATATTTTGATGATTAATAACTTACTTTATAGTTAAATAAAAAAAATTTTAATTTTAAGTCACTAGTTGGTATTGAGTTGAAACATTTCTATAGAAAGAAAATATCAATACTTTATTAGTTGCTCATGATAAACTAGTATTCAACCATTAAAATACAATCATCCAAAACATTATGTGGTTATTATCTTAGAGTTGGAAAACTAAAGTTTTGTAAAATTTATATACATTTGTGACATTTTAGATTTTTAATAAGTTTAAATTTTTTATTCACTCCTTTTAAAAATCCCTTATTAAAATTTATCTTTTTTAGGATATGAGTAAAAGAATTAACATAAAAGCAAAGATAAATAATTGCCAAATTTTCAGATATGCTATCCATAAATAAAATAATGACAACATCATATTTTGATTTAAACTATCATGAGATGATAAATATTTATTGTAAAATTTTATTCTCTTGATATAAAATAATCCACAAAGGATATGAACCGGTCAAGTTGACAATCAATTAAACCACATTTTAATATTTTTAACTTGTAGGAAGAGGATCATCAACTACCTTCTTGGACATGGTGAATGAGATATTATTTAAATCATAAATTGTAATAGTGAGAAATTTCACTCCACATTAAGATTTTCACATATTACAGGAATACTAAATAGACCACATAAAAACTAAGTTTGTTCTCTTTTCAAATAAGAATTCTATACGTGGATAGTTTTGCACCATGCTGCTTTGTATACTTTATCTCAAGAAGAGCATAAATTATTAAATGAATATTGTATTACTTGCTAATTCACAAAGTAGCTGCTCATTACTCTCTTAATTACATTTATGCACTTGGAAGATATGAAATAATTATTTTTTAATTTACCAAACCACAATCTTAATAGTGTTACACAAGTTATAAGTATCATGTTAAAAGATGATAATATTCTTATAAAATATTTAATTTATGGATAAAATAAGCATATATTATAAAATGCATAAGGTCACATTTCTTTATTCAACTTTTATACATTTAACCTCTACCAATTTATAAATTATTACATACTAAGGAAGTAGCTATATACAATGAAGATTTCTGTTTGCATGGATTATTTTAAAATAACATAGCCATATTCATAAAATTTAATTGACTATAATCTTTATATTACTTCACTCTTGTTATAAATAATTCATCCATCAAGACATTACTTCAATAATGTAAAATTTATTTTTTCTATGAATAGTGCTAGTCCATCATGTATCGAAGTAAATTCTTATTAGCCTTATGATCTTCATTATCTTAATGATAATGTAATTTTTTGCACTAGCATCTATAGAGATTACTCCAAGATCATCTTGAGAATTTGAATAGTTGGCTAAAATCTTATATTAATAAAAATCTTTATTTACTTGCTTATGATATTTGAAATTATATACGATCAAGTATTATGGCAGTTTCAATTTTAAAACTTATCATTAATAACACTAAGTTCACCTCAATGTGGACCATATAGATACGTGGTTTGTGAAATTTTGTCTAACTTTTTTAATGCCACATGAATGCTTTTTTTTTTACAAATTTGGCTATATTATTCAACATTTTAGATAGTATCTTATGATTCTTAAAATTTAGATCTTGTTTCAAAATATTTTACAAACGTGAATTACTTTTGTTTTTTAGCTAATGCTATCTATCATAGAGGCTATAGTTGGAGATGACATCAGATCTATTGATATTAAACCATTTATCATACCACCTCTTTATAATCCAATACACCTTAAATCTCCATGAGCTAATTTATCTAATATCATAAAAAATAAATTGTAATGCTTTATGTATTGTCAATATCTTACTATGTGATGGATAAAAAATAATAAAATAAAAGTCTCTAATATTATCGATAAAATCGATATGGTTTGATGTCAACTAGTAGAAAAAATATATCAATTGAAATTCTAAATCTCAACTTTGAGCAACTATAGTTTATCCATACTCATGACAAGTATAATTATATCAAACAATGCTCTCTTTCTATTTCTAAAAATAGAAACATACATATTTATAAGAAAAAAAGTTTTGACATTACTATGACCACATGAAATCAAGTTATCTCATTATATTGCAGAAATTATACAACAAGATTGATATTTTTATCAATATTATTCAATTATATAGTTTATTATTGTCAATGAGCAATTCTTTTAATATGGGTAGATTTTCAATTTATTCTACAAATACAAACCAATGTGCATAACACTCACTCTATTAAAGTATAATTATTTTATTAGCTCCTAGGTTTTGATAATGACTAACTTATTCACTAGTTAAATGAAAAATTCTTATTTCAACTCAGTAGCATGTACTAAGTCTAAACATTCCTCTAAAAGGAAACTATCAATACATTAAAAGTTACTTATGAAAAAATAATCTTAGAGCTTTCGAATAAACTCATGTTGAAATTTAAGTGGTTCTAATGTCCAAGTAGGTAAAACAAATATTTAAGATATTTTAATAAAATATCAATTTTGTCTTCCTAGATTTTGATTATGTTTAAATTTTTAGTTCTCTCCTTTATACAATTTATTATTAAAATTCATCTTTGTTATTTAGCAAGAGAGGGAACGAATTAACACATAACAAAGGATATATTTTTGTAAATATTTCGAACTCTGCCAGGCTTGTATACAATCATGGTAACTTCATACTATGACTCAAATTATCATGGATGTTTATTGAAAAGTTTTGTGCTTTTGACATTCAATAATGAATGAAAGGACTCGAATAAGTCCAATTGATAATAATTTCATCCCCATTTTGATATTTTTAACTTGTACAAAGAGGATCATCAACTCAGTTCAAGTAGAAAGTAAACTAGATATCATTCAAATTATAAATTCTAAGAGTGAGAATTTTTGCACAATATTTAGATTTTCAGAAAATACAAGAATTAAAAATTCATCATCAAAAAATTAAGTTGTTTCTATTTTCAAATAATATTTTTATGTGTGGAATGTTTAGCATCATGCCTTGTATACTTGATCCCAAAAAGAGCATAAAGGATTATACGACTAAAGGATTACTAGCTAATTCATAAATTAGTTGATTATTCCTCTCTCAATTATATTTATGCGTACGAAGGATATGGAATAGATTTTTTCAAATTTACCATACAACAATCTTAGAGCATTATACAAAGTAAATAAGCATTATATTAAATGATGACATTATTTCTATAGAATATTTAATTAATAAATATAACAAGTTGTATAAGATCATAATTCTTTATTTAATTTATATGAATTTCACTTCTACCATGAGATACATTATTGCATTCAAAGAAAATTATAATATACAATAAAGATTTCAGTTTCTAGATGACCATGGTTAGTTTTAAAAGACTAAAACCTTATGTATAATGTTTAATTGATCCTAATTTTTAAACAAACTCACTCTTATGATGAACAATTAATCCATCAATACATATTACTTTAATATTATAATTTTTTTTATAAATAATCAAGTGTTAGCCCATAATGTTTGTAAGAAAACTTCTCATTACCCTGATAGTCTTCTCTTTACGACAATATAATTTTTCCAAGTAGCATATGATGAGATTATTCTAACATCATCTTCAGCATTTGAAGAGTTGACAAAAATCATAAGTCAATAATAATTATTATTTATTTATTTATAGTCTTTGGAATAGCATACGATCCAACATTATGATAGTTTTGATATTAAACTAATGATAAATAATACCAAGTTCAACACAATGTGGACCATATAGAAAATATGTAATGTGAAAAGTTGTCTTCAATTCTTTTCATACTAACCTAAAAGCTTATTTCTTTCCCTAATTTTGCTATATTAGACCATAGTTTTTGTTGCTTCGTATTCTTGTTAAAATTTTGATATTATTTCAAATTATTTTACTAACTTGAATTAATTTTGTTCTTTAGCCATTGCTATAAAAGAGGCTATCGTTGGAGATGATATCAAATCATTCAAGTTAAAGCCTACTATCATTCCTCCTCTACGTAACCCTGTCCACAATATACCCAAATAGGCTCATTTTCTTAATATCATAAAAAAGATATTATAATGCATTATTTGTAGTCATTATTTTACTTCTAGATCAACTAAAACATATTAAAATATATGTCTCTCTAATATTATCGATAAAATTGAAATGGACAAATGTGAATTTGCAGAAAAAAAACCCAAATGAAATTCCAGAAATCAACTTTCATAAATAAAAAGTATTATTATAATAATTGATTCTATGTTTTCTCAAAAAGAAGGTTGGATATAACTATTACCACATGAAATATAGCTATGTTATTATATTACATAATTGTTCCAATATGATATATCATTTCTAAATATTATTTAATTTTATAATCTATTACCATAAATTGACAAATCTTAAGAGTAGGTTAGATTTCCAATTTCCACCAGAAAAGTAGATCAACAAACAAAATCCTCACTCCATTACAATATAACAATATTCTTAGCTATTATATTTTGATGATGAATAACTTACTTGATAGTTAAATGATAAAAATTTTAATTTCAAGTCACTGGTTGGTATTGAGTTGAAACATTCCTATAAAAATTAAGTATCTATACTTTATTAGTTGCCCATGATAAACTAGTATTAAACTATTAAAATACAATCATCCAAAACATTAGGTAGTTATTATCTAAGAGTCGGAAAACTAAAGTTTTGTAAAATTTATACACAATTGTGACATTTTAGATTTTTAATATGTTTAAATTTTTAATTCACTCTTTTTAAAAATCTATTATAAAAATTTATCTTTTTTAGGATATGAGTAAAAGAATTAACATAAAAGCAAAGATAAATAATTACCAAATTTTCATATTGCTATCCATAAATTAAATAATCACAACATCATATTTTGATTTAAATTATCATGAGATGATAAATGTTTATTGTAAAATTTTATTCTCTTGATATAACATAATCAACTAAGGACTCGAACCGGTCAAATTGACAATCAATTCATCCACATTTTAATATTTTTAACTTGTTGGAAGAGAATCATCAACTACATTCTTAGACATGGTGAATGAGATAAGTTGGTTCTCTTTTCAAATAAGAATTCTATGCCCGGAGAGTTTTGCACCATGCTGCTTTGTATACTTCATGTCAAGAAGAGCATAACTTATTAAATGACTATGGTATTACTTGCTAATTCACAAAGTAGATGCTCATTACTCTCTTAGTTACATTTATGCACTTGAAAGAAATGAAATAATTCTTTTTTAATTTACCAACCACAATCTTAATAGTGTTACATAAGGTATAAGTATCTTGTTAAAAGATGATAATGTTTTTATAAAATATTTACTTTATTGATATAATAATCATATATTATAAATTGGATAAGGTCACATTTCTTTATTCAACTTTTATACATTTCACGTTTACCATTTTGTAAATTATTACATACTAAGGAAGTTGCTATATACAATAAAGATTTCAGTTTGTAGGGAATATTTTAAAATAATATAGCATTATGCATAAAATTTAATTGACCATAATCTTTATATTACCTCACTCTTGTGATAAATAATTCATCCATCTAGACATTACTTCAATAATGTAAAATTTATTTTTTCTATGAAGAATCAAGTGCAAGTCCATCATGTATCGAAGGTAAATTCTTATTACCCTAATAATCTTCATTATCTATTGACAATGTAATTTTTTGCACTAGCATCTATAGAGATTACTCCAAGATCTTCTTGAGAATTAGAATAATTGGCTAAAATCTTATATTAGTAATAATCATTATTTACTTGCTTATAATATTAGAAATAATATACGATCAAGCATTATGGTAGATTCGATTTTAAAACTTATGATTAATAAAACCAAGTTCACCTCAATGTGGACCATATAGATTCATGGTTTGTAAAAATTTGTCTAGCTTTTTTAATGCCATCGAGAAAGCTTTTTTTTTTTACTAATTTGCCTATGTTATTCAACATTTTAGATAGTATCTTATGATTGTTAAAATTTAGATCTTGTTTCAAAATATTTTACTAACCAGAATTACTTTTGTTTTTTTAGCTATTGCTGTCAAAGAGGATATAGTTGGAGATGACATCAGATCTATTGATATTAAACCATTGATCATACCTCTTCTTTATAATCAAATACACCTTAAATCTTCATGAGCTAGTTTATCTAATATTATAAAAAATAAATTGTAATGCTTTATGCATTATCAATATCTTACTGTGTGATGGATAAAAAATGATAAAATAAATGTCTCTAATATTATCGATAAAATTGATAAGGTTAGATGTCAACTTGTAGAAAAAATATCCCAATTGAAATTCTAAATCTCAACTTTGAGCAACTATAGATTATCCATAGTAATGTCAAGTATAATTATATCAAAGAATGCTCTTTTTCTATTTCTAGAAATAGAAACATACATGTTTATAAGAAAAAAAGTTTTGACATTGCTATGACCACATGAAAAAGTTATATCATTATATTATAGAAATTCTACAACAAGATGGATATTTTTATTAATATTATTCAATTATATAGTTTATTACTGCAAATGAGCAATTCTTTTAATAGGAGTAGATTTTTTATTTCCTCTACAAATGCAAACCAATGTACATAACACTCACTCCATTAAAGTACAATTATATTAATAGCTCCTACGTTTTGATAATGACTAACTTATTCGCTAGTTAAATTAACAAATTCTCATTTCAAGTCAATAGCACGTACCAAGTCGAAACATTCCTCTAAAAGGAAACTATCAATACATTATAAGTTACTTATGATAAAATAATCTTAGAGCATTAAAATAAACTCATGTTGAAATTTAAGTGGTTGTAATGTCCAAGTAGGAAAAACAAATATTTAAGATATTTTAATAAAATATCAATTTAATATTCTTAAATTTTGATTATGTTTAACTTTTTAGTTCTCTCCTTTATATATTTTTTATTAAAATTCATCTTTGTTATTTAGAAAGAGAGAGCAAATGAATTATCACAAAACAAAGGATATATTTTTGTAAACATTTCTAACTCTGCCATGCTTGTATACAATCATAATAACATCATATTATGACTTAAATTATTATGACATACTTAATGTTTATTGAAAAGTTTTGTGCTTTTGATGTATAATAACGAACGAAAGGACTCGAATAACTCAAATTGATAATAATTTCATCCATATTTTGATATTTTTAACTTGTATAAAGAAATTTACTAATTCGGTTCAAGGAGAAGGCAAACTAGATATTGTTCAAATCATAAATTCTAAGAGTGAGAATTTTTACACCATGTTTAGATTTTTAGAAATTATAAGAATAAAAAATTCATCATCAAAAAAATTAAGTTGGTTCTATTTTCAAATAAGATTTCTATGTGTGGAAAGTTTAGCACCATGCCTCGTATACTTGATCCCAAAAGGAGCATAAAGTATTATATGACTAAAGGATTACTAGCTAATTCATAAATGAGTTGCTTATTCCTCTCTTAATTATATTTATGCACTTGAAGGATATGAAATAGATTTTTTCAAACTTACCATACAACAATCTAAGAGTGTTATATAAAGTATAAGCATTATATTAAAAGATGACATTACTCTATAAAATATTTAATTAAAAAATATAACAAGTTGTATAAGGTCATAATTCTTTATTTAATTTATATGCATTTCATTTCTACCATAAGATACATTATTACATACAAAGAAAGTTATAAAATATAATAAAGATTTCAGTTTCTAGATGACTATGGTCAGTTTTAAAAAACTAAAACCTTATGTATAACATTTAGTTGAGCCTAATTTTTAAAGCAACTCACTCTTGTGATAAACAATTCATCCATCAAGACATATTACTTCAATATTATATTTTTTTTTATAAATAATCAATTGTTTGCCCATAATGTTTCTAAGATAATTTATCATTAGCCTGATTGTCTTCCTTCTCTTTACGACAATGCTATTTTTCCTGGTAGCGTCTGATGAGATTGCTCCAACATCATCTTCAGCATTAGAAGAGTTGGCAAAAATCATAGGTCAGTAATAATCATTCTTTATTTATTTATAGTCTTTGGAATGGCATACGATCTAGCATTATGGTAGTTTTGATATTAAACTAATGATAAATAACACCAAGTTCAACACAATGTGGACCATATAAGAAATATGTAATGTCAAAAGTTATCTTCAATTCTTTTTATACCAACCTAAAATCTTATTTCTTTCACTAATTTTGATATATTAGACCATAGTTTTTGTTGCTTTGTATTCTTGTTAAAATTTTGATATTATTTCAAATTATTTTACTAACTTGAATTAATTTTGTTCTTTAGCCATTGCTATAAAAGAGGCTATCGCTGGGGATGACATCAAATCATTCGAGTTAAAGCCTGATATCATTCCTCCTCTACATAATCATGTACACCCTATACCCCAATAGGTTCATTTTCTTAATATCATAAAAAAGATATTATAATGTGTTATGTGTTGTCATTATTTTACTTCTAGATGAACTAAAATATATTAAAATATATGTCTCTCTAATATTATCGATAAAATTAAAATGGACAAATGTTAATTTACAGAAAAAATAACCCAAATGAAATTCCAAAAATCAACTTTCATAAATTAAAAGTATTATTATAATAATCGGTTCTATGTTATCTCGAAAAGAAGGTTGGATATAACTATTACCACATGAAATATAGCTATGTTATTATATTACATAATTGTTCCAATATGATGTATCGTTTCTCAATATTGTTTAATTTTATAGTCTATTATCATAAATTAACAAATCTTAAGAGTGGGTTATGTTAGGATCGGAGTGGTACTAAGAGGAGGGGGTGAATTAGTATAGCGGGTTAAAACTTGTAAGTTTGAATTTTAATTCGTAAATGCGTAGAGATTTTGATTCGATAGTAACTTGAGTAGATGAAAACCGAAAGCTAGCAGTAGTGTAAATAACAATCTTAGGAAAGTAAGAACTCACACATTCAAGGGACATGCCAATTTAAAGTGGTTCGGTCAAAATGACCTACATCCACTTGTGAAGCCTTCTTCGATGAGGCTTCCAACTTCCACTAGCAAATTGTTGAATCTCGGATTTTGATGATAAAATCAATTGATAGGTTATTTGATCTAATCCATATTATTGAGTTAAGTGTGCAGGATTAACTACGATAAACAGAAAATACAAAGCAAGTATACCGGAGTCGAGTTCGATGAACGTTTAAGAGTCCGAAGAATCGTCGGAGATGCTGCCGGAACCAACCGAGAAGAAATCGGGAACCTGTTGGAAGTTCACAAGAGATCGTCGGAGGTTCAGAGAGATCACCGAGAAGTCTCAGCTACTCATTAAAGTCATCACAAGTTCGGGAGCATGCTTGGACCCCGTCAAGGAAGTTCGTTTGAAAAGCTTCATCAACAACAAGACTTGACGTTCAAGGGTTATTAAATTGCTTAGGATGTGTTTTGTTATGTAGTTCACTTGTAATTAGGATTAGGATTAAGAAGATAATCCTATATCCTGGTTAGGGGCCAACTGGGGCCAAAGTCAGATTTGGTTTGGGCTAAAAGAAAGCCAAACCAAGTGAATCGGAGAGCAGGCGGTGGCACCGCCTGGCCAAGCAAGTGACACCTCTCCTGGTCTGGCGGTGGCACCGCCAAAGATCGAGAACCCAAAGAGGATTTGAATTTTGGAGCCCAAATTTGAATCCTCTTGAGGCCTATAAATACCCCTCAAATCTCAAATTGAGAATACAACCTTTTGAGAAGCAAGAGTTTGAGAGAAAGATCTTAGAAAAGTGTTAGCTTGCTTTCTTTTCAATTTGTTAGTGTTCACCTCATCTCTTCTCGAAAATCTGTAAGAGAGTGAACTGCTTGTAAAGAGTTGTAAGAGGGTATTTACCCTTCCGTTTCAAGAGACTTGCTAGTGGAAGGTGGGAGCCTCATCGAAGAGGGGCCTCATAAAGTGGAGTAGGTCATTTGACCGAACCACTCTAAAATCGGCGTGATCCGTGGTTTGCGTTTCATTATTGTTATTTATATTATTGCAAACCTTCTTATATGCTTTAGTTCCTTATTACTTTTGCTGCGCATATTTAAGAATACGCTTTCAAGATTAAGCTTGTCAAGTTCCGCTCTCTTCATACGAAAGATTTTTAGAAAACCAAAGTTTTAATCCGCTGCACTAATTCACCCCCCCCCTCTTAGTGCTGCTCCGATCCTAACACAAATCACTTTGAAGGGGAAGGATAAATACCCCTCTTATAACCTTTTACAAGTGGTTCATACTCTTACAAATTTTCAAGGAGAAAGAAGGAGGTGAACACTCAAGCAATTGAAAACAAGACTTGCTAAGGCTTTTTCTCAATCTATTGCTTCTCAAAGGTTGTTGTCTCTATTGAGAATTGAGGGGCATTTATAGGCCCCAAGAGGATTCAAATTTGGGCTCCAAATTTTGAATTCTCTTGGGTTTCTAAGGCTGGCGATACCACCACCTGTCAATGGTGGTACCACCGCTTGTTAGTGTCTAACACTTATAGTGTACTGGCGGTGCCACCGCTGGACCTCTCGGGTACTGAGCGGTGCTACCGCCTAGTCCAGCGGTACCACCGCCAAATCCTCAGGTTCTGGGTGGTGCCACCGCCTAGTTTGGCGGTGCCACCGTCAAGACTATTTCAGCTCACTGGTTGGGCTCCAAACTTGGCCCAAACTAGTCCGAACTTGAGCCTAATTGGCCCCTAACCAGGTTATAGGATTAACCCTTAATCCTAACCTTAATTATATGCAAACTACAAAATTAAGACATGGTTCTCAGCAAGTTTTTAACCGGCAACATTGAGTTTCCTTCCGGCGAACTTCCGACGGACTTCCGATACACACTTGGATTTCTTCCGGCGGACTCCCAGTAGGCTCCCGGTCTTGTGGCGAGTTCAGCAAGCCTTTGGCAAGTAGCCGAACCTTCTCGGTGATCTTCGTGAACCTCCGACGATCTCTCCGGTGAACTTCCGAAAACTTCGGCAAGTCCCCGATTCCTTCTCGGTTGGTTCCGGCAATACTTCAAATGAATCTTCGAACTCTCAGCAGACTCTCGAACACCCAATAAACTTGACTCCGATAGACTTGGTTTATGTCTTCAAGCTATCATAGTTAATCCTGCACAAGTAAAGCAAAACTTCAATCTAGACAATTACTCTTAAGCAATCAAGTTGTCCGGCATGTCATTGGTCCCTCGACGCTTCGTCCGATTCTTCGGCGCATCGTCCTCTCTTGTGGCCTATTGCCCAATCAGCCAATTGACTTCGTAACTCCAATATCCTTCGTGCAATACCCGCTCTTCTTGGCCCGATGCCCGAATCCATGGCCCGAAGCCTTCTGTCGATACGTCGACCGATCTACCGGCCCGATGTCCAATCTTCTGACATGTTCCTCCGGCATAATAAGATTTTCCTGCTTTAATTATCTCATCCTGATCGAAGCATCCTACGTCACTTAAAAGGCAGACTAAATCATAAATAGATAGCAAGTGGTTTCATCATCAAAATACGAGATTCAATAGGTTAGAGTTCCAATTTCCACCAGAAAAGTAGATCAACAAACAAAATCCTCACTCCATTACAATATAACAATATTCTTAGCTATTATATTTTGATGATGAATAACTTACTTGATAGTTAAATGAAAAAAAATTTAATTTTAAGTCACTTGTTGGTATTGAGTTGAAACATTTCTATAAAAATAAAATATCAATACTTTATTAGTTGCTCATGATAAACTAGTATTCAACCATTAAAATACAATCATCCAAAACATTAGGTGGTTATTATCTTAGAGTCAGAAAACTAAAGTTTTGTAAAATTTATATACAATTGTGACATTTTAGATTTTTAATATGTTTAAATTTTTTATTCACTCCTTTTAAAAATTCATTATTAAAATTTATATTTTTTAGGATATGAGTAAAAGAATTAACATAAAAGCAAAGATAACTAATTTCTAAATTTTCAGATATGCTATCCATAAATAAAATATTGACAACATCATATTTTGATTTAAACTATCATGAGATGATAAATGTTTATTGTAAAATTTTATTCTCTTGATATGAAATAATCAACAAAGGACTCGAACCGATCAAGATGACAATCAATTCATCCACATTTTAAAATTTCTAACTTACAGAAAGAGGATCATCAACTACATTCTTGGACATGATGAATGAGATATTATTCAAATCATAAATTGAAATAGTGAGAATTTTCACTCCACATTAAGATTTTCACATAGTACAAGAATACTAAATAGACCATATAAAAACTAAGTTGGTTCTCTTTTCAAATAAGAATTCTATGCGTGGAGAGTTTTGCATCATGCTACTTTGTATACTTTGTCTCAAGAATAGTATAACTTATTAAATGACTATGGTATTACTTGCTAATTCATAAAGTTGCTGCTCATTACTCTCTTAATTATCATGACATACTTGATGTTTATTGAAAAGTTTTGTGCTTTTAACGTTCAATAATGAATGAAAGGATTCGAAAAAGTCAAATTGATAATAATTTCATCCACATTTTGATATTTTTAACGAAGAGGATCATCAACTCAGTTCAAGGAGAAAGTAAACTAGATATTATTCAAATTATAAATTCTAAGAGTGAGAATTTTTGCACCATATTTAGATTTTCAAAAAATATAAGAATAAAAAATTCATCATCAAAAAAGTTAAGTTGGTTCTATTTTCAAATAAGATTTCTATGTGTGGAATGTTAAGCACCATGCCTCCTATACTTGATCCCAAAAAGAGCATAAAGGATTATACAACTAAAGGATTACTAGCTAATTCATAAATTAGTTGCTTATTCCTCTCTCAATTATATTTATGCACTTGAAGGATATGGAATAGATTTTTTTAAATTTACCATACAACAATCTTAGAGTGTTATATAAAGTATATAAGCATTATATTAAATGATGACATTATTCCTATAGAATATTTAACTAATAAATATAACAAGTTGTATAAGGTCATAATTCTTTATTTAATTTATATGAATTTCACATCTACCCTAAGATACATTATTGCATACAAAGAAAGTTACAATATACAATAAATATTTCAGTTTCTAGATGATCGTGGTCAGTTTTTTAAAAGACTAAAACCTTATGTATAACGTTTAGTTGACCTTAATCTTTAAAGCAACTCACTCTTGTAATGAACAATTCATCCATCAATACATATTACTTTAATATTATAAAATTTTTTTATAAATAATAAGTGTTAGCTCACAATATTTCTAAGAAAACTTCTCATTACCCTGATGGTCTTCATTCTCTTTATGATAATATAATTTTTCCTAATAGCATCTGATAAGATTGCTCCAACATCATCTTCAGTATTAAAAGAGTTAGCAAAAATCAAGGTCAGTAATAATCATCTCCAACGATAGCCTCTGTTATAACATTGGCTAAAGAACAAGATTAATTCAAGTTAGTAAATAGGCTCCTTTACCCCAATAGGCTCATTTTCTTAATATCATAAAAAAGATATTATAATGCATTATAAGTTGTCATTATTTTACTTCTAGATGAACTAAAAATTATTAAATTATATGTCTCTCTAATATTATCGATAAAATTGAAATGGACAAATGTGAATTTGCAGAAAAATAACCCAAATGAAATTCCAAAAATCAACTTTCATAAATAAAAAGCATTATTATAAAATCGGTTGTATGGTTTCTCGAAAAGAAAGTTGAATATAACTATTACCACATGAAATATAGCTATGTTGTTATATTGCATAATTGTTCCAATATTATGTATCGTTTCTCAATATTATTTAATTTTATAATCTATTATCATAAATTGACAAATCTTGAGAGCGGGTTAGAGTTCCAATTTCCAACACAAAAGTAGATCAACAAACCAAATCCTCTTGGATAACAATATAACAATATTCTTAGCTCTTATATTTTCATGATGAATAACTTACTTAATAGTAAAATATAAAAAAAAAATTAATTTCATGTCACTTGTTAGTATTGAGTTGAAACATTCCAATAAAAAGAAAGTATCAATACCTTATTAGTTGCCCATGATAAACTAGTATTGAACCATTAAAATACAATCATCCAAAACATTAGGTGGTTATTATCTTAGAGTTAGAAAAATAAAGTTTTGTAAAATTTATATACAATTGTGACATTTTAGATTTTTAATATGTTTAAATTTTCAATTCACTCCTTTAAAAAATGCATTATTAAAATTTAACTTTTTTAGGATATGAGTAAAAGAATTAATATAAAAGCAAAGATAAATAATTGCCAAATTTTCTGATTTGCTATCCATAAATAAAATAATGACAACATCATATTTTGATTTAAATTATCATGAGATGATAAATTTTTATTGTAAAATTTTATTCTCTTGATATAAAATAATCAACAAAGTACTCGAATAGGTCAAGTTGACAATAAATTCATCCACATTTTAAATTTTAAATTCATCAACTACATTCCAAGATATGGTGAATGAGATATTATTCAAATCATAAATTATAATAGTGAGAATTTTCACTCCATATTTAGAATTTCACATATTACAAGAATACTAAATCGAACACATAAAAAACTAAGTTGGTTCTCTTTTCAAATAAGAATTCTATGCGTGGAGAGTTTTGCACCGTGCTGCTTTGTATACTTTGACTCGAGACGAGCATAACTTATTAAATGATTATGGTATTACTTGCTAATTTACAAAGTAGATACTCATTACTCTCGTAGGTACATTTATGCACTTCAAAAATATGAAATTTTTTTTTTTAATTTACCAAACCATAATCTTAATAGTTTAACACAAGGTATAAGTATCATATTAAAAGATGATAATATTCTTATAAAATATTTATTTTAAGGATATAATAAGCATATATTATAAATTATATAAGGTCATAATTTTTTATTCAACTTTTATACATTTCACCTCTACCATTTTATAAATTATTAGGAAGTTACTATATACAATTAAGATATCAGTTTGCATATATTGTTTTAAACTAATAGTCATATGCATAAATTTTAATTGACTATAATCTTTATATTACCTCACTCTTGTGATAAATAATTCATCCATCTATACATTAGTTCAATAATGTAAAATTTATTTTTTCTATGAATAATCAATTGCTAGTCCATCATGTATCGAAGGTAAATTCTTATTAGCTTAATGATCTTCATTATTTTAATGACAATGTAATTTTTTGCACTAGCATCTATAGAGATTACTTAAAGATCATCTTGAGAATTAGAATAGTTGGCTAAAATCTTATATTAGTAATAATCATTATTTATTTGCTTATGATATTTGAAATAATATACGATCAAGCATTATGGTAGTTTCGATGTTAAATCTTATGATAAATAAGACCAATTTCTTCTCAATGTGGACCATATAGATAAGTGGTTTGTGAAAAATTGTCTAGCTTTTTTAATGTCATCAAGAAAGCTTTTTTTTTTACTAATTTGGATATATTATTCAACATTTTAGATAGTATCTTATGATTTTTTAAATTTAGATCTTTTTTCAAAATATTTTACTAACATGAATTACTTTTGTTTTTTAGCTATTGCTATCAAAGAGGATATAGTTGGAGATGATATCAGATCTATTGATATTAAACCATTGATCATACATCCTCTTTATAATCCAGTACACATTAAATCTCCTTGAGCTAATTTATCTAATATCATTAAAAATAAATTGTAATGCTTTATGCTTTGTCAATATCTTACTATGTGATGGATAAAAAATGATAAAATAAAAGTCTGTAATATTATCGATAAAATCGATATGGTTAGATGCCAAATTGTAGAAAAAATATCCTAATTGAAATTCTAAATATCAACTTTGAGCAACTATAGATTGTCCATAGTAATGACAAGTATAATTATATCAAAGAATACTCTCTTTCTATTTCTAGAAATAGAAACATCAAGTTTATAAGTGAAAAAGTTTTGACATTACTTTGACCACATGAAATCAAGTTATATCATTATATTGCAGAAATTATACAACAAGATAGATATTTTTATTAATATTATTCAATTATATAGTTTATTATTATAAATGAGCAATTCTTTTAATAGGGGTAGATTTTTAATTTCTTTTACAAATGCAAACCAATGTACATAACACTCACTCTATTAAAGTATAATTATATTATTAGCAAATAGGTTTTGATAATGACTAACTTATTCTCATTTCAAATGAACAAATTCTCATTTCAAGTCAATAGCATGTACCAAGTCGAAACTTTCCTCTAAAAGGAAACTATCAATACATTATAAGTTACTTATGATAAAATAATCTTAGAGCATTAGAATAAACTCATGTTGAAATTTAAGTGGTTGTAATATCCATGTAGGGAAAACAAATATTTAAGATATTTTAATAAAATATCAATTTTGTTTTCTTAGATTTTGATTATGTTTAACTTTTTAGTTCTCTCCTTTATACAATTGATTTTTAAAATTCATCTTTATTATTTAGCAAGAGAGTAAACGAATTAACACAAAACAAAGGATATATTTTTGTAAATTTCTCTAACTCTTCCGTGCTTGTATACAATCACGATAACATCATATTATGTCTCAAATTATCATGGCTTATTAGATGTTTATTAAAAATATTTATGCTTTTGACGTATAATAATGAACGAAAGGACTCAAATAAGTCAAACTGATAATAATTTCATCAACATTTTGATATTTTTAACATGTACGAATAGGATCATCAATTCAGTTCAAGGAAAAAGTAAACTAGATATTATTCAAATTATAAATTCTAAGAGTGAGAATTTTTGCACCATATTTAGATTTTTAGAAATTAAAAGAATAAAAAATTCATCATCAAAAAATTTAAGTTGGATCTATTTTCAAATAAGATTTTTATGTGTGGAAAGTTTAGCACCATACCTCGTATACTTGATCCAAAAAGAGCATAAAGTATTATAAGACTAAAGGATTACTAGCTAATTCATAAATCAGTTGTTTATTCCTCTCTCAATTATATTTATACCCTTGAAGGATATGGAATAGATTTTTTCAAACTTACCATACAACAATCTTAGAGTGTTAAATAAAGTATATAAGCAATATATTAAAAGATGACATTATTTCTATATAATATTTAATTAATAAATATAACAAGTTGTATAAGGTCATAATTCTTTATTTAATTTATATGCATTTCACTTCTACCATGAGATATATTATTGCATACAAAGAAAGTTACAATATACAATAAAGATTTCAGTTTCTAGATGACCTTGGTCAGTTTTAAAAGACTAAAACCTTATGTATAATGTTTAGTTGACCTTAATCTTTAAAGCAACTTACTCTTGTGATGAACAATTTATACATCAAGACATATTACTTCAATATTATAAAATTATTTTACAAATAATCAAGTGTCAGCCCATAATGTTTCTAAGATAACTTCTCATTATCCTAATGGTCTTCCTTCTTTTTACGATAATGTAATTTTTCTTGGTAGCGTCTTGTGAGATTGCTTCAACATCATCTTCTGCATTAGAAGAGTTGGCAAAAATCATAGGTCAGTAATAATCATTATTTATTTATAGTATTTAGTATAGCATACGATCCTGCATTATTATAGTTTTGATATTAAACTAATGATAAATAACACTAAGTTCAACATAATGTAGACCATATAGAAAATATGTAATGTGAAAAGTTATATAATCAATTCTTTTCATACAACCTAAAAGCTTATTTCTTTCGCTAATTTTGATATATTAGACCATAGTTTCTGTTGCTTCGTATTCTTGTTAAAATTTTGATTTTATTTCAAATTATTTTACTAACTTGAATTAATTTTGTTCTTTATCCATTGCTATAAAAGAGGCTATCGTTGGATATGACATCAAATCATTCGAGTTAAAACCTACTATCTTTCCTCATCTACATAATCTTGTACACCCTATACCCCAATAGACTCATTTTCTTAATATCATAAAAAAGAAATTATAAAGCATTATGTATTATCATTATTTTAATTCTAGATGAACTAAAACTTATTAAAATATATGTCTCTCTAATATTATCGATAAAATTAAAATGGACAAATGTGAATTTACAAAAAAAATATCCCAAATGAAATTCCAAAAATCAACTTTCATAAATGACAAGCATTATTATAACAATTGGTTCAATGTTTTATCGAAAAGAAGGTTGGATATAACTATTACCACATGAAATATAGCTATGTTATTATATTGCATAATTGTTCTAACATGATGTATCGTTCTCAATATTATTTAATTTTTAATCTATTATCATAAATTGACAAATCTTGAGAGCGGGTTAGAGTTCTAATTTCCACCACAAAAGTAAACCAACACACAAAATCCTCACTCCATTACAATATAACAATATTTTTAACTCTTATATTTTGATGATGAATAACTTACTTGATAGTTAAATGAAAAAAAATTTAATTTCAAGTCACTAGTTGATATTGAGTTGAAACAATCCTATAAAAAGAATGTATCAATACCTTATTAGTTGCCCATGATAAACTAGTATTGAACCATTAAAATACAATCGTCCAAAACATTATGTGGTTATTATCTAAGAGTCAGAAAACTAAAGTTTTGTAAAATTTATATACAATTGTGATATTTTAGATTTGTAATATGTTTAAATTTTTAGTTCACAACTTTTAAAAATTCATTATTAAAATTTATCTCTTTTAGGATATGAGTAAAAGAATTAACATAAAAGCAAAGATAAATAATTGCCAAATTTTCACAATTGCTATCAATAAATAAAATAATGACAACATCATATTTTGATTTAAACTATCATGAGATGATAAATTGTTATTGTAAAATTTTACTCTCTTGATATAAAATAATCAACAAAGGACTCGAATAGGTCAAGTAGATAATCAATTCATCCATATTTTAATATTTTTAACTTGTAGGACGAGGATCATCAACTACATTCTTGGACATGGTGAATGAGATATTATTTAAATCATAAATTGCAATAGTGAAAATTTTCACTCCACATTTAGATTTTCACATATTACAAGAATACTAAATCAGTCACATAAAAAACTAAGTTGGTTCTCTTTTCAAATAAGAATTCTATGCTCGGAGAGTTTTGCACCGTGCTGCTTTGTATACTTTGACTCGAGACGAGCATAACTTATTAAATGACTATGGTATTACTTGCTAATTTATAAAGTAGATACTCATTACTCTCGTAGGTACATTTATGCACTTCAAAAATATGAAATAATTTTTTTTTAATTTACCAAACCATAATCTTAATAGTGTTACACAAGGTATAAGTATCATATTAAAAGATGATAATATTCTTATAAAATATTTATTTTAAGGATATAATAAGCATATATTATAAATTATATAAGGTCATAATTCTTTATTCAACTTTTATACATTTCACCTCTACCATTTTATAAATTATTACATACTAAGGAAGTTACTATATACAATTAAGATATCAGTTTGCATAGATTGTTTTAAACTAATATAGTCATATGCATAAATTTTAATTGACTATAATCTTTATATTACCTCACTCTTGTGATAAATAATTCATCCATCTAGACATTACTTCAATAATGCAAAATTTATTTTTTCTATGAATAATCAATTGTTAGTCCATCATGTATCGAAGGTAAATTTTTATTAGCCTAATGATCTTCATTCTCTTAATGACAATGTAATTTTTTGCACTAGCATCTATAGAGATTACTCCAACATCATCTTGAGAATTAGAATAGTTGGCAAAAATCATATATTAGTATTAATCATTATTTACTTGCTTATGGTATTTGAAATAATATATGATCAAGCATTCTTATAGTTTTGATGTTAAAACTTATGATTAATAACACCAAGTTCACCTCAATGTGGACATAAGTGGTTTGCGAAAATTTGTCTAGCTTTTTTAATACCATCAAAATAGCATTTTTTTACTAATTTGGATATATTATTCAACATTTTAGATAGTATCTTATGATTCTTAAAATTTAGATCTTGTTTCAAAATAGTTTACTAATATGATTTACTTTTGTTTTTTAGCTATTGCTATCAAAGAGAATATAGTTGGAAATAACATCAAATCTATTAATATTAAATCATTGATCATACCTCCTCTTTATAATCTAGTACACCTTAAATCTCCTTGAGCTAATTTATCTAATATCATAAAAAATAAATTGTAATGCTTTATGCATTGTCAATATCTTACTATGTGATTAATAAAAAATGATAAAATAAAAGTCTCTAATATTATCGATAAAATCAATATGGTTATATATAAACTTGTAAAAAAAATATTCCAATTGAAATTCTAAATATCAACTTTGAGCAACTATAGATTGTCCATAGTCATGACAAGTATAATTATATCAAAGAATGCTCTCTTTCTATTTCTAGAAATAAAAACATATAAGTTTATAAGAAAAAAAGTTTTAACATTACTATGACCACATATAATCAAGTTATATCATTATATTAAAGAAATTATACAACAAGATGGATATTTTTATTGATATTATTCAATTATATATGTTATTGTTGTAAATGAGCAATTCTTGTAAATGAGCAATTCTTGTAACAGGGGTAGATTTTCAATTTCTTCTACAAATGCAAACCAATGTACATAACACTCACTCTATTAAAGTACAATTATATTATTAGCTCCTATGTTTTGATAATGAATAACTTATTCGCTAGTTAAATGAAGAAATTCTCATTTCAAATTACTAGTAGGTACCGAGTCAAAACATTCTACTAAAAGGAAACTATCAATACATTATAAGTTACTTATGAAAAAATAATTGTAGAGCATTAGAATATACTCATATTGAAATTTAAGTGGTTATAATGTCCAAGTAGGCAAAACAAATATTTAAGATATTTTAATAAAATATCAATTTTGCCTTCTTAGATTTTTTATTATGTTTAACTTTTTAGTTCTCTCATTTATACAATTGATTATTAAAATTCATCTTTATTATTTAGCAAGAGGGCAAACAAATTAACACAAAATAAAAATTATATTTTTGTAAATATTTCTAACTATGCCATGCTTGTATACAATCATGATGACATCATATTATGACTCAAATTGTTATAACATACTTGATGTTTATTGAAATGTTTTATGCTTTTGATTAATAATAATGAACGAAAGGACTCGAATAAGTCAAATTGACAAAAATTTCATCCATATTTTTATATTTTTAACTTGTACGAATAGGATCATCAACTTGGTTCATGGAGAAGGTAAACTAGATATTATTCAAATTATAAATTCTAAGAGTGAGAATTTTAACACCCTCTTTAGATTTTTAGAAATTACAATAATAAAAAATTCATTATCAAAAAATATTAAGTTGGTTCTATTTTTAAACAAGATTTCTATGTGTGGAAAGTTTAGCACCATGCCGCATATAATTGATCCCAAAAAATGCATAAAGTATTAGATGACTAAAAGATTACCGGCTAATTCATAAATAAGTTGCTTATTCCTATCTTAGTTATATTTATGCACTTGAAGGATATGAAATAGATTTTTTCAAACTTACCATATAACAAACTTAGAGTGTTATATAAAATATTAGCATTATATTAAAAGATGACATTATTTCTATAGAATATTTAATTAATAAATATAACAAGTTGTATAAGGTCATAATTCTTTATTTAATTTATAGCATTTCACTTCTACTATGCGATACGTTATTGCATACAAAGAAAATTATAATATACAACAAAAATATCAGTTTCTATATGACTATGATCAGTTTTAAAAGACTAAAAACCTTATGTATAACATTTAGTTGACCCTAAACTTTAAAGCAACTCACTCTTGTGATGAACAATTCATCCATCAAAATATATTCCGTCAATATTAGAAATTTTTTTTACAAATAATCAAGTGTTAGCCTATCATGTTTAAAAGACAACTTCTTATTAGCCTGATGGTCTTCCTTCTCCTTACGACAATGTAATTTTTCCTAGTAGCATCTGATAAGATTGCTCCAACATCATCTTCAACGTTAGAAGAGTTGGCAAAAATCTTAGGTCAGTAATAGTCATTATTCATTAGTTTATAGTATTTGAAATAGCATACGATCTAATGTTATGGTAGTTTTGCTATTAAACTAATGATAAATAAAACCAAGTTTAACACAATGTGGACCATATAGGAAATATGTAATGTGGAAAGTTATCTTCAATTCTTTCAATACCAACCTAAAAGCTTATTTCTTTTACTAATTTTGCTATATTAGACCATATTTTGTGTTGTTTCATATTCTTGTTAAAATTTTGATCTTATTTCAAATTATTTTACTAACTTGAATTAATTTTGTTCTTTAGCCATTGCTATAAAAGAAGCTATCGCTAGAGATAACATCAAATCATTCGAGTTTAAACCTGCTATCATTCCTCCTTTACATAATCCTATACATCCTATACCCCAATAGGTTCATTTTATTAATATCATAAAAATGAAATTTTAATACATTATGTGTTGTCATTATTTTACTTCTATATTAACTAAAAATTATTAAAATATATGTCTCTCTAATTTTATCAATAAAATTGAAATGGACAAATGTGAATTTGCAAAAAAAATAACCCAAATGAAATTCCAAAAATCAACTTTCATAAATGACTTGCATTATTATTACAATCGGTTCTATGTTTTCTCGAAAAAAAGATTGGATATAACTATTACCACATGAAAAATTGCTATGTCATTATATTGCATAATTGTTCTAATATGTGTTCTAATGGACAAATGCTAATATTCAAGAAAACATTTCAAGTATATATGATGAAATATATTGCATATATTTGTCATCAATTTATCATATTTTGGTATTATTTCAACCCCTTTGTATCAACAAAAAGAAGAATAATTCAACAATGTAAGTGTGGTAAAAAAAATCAAGCAAGTTTCACACTCAAAAGTTCTCATCATTAAATGTTATCAACATTAAAATGATAGATTCCAACAACTTCTCTCCCTTTGTCATCACATTTTGCATGAAGAAGAGGAAAGAAGGTAAGGAGGGAATACATTAAGAACTAAATTTATGAAATAATTTGAATCAAGTCAAAAATAAGTTTTTATTAAAACACGCTTTCATTTTGACAAAGAGGAGAGATTCATAAAAAGGATCGAGATATCCATATGAAATCAAATCCCTACGAAAATTATCACACAAATGCTTTCATTATGATACATGAGAATTCATCTTTCAAGGATTAATATATCCATTGGAATTTCTTCACTTTTCATGAGAAGAATTCATGGGAGAGGAGTATCACATGAAGGAGAAATTCATGAATAAAACTTCATAGTGAGAAGAGCATTACATCAAATTCATTTCTCATTAAAAATTCATAAGAGTGAAATCCGTGAGAGATGCATTTGTCAATTACTTTCATGTATCAAACATTAAGATATGTATAAACACTTCATGCATTTATAAAATATTTCGTCATAGCCTATCATCACTACTTGTATAAGATAATATCATTAGTACTTGTAGCACTCAAAAGTTAAGAATCCGATGTATGATTAAAACTTCTCAATATTCAATAAAGATCATAATCATTATAGAAATTTTCAGCATCAAAGTAAACACGATATTGCATCATTGTATGATAACATGTTCATTATTTAAAGAGATCACAACATCATAGAAACTTTCAGCATCAAAGCACAAAATTCCAACATCAAAGTAAACATTTTATTGAAGCACACAACGTTATCATCATGTAAAATTCGCATCATAAAATTATCAGCACAGAATTTAAGTGATTGATCCAAAGAATCAAGAAAGTCCGAAAATAAAATTTAACAAATTCATGCATTCGGACAAATTAACATTCCGAACTTCGCAAATGATCATCAAATACTGCGTCAGGTTATAAATACCAAAAGTTGAATGTATCAAGGAATTTATTCATTTAAAAGATTTATCAAGTCTAATTCTTAGAGTGATACATTCATCAAAGTAAGCATAGAATTTCACCATTAGAGTAGCAACATAAGATTACAACATAAAAGAGATTACAACGAAATTTTTGCATCAAAGTAAGCAAAATTTTAAGATTACAAATAGCAAGGTAATTAACATAAGATTACAATATAAAAGTAAACATAATACAATAGAGAGATTTCATCCCCTACTCATTCAGGTGGTGGTAAGTTAAAATGTCTAAACAAGGTATTAAACTATCGATGAATCTGCTGCAACTCAATTAAGATTTAATCTTGGTGTTGTTCAAGTCGATCTTGTCGTTGTTCAAAATGATCCATCTGAGTCCTTATGTCATTGATAGATGAGGGAGGTGCTTGATCTACTAGAGGTGATTCCTTAAAGGGACTAGTTGGAGGAGATTGATTACCCCTAAAAATTGGTGTTTCAGGTTCTAGTTCTGGTTGGAGGGGATCAGTCCTTCTAGGCAGTCTAGTCCATATTCCATTTCTAAATGTACATCTCATCCATTGAAGTAGATTTCTATTTATGATACTAAATCTATCTAGTTTGATAACTTCTTCTTCGGATGGAATAGCAATATCATAGGCATGGAGTAGTCTTGTGATTAAGCCATCATATAGAAGCATCATGTCCCTTTTTTATAGTTCAATCATGTTCTGTTGGATTAGGTAACCAAAACAATTATTATGTCTCTTCATAATCCAATACATAGTATTTTGGTGCTTAAAGGTAATAAATGTTCGTAGCTTTTTGGAAGAATCATTAAGTTAGGATTGCCAAAAATTATTCCTAAGGCATCCCAACTGTTTCATCATCCCATTGTCCTTTAAAAGAACACTCTCTTTCTTTTATCGGAATTTCTATGATGTTGTAAATGATTCTATCCGTAATGGGTATATGATGTCCTAGTAGATAGGTAGATACCCTTTCATCTTCATCTACATGTAAATTGTTATAAAATAACCTAACAAGTCTAGGGTAGATAGGTTCAACCATTTGAAGAATTGGGAGAATGTCTAGATTTGCAAACCATGGAATAGGTTCCAAATCACTTAATTCATCTAAATCAACATATTTACCCTTATGAACTTGTCTAGACTCTATGGATGAAAATTTTAGGGCATGTTGATTAGAATCAAAAAGTAGAGAGTTATAATTTTCATCTAATCTCCTCTTCCCTTTGTCCCTAGAGGATCTTCTAGAAGCCATGAGACTAAACACATAAATGATGAGAGAACTACACATAAGAGGCAAGATCTATCAATAAATTAAGAGAAGAGGTTTGAGAATTACACTTGCAGTAATCTTCTTGAAAGGTTGAGATTGATCCTTGGATTTGAAGAAGAGGAGGGTTTCCTTGAGTTTCTAGAGGAGGATAAGGAGAATGAGGGGTGGAGAGGTGTTTAGAGGTGTGAGGAAGGAATGTAGGAGGACTTGGGGTCGATTCTACCACCGGCCCTAAGTGCCTTTATATAGGGCAGAGATATGGGTGGTGCCATAATAATCAAAATATAGGCCCTAAGTCCATCATGTAATTTTTTGCACTAGCATCTAAAAAGATTGTTCCAATATCATCTTGAGAATTAGAATAGTTGGCTAAAATCTTATATTAGTAATAATTATTATTCACTTGCTTCTGATATTTGGAATAATATACGATCAAGCATTATGGTAGTTTCGATGTTAAAACCTGTGATTAATAACACTAAATTCACTTCAATGTAGATCATATAGATAAGTGGTTTGTGAAAATTTGTCTAGTTTTTCTAATGCCATCCAGAAAGCTTTTTTTTTATTAATTTGGCTGCATTATTTAACATTTTAGATAGTATTATATGATTATTAAAATTTAGATCTTGTTTCAAAATATTTTACTAAAATGAATTTTTTTATTTTTTAACCATTGCTATCAAAGAGGCTATAGTTAGAAACGACATCAGATCTATTGATATTAAACCTTTAATCATACTTTCACTTTATAATTCGGTACACCTTGCATCTCCTTGAGCTAATTTTTTTAATAACATAAAAAAATAAATTGCAATGCATTATGCATTGTCATTATCTTACTATGTGATGAATAAAAATTGATAAACTAAAAGTCTATAATACTATCGATAAAATTGATATGGTTAGATGTCAACTTGAATAAAAAATGACCCAAATGAAATTATAAAAATCATCTTTGAGCAATTATAAATTATCCATAGTAATGACAAGTATTATTATATCAAAAAATGCTTTTTTTCTATTTCTATAAATAGAAACAACCAAGTTTGTATGAAAAGAAGTTTTGACATCACAATTACTACATGAAATCAAGTAAAAATCATTATATTGCATAAATTTTCCAACAAGATGAATATTTTTATAGATATTATTCCATAAATTTTCCTAGATTTTGATTATGTTTGACTTTTTAGTTAACTCCTTTATACAATTGATTATTAAAATTCAAATTTGTTTTTAGCATGAGGGCAAACAAATTAATACAAAACAAAAGACATATTTTTGTAAATATTTTTAACTTTGACATGCTTATATACAATCATGATAACATCATATTATAACTCAAATTATCATGACATACTTGATGTTTATTGAAATTTTTTATGTTTTTGATATAAATAATGAACAAAGGTCTCGAATAAGTCAAATTGATAATAATTTCATCCACATTTTGATATTTAATTTGTATCAAGAGGATCATTAACTAGGCTCATGGAGAATGTGAACTAGATATTATTCAAATCATAAATTCTAAGAGTTAGAATTTTTGCACCATGTTTAGATTTTCAGAAATTACAAGAATAAAAAATTGATCGTTAAAAAAATTATGTTGGTTCTATTTTCAAATACTATGCATGGAGAGTTTAGCACTATGCATCATGTACTTGATCCCAAAAAGAGCATAAAGTATTAGACAACTAAAGGATTACTAGCTAATTAACAAAAGGGATGCATACTTCTCTCTCAATTATATTTATGCACTTGAATGATATGGAAAAAAAATTTTCCAACTTACCATGCAATAATCTTAGTGTGTTATATAAAGTATAAGCATTATGTTAAAAGATGACATTATTTCTCAAAATTATTTAATTAATAAATATAACAAGCATAGTATATAAATTGTACAAGGTCATAATTTTTTATTTGATTTATATAGATTTCACTTCAACCATGAGATACATTATTGCATACAAAAAAAGTTACAATATACAAAAAAAATTTCAGTTTCTAGATGACCATGGTCAGTTTTAAAGGACTAAAACATTATGTATAATGTTTAATTGACCTTAATTTTTAAAGCAACTCACTCTTGTAATGAACAATTCATCCATCAAGATATATTACTTTAATATTATAATTTTTTTTCAAAAAATCAAGTGATAGCTCATCATATTTCTAAGATAACTTCTTATTAGCCTGATGGTCTTCCTCCTCTTAACGACAACATAATTTTTTCCGGTAGTGTCTGATGAGATTGCCCTAATATCATCTTCAGCATTAGAAGAGTTGACAAAAATCTTAGGTCAGTAATAATAATTATTTATTTATTTATAGTATTTGTAATGGCATATAATCTAGCATTATGGTAGTTTCGACATTAAAACTAATGATAAATAATACTAAGTTCTACTCAATGTGGACCATATAGGAAATTTGTAATGTGAAAAGCTATCTTCAATTCTTTTCATGCCAATCTAAAAGCTTATTTTTTTTACTAATTTTGCTATATTAGACCATAGTTTTTATTGCTTCGTATGCTTGTTAAAATTTAGATATTGTTTCAAAAGATTTTACTAACTTGAATTAATGTTGTTCTTCAGCCATTGCTATCAAAGAGGCTATAGTTTGATATTATATCAAATCATTTAATATAAAACCTTTTATCATTCCTCCTCTACATAATCATGTACACCCTATACACCAATAGGCTCATTTTTTTAATATCATAAAAAATAAACTATATTGCATTATGTGTTATCATTATTTTACTTCAAGATGAACTAAAAATTATTAAAATGCATGACTCTCAAATATTATTGATAAAATTGAAATGTTTAAATGTGAACTTCTAGAAAAAATAACCCAAATGAAATTCCAAATATCAACTTTTATTCATGACAAGCATTATTATAACAATCAGGATATAACTATTACCACATGAAATATAATCATGTCATTATATTGCATAATTATTCCGATATCATATATTCTTTCTAAATATTATTTAATGATATAGTCTATTATCATGAATTGACAATTCTTGAGAGCGGATTAGAGTTTCAATTTCCATCACAAAAGTAGACCAACACACAAAATCCTCACTCCATTATAATATAACAAAAGTCTTAGCTCTTATATTTTGATGATGAATAACTTTCTTAATAGTTAAATGAAAATATTTTAATTTCAAGTCACTGGTTGGTAATTAGTTAAAACATTATTATAAAAAGAAAGTATCAATACCTTATTAGTTACCTATGATAAACTAGTATTGAACCATTAAAATACACTCAACATGAACTTTAAGTGGTTATAATCTTAGAGTAGGCAAAACTAATGTTTTGTAAAGTTTATATACAATTGTGAAAATGTCAAAATTGTATATAAACTTTAAAAAACTTTGGTTTTGCTTACTCTAAGATTATAACCACTTAACTTACCAAAAAAAAATACAATTGTGACATTTTAGATTTTTAATATGTTTGACTTTTTAGTTCACTCCTTTTAACAATTCATTATTAAAATTTATCTTTTTTAGGATATGAATAAAAGAATTAACATAAAATCAAAGAAAAATAATTGTAACTACTTTCAGGTTAGCTATCCATAAATACAATAATGTTAACATCATATTTTGATTTAAATTATCATGAGATAATAGATGTTTATTATAAAATTTTATTCTTTTGATATAAAATAATCAACAAATGAGTCAAACAAGTCAAGTTAACAATCAATTCAAACACATGTTAATATTTTTAACTTGTACGAAGAGGATCATCAACTATATTCCTGGAAAAGGCAAACGAGATATTATTCAAATCATAAATAGTAATAGTGAGAATTTTCACTCCAAATTTAGATTTTTCATATATTACAAGGATACTAAATTGACCACATAAAAAACTAAGTTGGTTCTATTTTCAAATAAGAATTCTATGCATGGAGTGTTTTGCACCATGCTTTCTATACTTTGACTCAAGAATAGCATAACTTATTAAATGACTAAGGTATTACTTCCTAATTCACAAAGTAAATGCTAATTCCTCTCTTAGTTACATTTATTCATTTGAAAGATATGAAAAAAAAACTAGTTTAAATTTTCCAAACCATATTCGTAATAGTGTTATATAAAGTATAAGTATTATGTTAAAAGATGATAATATTCTCATAAAATATTTACTTTATGGATATAACAAGCATTGTTTATAAATTGTACGAGGACCTAATTCTTTACTCAACTTTTATACATTTCACTTCTACAATTTTATACATTATTACATACTAAGGAAGTTGCTATATACAATGAAGATTTTAATTTGCATGGATAGTTTTAAAATAATATAACCTTATGCATAAAATTCAATTGACCCTAATCTTTATATTACCTCACTCTTGTGATGAATAATTCATCCATCTAGACATTACATCAATAATGTAAAATTTATTTTTTCTATGACTAATCAAGTGTTAGTCTATCATATTTTGAAGGCAACTTCTTATTAGCCTAATCATCTTCCTTCTCTTAATGATAATATAATTTTTTACACTAGAATCTAAAGAGATTACTCCAATACCATTTCGAGAATTAGAATAGTTGGCTAAAATCTTATATTAGTAATAATCATTAGTCACTTGCTTCTAATATTTAGAATAATATACAATCAAGAATTATTGTAGTTTCGATGTTAAAACTTATGATTAATAATACCAAGTTCACCTCAATGTGGATCATATAGATAAGTGGTTTGTGAATATTTATCTAGTTTTTTTAATGGCATCCAGAAAGCCTTATTTTTTATTAATTTGGCTCTATTATTCAACATTTTATATAGTATCATATGATTGTTAAAATTTAGATCTTGTTTCAAAATATTTTACTAATATAAATTACTTTTACTTTTTAGCCATTGCTATCAAAGAGACTATAGTTGGAAATGTTATCAGATCTGTTGATATTAAACATTTAATCATACCTCCACTTTATAATTCAGAACACCTTACATCTCCTTGAGCTAATTTTTCTAATAACATAAAAAAATAAATTATAATCCATTATCTATATCATCGTCGTCAATATTGCTCAAGGAGATTCAACAAAAATATTGCTCCTTACAAACAGCGAAGTCCTTTGACACTTCGTCCAATCTTTTGACACTTCGTCGATCCTTCGACACATCATCCTCTCCTTCGGCGTATTGCTCAATCCATCGGCATATTGACCTATCGCAATATCTGATCTTCTTGGCGCAATGTCCGATTCTTCTAACCCGATGCCCGAACTCATGGCACGAAGTCCTTCCAACACGTCGACCAGTCCTCCGACCCGACGTTCAATCTTCTAACATGTTCCACTCCGATCCAACTTATGATTTCTCCTACTTCAATCGATTTGTCTTTCCATAATCGAAGTTAGTCCTACATCACTCAAATTAGATCATAACTTACTCAATTGATTTTAACATCAAAATTAGAGATTCAACAAATTCAATATATTAATAAACTGAATTAATCAAAAACTTATCATTTAAATTATCAAAATAAAAAATATATATGTCTATCTTGGACCATTATCAAGTTTGACCTTATTTTGACCATGTTTAGACCTAGTTACACTATTTTTTAAAAGGGACCAAAATAGTATAAGTGGGTCCAAACCTAGGTAGCCAATCTTACATAAATCTTTCAAACCAATTAACAACTCCAAATGCTACAAAAGATTTTATGGAAGCATCAAAATTTGTTTATCTGAATTTTAAAAAAGTAGCCTATTAACAAGCTGAATAAACCAGAAAATGGTCATCTAAATTCTTAAAATTAGAAAATACTATATTTTTGTCCATATCGGACCATTGCTAAAGTTTCCATGAAATCTGGCCTCGTTTTGATTAGGTCTAAATATTGATGTTTTTGAATCAAAATTTCATTACATCTTTCCAACCAATTAGCCAGGTTCAAATGTTGTCAAATAATGCATAGAAGCATCAAAATTTATGAAATTTAATTGAATTTAAAAAAAAAAATCAAACTGTTCACAAGCTAAATTAATTAAAAACTTATCAATTATATTCTTAAAAATAGAAAATATTATATTTTTTTGTTCATCTGGGGCTATTGTCAAAGATTCCATGATGTTTGACCTTATTTTGACCAATTTAATAGTTTGGTTTAATATAATGAATTTGAAAAAGGGGAGAGAGAGAGAGAGAGAGAGAGAGAGAGAGAGAGAGAGAGAGGATAATTTTTAAAAAGAAAAGGATAAAAAGTGATTGATTATTACTTTTACCATTTTAAAATTCAATGCTCTCTGAAAATTTTTGAAAAATGAGGTGCTAACCGAGAATTTCTTAATACAAGAAACTTTTTTAAAAAATTTCCCCAGGTTTCAAAGTACTCGTATACTGATTAATACTCACACCGTACTGGAAATTGATAACTGGGCATATCATTATATTCTTTAAGTGATATCCGATTTTAAATCACTATACCACTTAGTATCTTGATATCGTACGGATCTAGTACATTAATAAAATCTTAATTATTTCCACCTTTTGCATACCATGACTACAAAGAACATTACACTTAATTCAGATCGCAGTAGCTAAAGGCACTTTTGAAACTTAAATGATTCAATTTACTAGTGGTTACGCTGTAGATCACGGTCAGAGGAAGCTTCAGATACACTGATAAGTGTGAAGAATTGGACTTACTAGCAACATAAAGCTGACAGACTAGTAATAAAAATTTAGTTCACGAAAGAGTGTTATTATGTCCAGGCTAAATATCAAGTTTTAGTTAATCCTCCTCCCCTGCTAAACAAAATTGAGAAAGAGCAAAAGAAGGAAAAGAGAAAAGCTGCTAAATTCACTGGTTTCTTCTGGCACAAGTAATTAGCACTTGCAATAATAGACCAAGTCTTCAAAGCTTGTAGCCTAAAAGGTACATCAGTAGTGATTCAAAAAACAAAAAAAACAAAAAAAAATGTTTCTCTAAATCTTGCAGTAAATTCCAATTGAAAAAGATGCTAACAAACCCCCAACACCGGTGACTGATACCCCGTTTTTTCCATGTACATGAAACAAATCAAATGCAGAATAACCAAGGAACACGGAGAGAAGAGAAATTATTAACACAAAGTCATCAAACACTTCCATCATAAATCCAAAGCTTTAGTTGTCTGTCGCTGTGCATGAATACAGTTTCCGGGGGATGAGATTCACATAGAACTCTAATCAGACTGTACAAAAGAAGTTAAAATGATTTATATGTACACTGTTCCAGAGCTTCCTGCATGATCGTTAGAAGAGCCAAGGGAACAACAAAATTAATTACGGAGTGTACAACATACTCTACTCTCTTTGATCAGACGAATTTTAATGGCTGGAGCAAAACATCTTGGATCAGCTCATCTTGTAAGCCCAACCATGTTCATCTAGAAATGCTTGAACAGCTTCTTTGATAGCAAGGTTTGGTGCCAACTGGTGTGGATCAAGTGGCTCCCTTGTTACCGGATCAAACTTCCCCACCTAATTTTAAAGATTGATGGTCAGAGTTAGAAGAAAGTTTCTAAACAACAGGATATTTTGTATCATTATATACTTCTTTCTATGCAACGATCACATGCCCCTTTTCCTTCGCCAGATATCCAATGTTTTTTCTTTTTTTTTCAGAGAACAAGTAGTACTCATAGTTGTATACATACAAGTCTAAGTCAAAACATTAAAATAAATAGAAGAATTTGATGGCTCTCATTGTTATCGTCTCCAAATTCCTACAAAAGAGAAAACATGTTAGAGAAAGCGTCTCACTCGGGATCCACAAGTAATCATTTCCGTAAACACTTCATAGTCAATCCAAATTACAAACAGACTTCGCAAGCACTGAACGGTCACACAACAAAGGGTCCAAAATGGTCCACTACAGACCGAAATCTCCCACAAGTGTCCACATGACACAACCTTTATTTACAAGCCGAAAACGATCACCAAACTCAACTAAATAGGGCTGTTAAGCCTTCGATCATTCCTCTATATGCTGTGCAAAGCATGAACAAACCAAAAGACAAACATACATAAGCATTACATCGAACACCCCGTTTACAATTTTGTCCGTGACTTTCTCCCCCACTTATTCCTTCGACGTCCTCGTTGAAGCCTTTGCCGACGTTACAACTCGTCGCCTTTGCAGAGTCTTCAATCTACTGTTTCAACTACAATGTCTCTTGGCTCCCAATTGCTCTCCACTACTGTTGTTGAGTAGTCAAACTTTTAATCTATCATACTGTTTCAACTCGCCAATGACTCTGACTCTAGTGTGGGGTTGACTGAGTTGTGTTGATCACTGTTGGTTCCTACGAATCCTTCGAATAAAGGAAAAGACAATTCTTAATATACGCCAATCTCTCAAATGCCTCATACCGCTTGAATTGGGTGGATATCTGTTGGAGCTTTAACGAGCATCGCCTCACAAACTTTTGAAGTTTTTGGGTCTTTCCTCCACAAAATTTGCCCATCGACTCTTCTTTCACGTAGTTATCACTTTCAAGTAGGTTCGCATCATTTCCGCTTTCGATTGGTATTCTGTTAGGAAATGAAACGGACAATCTACTTTCAATAGCACTGATCACCATTGGTGAGGATTTGACAACTATTATCTTCCATTAGATTTCTTAGAAAGGTCTATAAACCTGTGCAGAGCTCCTCTGCTGGATATATAAGAGAATTGTGACACTCGATTTCGCCCATTCTCTTAAGAGTTAAGAAGGCAATGGTTACTCAACTTCGCATGCCTCCTCGAGGGTTGTATTTCATGCATCGAGCTGGTTACTAGCCTTCGTCTGCTCTTTGCTCACACTTCTGAAGCACTCGAAGTGTTTGTACTCTTTGCGTTGAGTTAACTACTGTGATTCACCTTCTCAATGCCATCGAACTTTTGGAATGCAGGAAGTTTTCACCTCAACTTAAAACAAGTCTCTAGTAGTTTTGGTCACCTTTAGGATTGTACCGTCTTCTCCATCATCTTTGCCGCCTACTCCTTTGAGTCGCAAAGGTCCAACACCGCATACTGTCTATTTCGTTCCTTGGTCATGCACTCTTACATCGACCCGAAGTTCTTCACTTTCGGCTATCTTGATGAGAAGCTCGTTAACACCGGTCTTACGAAGTTTCATAGCATCCGCCCTTCAGCCTTATCTCGGTACTTGGAGTTTGCCTCTGCATTCACCACCTCCTCGACCCCTTTCACAACCAAGCGCTCTCCCCTCACGAGAACAAGGGATCGATGACTTCATAGAAGTCCCGCCTCTGCGGTACTATAGTGTTGTCATGCCCACGGCCCTATTATCCGTCGCCTCGCATCTATGTACCTTTCTTCACGATCGGTAGATCTACCTCTATGGCACTGTGGCACTCCTCCGAGTCTACCTCCATTCTAACCAATGCTTGGATTTTTGGGTAGCTAAGTCTCTCTGGACTCGTCGTCGCTTCCTCGCCCCTTTCGACCCCCTGCTTCAACACCTTTGTGTTATCCAAGCAGTTCCCATTAGTCAATGGAAAGACAGACTGCAACTCCCATGCATGGCCTCCACCATCATGTTGCAAGGTTTGCACTGATTTTGTTCTTCTTAGCTTCCTTGATAGCAACGTTCGCTTACTCGACCTTATTCTCTGACTTGTCGAGCTCCCTTAAGCGAATATGAGCTCTGAAGCAGTCCAACTCTCTTGTCGCTCCGATCATACCTCTCCATAATCAAGTCCCCACGAGACTCATTGGTTTTTGGGTAGCTAAGTCCTTCTAGACTCGTCGCCGCTTCCTCGCCCTTTTCGACCCCCTGCTTCAACACCTCTGTGTACTCCGAGCAGTTCCCCTTGGTCGATGGAAAGACAGACTACAACTCTTATGCATGGCCTCCGCCATCATGTTACAGGGTTCGCACCGATTCTGTTCTCCTTAGCTTCCTCGGTAGCAACGTTCGCTTACTCGGCCTTGTCCTCTAACTTGTCGGGCTCCCTTAAGCAAATATGAGATCTGGAGCAGTCCAACTCACCAACCGCTCTGATCATACCTCTACATGATCAAGTCCCTCCCATGGGACTCACTGGTACTTGCATTTGGTATACGCCCATATGCTGATGACCAAGGCTTTTATCTAATGCAAAATTCGATGCACGCATGGAAGACTCGCCTCTTCGATACCATAGCATTCACTCCTTGAATCCATAGTCTTTCTTGTCGTCATGTTGTTCACCGAAGTGGAGCTCCCAATAGCTCTCGATCATACCGCCGTATGATCTAGTCCCTCACGAGACTAGTTTCGTGTGTATCGCATTGCCACGAACTATTCCACCACGATCCACTGCACCATGTCGCCTCCTGGTGACATCTTCATTGCATTTTGATCATTATGGGATGAACTCGAATTGCGATCCTTCCATGTGTGGCCTCTGCCAACATATCACAAGGTCTGTTCCACCTTCGATTGTGTTCACTCCACTGGCAATCGACCTTCGTCCACCCGCTCTCGGATCACACTTAAACGAAGCACAGCTTTATGATAGTCCATCGCCTAATATCTCCCAAAGTCCATTGATTTCGTTGAAATTGGTGCAGCATTGTCTAGATCCTGGGCCTTTGCCCCCACCAGCATAATCTCCGCTGCGCACCGCTTCCTTCATGGCAACTTGAATGGCAGCACTGTGGCATATTCTTCGAGAGTACCCATCTCCGCATCCTCTTGCCCCGTACCAAAGCCTTATGAACTCCACTTCGCCTCCGCAGGTTAAGTCGCCTTAGTTCCTCCATTAAATGCTTCTCCGAGATAAGGTACATGTGCCTCGAAGCTCCCTTCGACTTTGGCACCATGCAGGATGAGTCCGCTTCATCAGAATAAGGGACCCATGGAACGACATAATCCCACTCTTGCCTCTGCAAGAATTTATGTCCCGAACCTCTATCGAAGGAAAGCTTCGTGTCTCCGCTCCATGTTTCATCTTCTATACCAACTCCCTTCATGCGGCTTAGGTCCTTCACCAAGTTACACCCAAGTTGCTCCGCTCCTCGATTTGCATTGAGTTGATAGTGGCCCTCGCGCCCACCATTTCACGGGTCAACCCTTTGTTATGTCCGATCTCCATATCAGCTCAAAGTGTGCCTTCATTTGTATTGCCTTGGGTCGCTCCCTCACTTGATATCACAATGCATCCCCCAATGCATTATCTCAAGCGAGACCATGCGATGACTCCTCATCGCTCCCTCGGTCCGTTGAGCTTTGTGGAGCTGTTGTTTTGAGGTACTCCTCAACATGTGCGGTCCGTTGCACATGATTCTCCCTCTGGAGAACCGGGACTAATCCCTCCAAGGTATCTGTCCCATTGGAACAACTTCTCTCTTCGCATCCTTACTTGTGGAAGATCGGATACCACCATCCCCTTGGACTATTCCGCCCTACTGAACAAACTTTGTACTGTTCTACCTCCATAAACGCACTTGCTAGATTACGACTCTACGTCAATACAGCCCTCGCTACACCCCTCAAGATCTAGCAACATGCTGAACTCGCTGCACACTTCAGCCTCCTACGGGCGTATCATTCTCATGCCAAAGAGAAAGTTTCAATGCTCTATGGCACATTGTTTCGATTGCCTTAGGATGGCCACGAACATTCCATCGTCCGCATACAAGCCCTTGCATGAGTACCGAATTCTTCGAGTTAGCAATTCCCCTCATCTATGTGAGCTTTGCATAACTCTTTCGGTCACTGAACAACTCATTCCACCTTATATGGTCTTATCCTTTACCAAACGCCTCACTTGCCTTGAGCACCATCAAGTATGATTGCCAACGTCAAGCCATAGCTCGAACTCAACCATCCCAACCATTGTGCACTACGCATTCTTCCAAGCTTGCTTGTCCTCGTAGTGCCTCTTGCGCGAAGGGTTGATCATTCCTCTGAATGTCAATCTTAGATGCTCGCTCCTCTTAGCGACTCTTTTTTCCCACATCTCCATGCCTATTTTCCCCTAAACGGTTGCACATGATGGCTGCCCTTAACGCAGCCCCGCTAAGTCCCCCACATTTGCATGTCAAGTTTTTCTATGAGTGCTTGTCCCGCTCTTATACCATATGTCACACACTTAGCTAGTTTTGCCTAAGTTGTACGGCACCCTTGCGTGTCCATTCGTAAAGGTAAGCCTCCTCTAAACCTCCTATGGTCCCTTAGGACCTACAAAAGAAAAAACGAGTTAGAGAAAGTGTCTCACTCGGAATCCACAAACAATCATTTAAGTAAACACTTCATAGTCAATGCAAATTACAAACAGACTTCACAAGCTCTGAATGGTCGCACAACAAAGGGTCCAAAATGGTCCACTACAGACCGAAATCTCCCACAAGTGTTCACATGACGCATCCTTTATTTACAAGCCGAAAACGGCCATCAAACCCAACTAAAATAGGATTGTCAAGCCTTCGACTGTCCCTCTATATACTGTGCAAAACATGAACAAACCAAAAGACACGGATATACATAAGCATTACATCGAACACCCTGTTTACAATTTTTTCGGTGACACCAAGCCTATTGCGAGCCCCTTATATGCTGTCGAAGGCATGAACAATATGGAAAAGCATGGATATTACATCGAACACCTTCGATATGAACAATTCATGACAAAATGACAATTCTTTGAAATATAGAACACAACATAGTATGGACTTGGCAGTTAATGTTACCAACATTCCATGTATTGCAATAGTATACTAATGCATAATAGACAATCAACAGAAATCATAATATATGTAACTTAACCAAAAGTCAACTATAGAATCGTATTGCACATATTATATAGGTGTCATACATATGTCAGATATAATAGGTTAGAAGTAATAAGCTTTCTTATCAGTATAGGTGATACATATGTCTTAATATATTTCAAAGAATCCCACATATTTCAAGATGTATTTGACAAGTACCAGTCTCTCTCCATGCTACATAGCGCTCCTATATGTGCTACAAATATGTAGTCCACTAGTTCCTAAACCAAAAGAACAAAGTATGTAAGAATTTAAAAACAAGATTTTGAGAATTTTTCTCCCTCGTTTCCTTTTTTTTTCCCAACAAGCTGAGATGTAAAAGGTGATGGCCGATGAGGGAGATGGATCTAACCTTGAGAAACAAATTTTTCCTCCTAGTAAAAGTGGTGACTAGAGAAAGAAAGAGGAATCTGTCTTCCAACAAGGAGCACATCATGGTGGTGATGGTAATTGTGCTAATGATAGGCAACTAGCAGAGAAAAAGGAAGGCAGGAGCCATCACTTGTATTTTCACACATCCTCCACTTTCCAATTTGAATATTTTTGACTTCACGAGATAAAAGGTTTAGTCCATTTAAAGAAACAATTCTTCAAGAGAAAAAGTGACTCATTTTTTCAAAACTAGAAAAAAAAGTAGTTTATTGTGTCAATACCCCCAAGAAATATTGGCACAATTAGTAAAGAATGAGATACACTACCTTCTGAAGATGATCAAGAAGCACAGCCCTCTCGTAGGTAATGCCACTTGGAGTGATCACAGGATCCCGGAATATATCAAGTGTAATTTTACAGCATAGGAAATCAGGCACCTGAAACATCACTATGAAGTTACAGTAACCAACTAACCAGTTTTATAAAATGACAAAAGATGCTGTCTAGAAAAGTTAGTTTGAAGTCTCACCTCTGTAGGTTGGTCAGCCTGTGCAGCTTTGTTAAATACCTCTTCAAGATGTCCCAACTGTTGCAAGTGTCCATTTGCAATTTCTTCAGAGATATTTTCCACTTGAGAGTCCTCAATTGCATAATAATGTATAAGAGCTCTTTCACATGCTTCCCTGAAACAAGCAAATAGTGGCAAAAAGATTAGGCATAGATGACTCAAAACGTCATATTGAGGATATCAAGAAATGCATCTGTCAACAACTTGCAGATAAGATGTGACCTACTTCAATTTCTGCAGTCTTGATGCCCGCTTGCTAGACGAATCCTCCCATTCCATGTACTTTGCTTTGGCAAGAATCTGCCAGATCTCCTCGACCATGTAGCTCGCAGGATTTGCACCCCTTCCAAGTTCCAGTGCCTACATCAATAAGTTCCTACTGTTAAAATTCTAGTAACTAAAAGTATTTACAGCATGAAACTAAAAGTGCTGACAAAATCAAAGATAGACTAGATGCTCGAAGAGTATTTAAAAAGAACACCAAAAGAGAGGGAAAGTCTAGCATGTATTTTAAATTCAGACTTGAGCTGGCTAAATGCATCGAAGCTTCTTATTCCCATTTGCCCTTATTCCAACTTATGGTCCTCTATCAACTTCGAAGAGAACAATTTTTTACCATTCAAAAAGTGACCAACCACAAGATTACTTGTTCAAGATATCACCTTGAAGGCTTGAACAATGAATAATCTGCCTAACAACGAATAACAAAGAAAAGTAAGTCATGTGCATGTCCCAAAGTGTTCTTTATTTGATACAAAAGTGTCTCAGATAGAAGAACTACATCGAAATCACTTTCCAAAATTTAAGGTGCAAATATAAAAAAGATCAATAAGGTCTACCCTGCAAAAATCCTACTTTAAAAATGATATCCGAATATGTTATACATCTGCTGTAAACCGAGATTAGCCAAAAAAAAGACAATTTGTGCAGTTTGGTTTAGTGAAGTTCTTTTTTTGTATTTGGAAGTTAAACGAAAAAAATTGTTCAATTCAGTTCGGTCTCAGTCTATTTACAAAACCAAAAGGTACTGAATGCAATGGAATAACAGACCCATATATGTTTAAATATATTATACATTATTTTTCAAGTTTTTTACAGAAACATATCAGGTTATTTTTTTTCAATTTGTCCGATACACGTACACTTGAACCTTACCTAGTACATAAGTTGCACATGCTATGTGATGTCAAGCTCCTCTTATCTCTCACTCTCCTCAAGTTGTAAACCCAACTCCTCGCCACCATTATATACTCTCTCTCTCTCTCTCTCTCTCTCTCAATTTCCCACTTTCCAAAGCTATATCGTTCATCTCCCATTGACCAGAAACCCACCTCCTTGATCTCTCTCCCAATCAACCAAGCATCACTGTTGCAGGCCACTCAAAGTGCTTGTTCCACCTAAAACCACTACAGACAATCCTCCAACTGGAATTCCATAATCTGGAACTCCTGCTAAAAGTCACCAAAATGATTAGCATAGGCTAGAAATAATAGCAAGAAAAAAGTAAGGCAGCTAAAATGACCTCTAGGGCATGGAAGCACCCCACCAAGATGCCTTATGAAGGTTACTTGTCTAATGTGCCTGACTATAGGTGGAACTAGTTCTGCATGAAACCATCTATATAAGTGGAACTACTTCTGCATGAATCCATCTAAATAAATGCCCAAAGTACCCACTGACTAATGTAAACAAAGAACACTAGTTTTTCAACATCAATTAATTATGGAAGAGTGAAGCTAATAATAGCAGTAAACTTGCATGGTAATCTGATCAAGATATGGAAATTTTTTGTTAATGAATTCCCTTTTGGGAGTTGGAGCATAACAGATTTTGTAAATTTTACAATGGCATACAACCTCAATTCTATATTCCATCTCACTGTTATTCAGAAATGTTTTAACACCTATGCTAGTGGAAAGGGCTGAAGACATGTTTGACAAAATCAGCCCAAAGATTTTGTCTTATATGGACTTCAAGGAAAAACCTTAGTTATATGTGCCTCATGATTAACTTAATTTATAAAAGTTAAAAATTACATAAAAGACCATTTAATTACATTCCCATATAGGCATTAAGGAGAAATTATTGGAAAACCAAATGGCCTTGGTACTGGGAAATTGATAGGGTTCTTACAATCACAGTTGACAATGTGAACTCTAGTGGCCTTGGTATTCAATTTTAAAGACTTTTAAGCAATGATAAGAAAGTATGCCAAAGAGTGAGGATCTTCACCAAAGCATTCTGCAGACATACAGGTCAACTGTTAAGGAGGATTTGAAAGATTGAGGATTTATAATAGCAAAAGCCATGTATGCATGGGTATTGAAATTAGGTGATACTTTACACACATGATGCTAGAGAGCGTTGTAAAGTTTCAAAGATCATTTGTCGGGTCAGAAGAACATGATCCAACACAGATCTCAGATGTGGACAGAAAGGATGAGAGGTTTTCCCAATGAGGACTGGGATTCTGCCTGTGCTGTGTTACCCGTTTAAACGTCTCTTTGTGATAGAAAATTGTGTGTTTCATGCTAAAGTCAAGTATATTTTGTTTCATTTGAATACTAAGCATCTGCTCTAGGAACTTCTATTGAAGGATCAAACAAGAAGATCCAGGATATATAACAACAGTGTGCCAGACATGGATGAAGTAGATGATCTCCAAAGCCTAGATTATCTAAAGACATACGAGAAAAAAGGAAAAAGAAAAATAAGTACTCTGAAGGCAAATCAGAGCTGGACAGACACTTGGAAAAAGCAATTGAAAAATTTTATAAAAATTTTGATACAATCAATGGCGGAAGGTGAATTTTTCTAGATTTTCGTTGTTTGTTTTATGGCACCAGATTTATTAGTTATCCCTGACTCAACTGTTATACCTGAATATGCTTTTACACATCTTTGTCATTGTGTATGTGGTTTGTGCATGGAAATTTAAAAAGCTTGAAGAAGTAGTAGTATTGACCAATGTCTGCCATATCGATTCATACCGCCCGGTACGGGCGGTACGTACCGGTCCGAGAGGCGACCGGCACGCGGACCGTCCGCTACCGGGCGGTACACCCAAAAAAAAGCCCGTATCGGACGATACGGGTAATATCGGGCGGTAACGGTCGAAATTTCGATCGTTACCGCCCGGTACCACTCGGTAACGGTCGAAATCGACCGTTACCACACTGTAGCAGTGCTACAATGCTCTAACGGTCAATTTTCTTTCAAACATTTCTCCTCCTATTTAAACTAATTTTCTCTCCCCTATTTCGTTATACTCTCTTAAACTCTCTCTCAAACATTTTTTTTCTCTCATAAACTCTATAAAACAACAATTGTGAATTCAATCGATGCTAATTTGGGAAGATTAAGAGGAAGAATTTTCTAATCAAGAGGTATGTATTCGTTTTCTTTAATTAGAGAGTAATTAAGATATTTAAGATTATGATTAGTGTCTTTTATACATAGTAAGTATTGAATAATATTTATCATAGTAAAATAAGTTTAATTAAATTTTATTAAAGTTATTTAATGCTACGATTAGTTATTTTAATGATGATTTAATCGAAACTTGTTTGATTTTATATCAATTTAATATCTTTAATACCTATTAGGGTATTTGTCATGTTTAAAGTGGTGAAAAATTAACTATATTAATCATATAATTAGTGTAGATAAATGATAATTTTATCATAATTTAAATTTTGAATCATATTGGATTAAAATTACATATTTAATGTTTCTTTTATGTGTTTAACATATATATAATGGTAAAATAAGTTTAATTATATTTTATTAAAGTTATTTAATACTATAATTAGTTATTTTAACGATGATTTAATTAAAATTTGTTCGATTTTATGTGAATCCAATATCATTAATATCTATTAGGGTGTTTGCCAATAATATTGAAAGAGAAATAATTAGTGAAAAATTAACTATGTTAATCGCGCAATTAATGTATCTAATGATTTTAATACTTCTTTTATGCATGTAACATATTTATGATAATAAAATATGATTAGTTATGTTTTAATAAAATTACTTAATATTGTGATTAGTGATTTATGATCGATATTTAGTCAATTTAATATGTTTATACTTTATAGTTTATTTGATTTAAATTTGATAGGATCATGACACCAAAGGAACAGTCACATGATGATGTATGGGTTCATGCCCGAAAGCTAGATGGAAACCGTCATCATTGGCAATGTATTTATTGTGACTACATTGGTAAAAGTGGAGGAATAACTCGAGTGAAAATGCATTTGGCTGGTGGGTATCCTGATGTTGCAAAATGCAAGAAGGTTCCAACGGAGATCCGTAAATTATTTCAAAGCAAGATTAAACAAGCAAAGGAAGATGCATTAAAAAAGAAGGCAAGAGTTGAGGAAGAATATCATAGGGCTACACAAGAACCAGTTTATGATCAATATGAGGGTTGCGGCGATGAAGTCGACCCAGATCTCACAGCTGGGATTCGTGCATCATTGGAGCATCGATTATCACGATTCGATGAAGCAATGAGGCATCGACGACTGACTCAATGATTAAGCATGGCGTGGTAGTGGAATCCAGAGGTCAACCAAAGACGAGATAACCAATTGCTCCCTTCTCGGTTAAGTAGAACTAGTAGCATGAGGTATGGTGGACTCCGTGATTTTATGAGAGGTCTTGGCAGGAGGTCCGCACCAGATATTGTTGATATTGATCCGCAAGCCTATCCCCCACAAACAGCGAAACAAATACGGATTGACGATGCATACACAAAAGAAAAAAAACGGGATATTGAGAAGGCAATCTCAAAATGGTTCAACTTTCATAGGATTCCAGCCAACACAGCCCAAGATCCATATTATCAGAGCATGATCTCCTCTATTCAAAAGTCTGGCACGGGGATCCAACCTCCAACATCGAAGGAGATTTACGGCGTGTACTTAGATGAGGAGGTGGCAGAACTAAAGGATTGGATCAAATCCTTCAAGAGGCAATAGGATGAATATGGGGTGACATTGATGTGTGGCGATTGGGACAGACCAACAAGAATGAAAGTATCATCAACTTTTCTTGTTTATTAGAATAAAGAGTGGTGTTTAATAAGTCCGTTAATGTTTACGAAAAAAGATCCAAGATCTGAAACTACATTGAGAGCTTGATGGACACTATGGTAGAGGAGATTGGACCACAAATGTTGTCCAAATAATAACCGACAATGGAGCGAATTTCAAAAAAGGACGGTTTCTGATTGATGAAAAAAAAAAAAACTTTGTTTTGGACTCCATACGTGCGACTCATTCGCATAGATCTAATCTTTGAAGGATATTAGTGAGTTGGATGCGGTCAAGAAATGTGTAGCTCGAAACACAATCAATTCTGGTTTATATATAATCATCATTGGGTCCACGCATTAATGCAAAAGTATGTAAATTGTGAGATACTTCGACCGAAATTACTCGGTTTCTTTATCAATTTTATTGCATTAAAGTCATTCTGAAAAAAAAAAGGCATGGCTTGAAGGCAATGGCTAGCTCACAAGAGTGGTCTGAATCCAGATATTCGAAATTGAGTAATGGAAAGAAGATAGAAAAAGCCATTCTTTCCTCTAGATTTTGGGAGACTATAGCAGAAATCATAAAAGGTGTGGAACCACTTTATATTGTCCTCCGTAAGATCGATATGGACAAACGTCCACAAATGCCGTATCTTAAATATATACTGATTTCAGCAAGAGAGGAGGTCAGGAAAGCATTCAAAAATGATTTTAAGGCCGACCAATACGTACGAATTATTGATCGTCGGACCGAAGTTCATATGGATCAAGATATCCATAATGCAAGTAAATTCATATTCAGAAATATTTAATTTATTATTATTTAGATAATAAAAAATCATACTAACAAAATTATGTTTTGCAGCGTATTATCTAAACCCGACAATTCAATATCGATATGCTCTCGGAACGCAAAATAATTTCCTAACGACACTACGAAATGTTATATATCGGCTCTTGCCAAACACTACCGAGAAGGCGTAGATGCTCTTATGGAGGGTCGATTATTTCGAGAAATTGTTGGTTCATTCTCTCTACGTTGTAATCAGATCATCTTGGATTACACTATGGATCTGGTGAGGAAAAAGTTATGCGTATTGATTATCAATTATATTTAATGTTAATTATTTGTTATCTTAATAAAATCTTATTTATATCTTTTTACGGTCAGTGGTGGTTACTGATTTGGAGGCGATGCACCACATTTAAGGAAGGTTGTCGTTAGATACTTTCACGCATACAACAACATCTAGTGGTTCGCGAATGTAATTGGTTAACGTTTGCGTTGATTAAATACGAAGGTCCATGAAATGCACTCTCCTACGACATGTTAGAAAACTAGTATATGTCCATTATAACATCACGGTTAAAATTACGATGTCTTTGAGTTGGATAAGGAGTCGAGAAACGGATATTGATCCCATTGACCTCCATTCTACAACGAAGATTGTAACCAATGTTAGATTGGGTTGAAGCGCCAGAGAACCAAGAGGATCCTCTACTTGATGAGGCGGAGATCCTCGGCGTCCTTCACGTTTTATCACCGAGGCAATAGAAGAAGCACAACCCCAACAGTGAAAAATCCGCCTCGATTACAACATGGTAGAGTCAAACCTTTCGAGGAACTACCGATACCCAACTGGTCACACTCGTCGTCATGACGTCGCGAAAGGAAAGGGAAGGCGGTAGCATCGATTCATCGTTGGAAAGAATCGAAAGTCGACGACGATACACCTTCACGATCCGCATTCTCTTTCTCGCTTCGGTCCGAGACATGACAAAGAACACGGACGGCCAAGATGCCTCAATAGATGATCTTGGTGATACCGGCGTCGTTGGTCTCATCTACACAACTTGAGGGTGGTGAATGGACTAAGGAGCAATATTTTACACATGTCACTCAAGATTCAGATCATGGAACTTCGACAAGGTAATGCTTGGTCAAGTTTATCTTGTGGAAGGAAGGAGAAGGGGAAGGGAAGGCAAATGGATGAATATAAACAAAAGCGACGAGCATACATGATATAGACACGAAAAAGAGACTCATCGTATTCACACGGCCATCGATTATTATGAAGAATCATATGGGCAACAACAAGATGGTGATAGTTGGTCATCCTTCTCTCGAAAGCAACAACATGATACGAAACAACACCAATATATGCCTCAAGAGCTGCCTCGGACAAATATGATTTATAACGATCAATCTACGATCAGCACCACATTGATGCATCAATGGCATACGATGTATCAATACACTATATCATGGGATCAATTTCATGATTGGGTCCAGCAAACGTATCATATTGATATGTATTGGATCGAGGACCCCGATCCACCACCCGTGGAGGCCTGTCGTTCGTTTTGGTGGTAGAATTAACAATCAAGTATATCTAGATATATGATTATTTAATTCATTTGAATTTTAGAGTTTATATTGTAACAAAATAGTCTAACAATTCAACTGATTTTTTTATAGATATTTCAATCTATAACGAGCTGAAATACGAACCTCAAACAAGACTACCTCAAAGTCCGAAAAAAATATGTGATGTTATTTTTACCTAATTTACATTGATTTTGCTAAACTTATACTATTACTATATTTATTTGTAACTTGAAAACTCTATCCTAACTTTTTTTTAATTTTCAGGTATTTTCGGAGAGATAAATCGGTGAAATCAGGTGTACCGCTCGGTACACCTCGGTATACCGTTCGGTACGCCGTACCGTACCATACCGAGCCAACGTCGAAACGCCGGTATGGTACGATACGGCGAACCTTGGTATTGACTCATATTTCTATTATTGTTGCTTTAAAATGATATATTGTTCATTGTTCACAAAGTTATTCTTATTTCATTGCTTGCAAACTTGTGTTAAAATAAATGAATCTGTTCTTGCTGATTGAAGAGGTAATCCATCCAAAACTCAAGTGTTAAAAAAGGCATGAAGATGAATTATATAATTTTCCTGTCCTTGTTCTGTTTATAGCATGGTCAAAGCATATTTGTTTTGTTTTCATCTATTCCTGAATATGTGACTGATGTGTCCTGTTATGTGTTGAATTATGCACTGTGGTCCTTTGGATGTGAACTTCAACGCTGGGCAGGATTCTCATAGAAATAGAAGCTTCATGTGCCATAAATATGTTGGAAAAACATTAATTGTCATGATAACCTGAGTGCCTGCAGTATTCACAATAACCTTTAGTGAAATGTATGACAATTTAAGACTTAATGTTCATGTAAAGGCCATGAACAGAGATCATACCTAAAGAGGAAATAAAGAACAGAGATCATACCAACAAGTCAAAAACATACCTTCTCCAATTCCTTGATTCCCCCAGCAAAATCTTGCCACTCCAACAACGCAAGCCCCAACATATAGTGTGCCTGCAACTCAATCAAGGAATTCAACTTAAGTTCTCAACCACCAGAGTAACTAAATTATGGCCATAGCAAACATTCAAAGATAGGATAAAAGAACAAATTGCGAAAACCAACCAACAACTTAGTTATAGATGAATATCCTTGTATTCTAATTGATTGAAATGATAAAAGCTCTATATAACAAGGCTTGAATTCCAACACAATGATTGTTATGATCAAGGTTTTAAATACAAGTTTGATTTGGGTTTTGGTAAACCATTGGACTGGTATTGGATATTACACTGATCTATAATGTATCATTGAAAATTTAATTAAAAATATAAAAAGATATATGTACCAGTATAGATTATATGCTTGATACTGGTACTTGGTCGGACTTGTAAGTATCAGTTGGTTTGTATAAACCTTAATTCTGACACTATAGGAGCACTTTGATAGTTTCTCTCTGTTATTATTTGATGTGTACATAGCCAATGGTAGGAAAAGGTGCTATAGAAGGCTATAAAAGTCTCAATAACAGCACTAACATCAAATCAAGGACTGTCGTACCACCCAAAATGGTACAAAACTGATGGTACATTTCAGTCCACAGTACGTGGACTGCTCCATTTGATCATTAATGGCTGGATTCTGCCTAAGGACCAGTACATATCACCCAATCAACTTAATATGATTGAAATTCGCTCATTACCGACTTGTATTGATCATTAATGGTCGGATTTAGACCATATCGGTTCAATCAGATCAAATCAGGGGTCTTCAATTGAAGGTATTATACTCTTTCTATGTTTTAGTTATCATTTAACATAATTAGATGCTTATCATTCCACAAATGGCAATAGGTAAAGGTGATTAGTATATTTCTCTTAAGATTAGGATCAAATAGGTCTACTATCTTATTTTTAGGCTCAAATTAGGGTTAATTTTGCCTAATCACAGCTTGTTAATGACGATTGGTATCTTTCTTTTAAGTTTAGGCATAATTAGGGCCATTATCTAACTTTTAGGTCGAAATTGGGGATAATTATGTCTAATCACAGCTTGTTAAGGGTGACTAGTGTCTCTCTCTTATTTTTAGGCTCAAGTAAGTCTATTGTCTTAATTTTAGGCCCAAATTGGAGGTAATTAGGCTTAATAGCTAGTGCCTTTGTCGTAAGATTAGACACCATTAGGTCCATTATCTTACTTTTGGTCCAAATTAAGAGTAATTAAGCCTAATCATGGCTTGTCGTTAGTGTTTCATTATAAATTTATTTGTTGATTAACGATTTTCCTCGTATTTAATATGATTAAATTGTAATTAGAGGCAATTAGTGTCATTTTTCATACTTAGAACCAACTAGGGGCCATTAGCCAGGCTTAATCACAGTTTCTTATTATTTGTTTCATTATAAATTTAGTTGTTTAAGAATCTTTTCTTGTATTTGATATTTTCTAAAAAAGAACGGAAGGAATTTCTAATACATCAAATGGAGTACATGATACTCACATGTGAACTCATACTTGAGACTTATCAGTTATCACTTGTGCAACAATACACCAACCAACTCAAATGATGAAATATGATTAACCAACTCTTGTATTTAATATGATTAAAGTGTAATTAGAGCCAATTAGTGTACCGTATCCAATTAGAGGCTTTAGCTTAATTAAACTTGTTATTAGTTGTTTGATTCAAGGTATACAATTTCGAATAATACCGCCCAGTACGGGCGATACATACCGGTCCGTCAGCTTACCGGTACACGGACCGCCCGTTATCGGACGGAATGAAATATATATATATATATATATATACATATACATATATATATATACATATACATATATATATATACATATACATATATTTTATAAAAGGCGATGTCGTGTCGCCTTTTTCGGCGACATCGTCGAGGCGACGCGACGTCGCCTTATATATAAGAATATTTATATATAAATATTTATATATAATCTTATATATATATATATATATATATATATATATATATATATATATATATAAATAAAGGCGACGTCACCTTTTATAATAAATATTTATATATATTTATATATAAACAAGGCGATGTCGCCTCGCATGGGAGAAGGAAAAGGCTACGTCGCCGAGGCAATGCGACGTCCCCTTTTATAAAAAAATATATATATAAATATATATAATCTTTTATATATAAATATATATTTATTAATTTATACATATATATATATAAACCGAACGGTATACCGCTCGGTATACAGTTTCGTACCATACCGAGCGAACGTCGAAACTCATGATACGATACGAAATTGCATATCTTGGTTTGATTAAGAATTGATAGGTTGATTAAGGATCTTTCATGTATTTAATATGACTAAAGTTTAATAAAATCAATTAGTGTTATTTTCTTACTTTTAGAGCCAATGAAGGATCATCTAGGCTTAATCACAGTACAATTCTTAGTAAAAAAATGATCCCAAACCAACAATCAAGTGATTAGGCTTGAGAGCATACTCGGGGTTTGGAGTTTGGACAACCACCATCATTGGTAGTTGCTACGCAGAAAAAGGCTACAAGAAGAAAATTTGAAGAACTATGGAATAATATAGGTTTGTTATGCAAGAACTAGTTTATGATAAATATGAGGGTCATGGTAATGATATCGACCCAGACCTTGCAATTGGCATCCCTAGCTCATCGAAGCATTAGCATATATATTATGTGACTATGAGACATCGATCAAGCAACTCACAATAGAAGCATGGCAATGACAGTAGCACTAGACCACAAAGACTGGATAGGAGTGTGATGTTGCCAACTACCCCAACTCAATTGAGGAGAATCAATAGCATGAGATAGGATGGCTTACAAGGTTTCATGGGAGGCTTTGCTAGGAGGAACACCTAATATTGTCGATATTGATCAGTAGGCTTATCCACTAAAAAAACAAACAAGGATTATTGATGCATATACAACGGAAAAAAGTGGCATATTGGCAAAGTCATTACCAACTGGTTTAACTTTCACATTATTCTAATGCTTATATCCAAGTTCCAATGCTTACAAATGCTTACATCTAGGTTCCAATGCTTATAGCCAAGTTCAATTCAAAAGGCTGGCATAGGTAATTAACCTCCTACATCGAAGGAGATACATGGCGTATATGAGTTGCAAAACTAAAAGATTGGATAAAATGAGCATCGTCGACTTCTTAATATATTGAAACACAAGGGTCACCTTTCACATGTTGGTTAATGCATCAAATAAAAGTCAAGATGCGAACTACATAAAGAACCAAAAGGACACTATGGTAGAGGAGATTGACTCACAATATGTTGTGCAAATTATTAACAATAATGTAGTAAATTTCAAGAAGTTGGATTTGCAATTGATAGATCTGAAAGGATTTTTTTTTTCTTTTGCTCCAAATGCAACATACTACATAGACCTCATTATCAAGGATACTGGTGAGCTACAATAAACAAGTGGCTAGGCACAATCGATCAAGAAGTTTATCTACAACCATCACTAGATACACTCCTCAAAGTAAAAGTACACAAATAGAAGGATCCGCATCACTTGACCTGCAATGAACTTTATCATTTTGAAGTCCATTCAACAAAAGAGACATGGATTAAAGGCAACATTTACATCACAAGAATAAGTTGATTCTCGTTATTCGAATTCATCGAAAGGGGAGAAAGTGGAGAAGTAGGATTCAGTCTCTAAGATTATACTCATGATTAGAGCCACGATTTGGAGAGGCAACCATAGGTAACCTAAAAGTGGTTGAGCTACTTTAAGGCATCCTCCACAAAGTCGATTTGGTTTACTTGACATATATATATTGATTTCGACAGAAGAGGAGGTTACAAAAGCATTAAACAATGAGTGGAATACTGATCAGTATGTGTAGGACCCATATGGACCAAGATATTTACAATGCAAGTATGTTAAATGTCGACTTCAATTAGAATTTAGATAATCTATATTAATAACATGTTATATTGACCAAAATAAGTCGTTTGTCTTGCAATCTATTACCTAAATCCTAGTATTATAGCCTTGTCACTTCTTTAGATATGTTGCAGACACTACATAATGTTATATATAGGCTCCTACCAAAAAGCAACAAGGTGTCGGATTATTCTCTAATAATATAGTTATATTGTGTCGATTATAAATTCAAATGATCATTAATGATTTGTTATAGTAATAATTATATTTTCCTACATCTGAGTGATGGCTATAATTTAGAGGGTCTGGCCCAATCTAACAAAGGTTGCAGCATATGTGCTTTCATAGATGATGATATCGAGTGAATGTGAATATAATTGGTCAACATTCGACTTGATTCATATGAAGGTGTAATGAACTACCATATAGATGGCTAGAGAAGCTTGTATATATGCACTACAATAAATGTTAAGACTGCAATGCGCCTGGCTTGACAAGGAACCAGAGAAGCCGCCAAAGATAGATCCTTTTGATCTCCAATTCTATAACAAGGATTCTCAATTGATGCTAGAATGAGTCGAAAGAGCATGTACCTGGGATCCTTTGCTCGATGAGGTGGGTGATAAGATCCTAGGGTTTTATCATAGAAGAAAGAGGGGAAAAGAGGATGATTACTTCGAGGGGATCAGCCGCCTTGATCACTTCGAGGGGATCGGCCTCCTAAGGTTTGTCAAAAGACTGAATAATATTTCATTACCTGATTAAAAGAAACAAATACATCCCTATTTATAGAATTCCACCCCGAGTCCATCAGGAGTTAGACTCTTAATAATAAATAAATATTAAATAAATCCCTATCTGACTCTTACTGAACTAAACAAACTCAATAAACATCATTCAAAAGCTCAAAAAATAAAAGGATCATAACAATTCCTTCTCCTTTAAATCAGCCTTGTCCTTAAGGCTGAGCAACATCAAACTCGGGGAGTTTCTCTTTCAGCACTTCAGTCACAGGGTATTTGCGGCGCATCACAACCTGTTGATCAAGTAAGTATGGTCTCCATTTCTTGATAGTGTAAGCAATAGGTCGGCCTTTCTATGTAGTAGTCATTGCAGTCTTTTGAAGAACCCTCTCCATCCAATGGCTGGTGGCAATTGTAACCTTACTTTCGTGTCTTCCCTTTATCATCACTTGCTTTCCATTAATAAAAAACTTCATGATTAGTTTAGAAAAATTCCAAGAAACATCACCCAGGGTTGATAGTCTCATAGTCATTCAATTCTAAGCACCATTTCGAAATCTTCCAAAGGTAATAAAAAAAAGTCCACAAGCAACTCTTGGCCTTGTATAATCAATTTTATCTTCGAACATTTGCTATCATAAGTTAAAATTCGTCCATCAGCGACATTTACTTCGAATTTGTTACGGTCTTCAATGTGATAGGCCAATCGGTCAGCAACTTTACTGTCCATAAAATTGTTAGTGCTACCAGTATCAATCAAAACTGTAACATGCTGACGTTCCAAAGTTCCTCCAACTTTCATAATTTGCGGGTTAGAGTAGCCGGCTAATGTATGCACTGTATGTATGATAGGTCCAACATCTTCATCAGAGTTCATACCTTCAGGATCGGAGTCCACATTGCTAGCTTTCGGTTCCTCCCCAATTGGTTCAATCATCATAAGTTGCCCTTGTTTACATCGATGCTCCCTACTCCACTTTTCATCACAGTGCCAACACAAACCTTTCGTTGATCTTTCTTTGAGTTATTCTAGGGTTAGTCTTCTAGTGTTAGGGTTCCGGTTGGGAATAGATGGGGCGAGTGGCTTGTTGATCATATGTTTGTTGTCACTTTTGCTTCAAAGATTTTCCCTATTGATTTTTTCTTCATGTAAACGTGCAAATGATATTACGGCTATCATAGTGCGGGCATGGCGAGCTTTGACTTCATACTGGATATCTAGATTAAGTCCTTCGATAAATGTACACACCAGTTGTCGAACCAATCTCTGGCTTGATTTGACAATCGTTCAAATCTGCTTTGATATTCTAACACTGTGGAAGTTTAACGAATTTTAATGAGCTGCCCATCAACATTCTCATATTCATATGGTCCAAAGCAAATAAGAAGTCCTCTCTTGAATTGCTCCCACGAGGGAACCCGATGACAAGTTTCATACCATTGGATTGTATCTTCATCTAGTTGGATTGAGGCTATTTCCACCTTCGATTCTTCTGGGGTTCTATGAAAACAGAAAAATGTTTCTGCCCTAGAGATCCAACTGGTCGAATCTCCATCTTCCCATCTTGGAAATTCCACCTTCATGTGTGGGTAGCTTGTGCCCTGTTCTTGGTTTCTTTTTCCTGTGTCTCCAGATCGGTTCAATGTAAGACTTGAACTTTCATCTTGTTGAAGTTTATTGAAGCTCTCCAGTAGGATCTTTTTCAAATCATTAAGTGTTTCTTGCAACCGGTTCTCAATTCTGATTTCCAATGCTTCGATTTAGACTTTTACTGAGTTGTCGGTAGTCATTGCGTCAGACTGCAAATCTGTAATCTCAACTCTTGTTTCTGATGTCGGGACAAGGGCATCAACACTGCCCTATTTGGTGTTGTTACTGTGACGTAGTCGATGGCAGCACTGTGGGAGTGAAGGGTTGCTGTGTGGATACGGGGATGTAGCTGCAGTCGCTACGTGGGAGGCAGCGATGCATTCTGCGATCGCTGCGTGGAGGGATCGCTACTGCTAAGGGCTGGGAGGCAGCGATGGTGGTGCGGCTGGAAGCAGCGCCGCCAAGGGCTCGCCACTACGATGGCTATGGCGGTTGATGACTAGGCTACGGCGGTGCGAATGGAGGGAAGCGTTGCCCTGTCTCTATCGCATCGCGAAAGGAGGCTATAGCGACGCCAAGGGATCGCGGGCGGTTGAGGAAACTGCAGCGGCTGCGGTGGTTGAGCACTAGGCTGCAGCGGTTGCTGTCGATGCCGGCAGCGAAGAGGGGAGGAAACAGTGACGACTGCAGCAGTCGTGGTTGCCTTGTTTCAATCGTCGCGAGGGATGGTCGAGCGACTGCGATTGCGACCCAAGGGGAGGTAGCGATGGTGGTGTGGCTGGGGGCAGCGTCGCCAATAGTAGAAGCAACGATGGGGGTGGCCCACTGGCCGGGAAGCAACGATCGTGGCCCTTCTCGCCCGAGCAGGTTGGGGCAACGAGGAGGGAAGGTTGCTAGTCGGGGAGGAAATAGCGACAGCTGTGGCGGTCGTGGTTGCCTTGTTTCGGTCGCCACAAGGAGGGATGGTCGAGCGACTGTGGCTATGACCCAAGGGGAGGCAACGATGGTGGTGCGGCTGGGGGCAGTGTCACCGACGGTAGAAGCGACGAGGGGGGTGGTCCGCTAGTCGGGAAACAGCGACCGCGGCCCTTCTCGCTCGAGCAAGTTGGGGCAGCGAGGAGGGAAGGTTACTGGCTGGGGAGCGACGGCGGCGGCGGAAAAGGGGAAGCGGTAGTCGCTGACCGGGAAGTAGGGGTTCTTTCTCAATCGAGAAGGACGAGGATCGCCGCTTTAATACCAAATGATAAAACCCTAGGGTTTTATCATAGAAGAAAGTGGGAAAATGGGATGATCACTTCGAGGGCATCGGCCTCTTAAGTTTTGTTAAAAGACTGAACAATATTTTATTATCTGATTAAAAGAAATAGATACATCCCTATTTATAGAGTTCCACCTAGAGTCCACCAGGACTTGGGACTCTTAATAATAAATAAATATTAAATAAACCCCTATCCGACTCTTACTGAACTAAAAGAACTCAATAAATATTATTTAAAAGCTCAGAAAATAAAGAAATCCTAACAGTGAGAGTCCCCATGTTTCTCTTGTTTCATCATTAAGGCTATAGAAGAAGAGGAACAACATCTCAATAGCAGAGTTAATCTAGTAGGGGTCGTGGCACCGAACAATGATAGACATTTGCCTAGCATAGGAAGGGAAAGGAGAAAGCAGTAGCATCGACTCATCTATTGGGAAGAATTATTGGGCAACAGTTTTAGTCCGATGACAAGACACCTCCCTTGCATTCAACACTCCATAAGATCCATAGAGATAGTACCAAAGTCAACAATAGTGCCCTGACCTATGATGGTGATGGCGATAACCAATCAATTGTTCCATCTACTCAACCTCAAGGTGAGGCATGGATGAAGCAACACTTCACACATACCGCTAAGATTCAGATTACAGAGATCAAGGTGTTAGGTTTCGAATTTTGATGATGAAATCAATTGATAAATTTGAGGAACTAATGTTATTAAAAGTAATGCAAAAAATACTTTGTCTAAGGATTCGAACCATTTAAGGACAAAACTTCGAGCCGAAGAATCAAATAGTATGTTGAAAGATTGTCATGTAGGGAGTTGGATATTGAACCATGTCGAAAAATTAAACACCATGCCAGAGGTTTGGCTATCATGTCAAAAGATCAAAAATTGTGTTAGAGGATCAGATGTCATGACACTACCGCGGAACAAAGCAATGAACTAGCCCTAGACACTACTCCAGAGGCCCATCCAACCATGTGCCACCCAGGTAGCTCTTGGGTGTTGTATTGGCTGACACTCCACATCACTCTATAGAGCTAAAAACCCCCAAAATGACTGTCTGGATGGCCTGTTTTTAGAAAGTTTTGTCTCTATACGACGATTCCATACAACCTGCATTTATAGGAGTAAGACGACCACAAAAGTCAACCAAAATAGGACTGTCAAGCCTACTGCAAGCCCTCTACATGTTGTACGAAGCATGAACAAAATTGAAAGACACAAACATTACATCGAACATCCTTTGTACAAATTTGTTCATGACAACTAGTACCACTATTTTAAGGTATTTATTCTTTATTTATTCCATCTTTTAAGATGTTTTGAGCCTATATATATATATATATATATATATATATATATATATATATATATATATATATATATATCATTAGCTTCGTGAGTTGAGGTAAGTGCTCTCAAGAGTGAAGCTCACCTTGTGAGAAGTCCTCTTTTGTATAATAAAGTTTGCTCCTTATTGAGAGAGGAATGTTTCAACTTTCAAGTGTAATCCTTATCCTGAACCATTAGAAATTGTAATAGATAGCTGATCATGACCCATTGGAAGGAAAGTCGATGGCCTTAAGAAAAAAGATCAAAGTGTTGAATCTCGGATTTTGATGATGAAATCAATTGATGTGTTTGATCTAATCTGCGTTTTAAGTGACATGGGACTAGCTTCGATCAGAACAAGTAAAACGATTAAAGCAGAAGGAATCAGACGTTGGGTCAGAGCAAACATGTCAATAGATTGGACGTCGGGCCGGAAGATCGGTCGACGTGTCGGTAGAAGTCTTCGTGCCGTGAATTCGAGCATCGGGCCTAGAAGAGAGGACATTACGCCAAGGAGATCGGAATTGCGGATTCAACATACCGATTAGGCAAAAGGCCGCAAAAGAGAACGATGTGCCGAAGGATCGGACGAAGCACCAGATGAATCAATGATATGCCGAACAATATAGGATTCGCTTATAATCGTTTATGCCTAGATCGAGTTAGTTTAGGTCTAATTGAGTCGGTATTGGGGTGAAACAATGCCAACTCAATTAGGGGTCAATTGGGCCTAAATTGGGAGTGATTTGGGCTCATTGGAAGGCTCATTCAATGACCCAAATGTTGGGCCAGGCTGTCACGGACTTAGCTGATTTTGCCTAAGTCGTGCGGCATCCTTGCGAGTCCGTCCGTAAAGGTCGGCCTCCCCAAAGTCTCCCATGGTCCCTTAGGACCCATAAAAGAGAGAACAGGTTAGAGAAAACGCCTCATTCGGATCCACAAGCAAACATTTCCGAAAACACTTCATAGACAATGCAAATTACAAACAGACATTACAAGCTCTGAACAGTTGCACAACAAAGGGTCAAAATGATCAATTATAGACCGAAAATCTCTCATAAGTGTCCACATGACACAACCTTTATTCACAAGCCTAAAGCGGCCACTAAACCCAACTAAAATGAGACTATTAAGCCTTCGGCTGTCCCTCTACATGCTAGGCAAAGTATGAACATTCCAAAAGACACGAGCATACATAAGCATTACATCAAACATCCTGTTTAGAAGTTTGTCCGTGACATTCTCCCCCACTTATTCCTTCGACGTCCTCGTCGAAGCCTTTGCCGACACTGCAACTCCTCGCCTTTGTTGAGTCCTCAATCTTCTGCTCCAGCTGCAATGCGCCTCTTGGCTCCCAACTGCTCTCCGCTGCTGTTTTTGAGTAGTCGAACCTTTGATCCGCCATGCTGCTTCAACTCGCCAATGACTCTAACTCTAGTGTGGGGTTGGCTGAGTTGTGTTGAACCCTGTTGGTTCCTACGGAGACTTCAGATGAAGGAAAAGACCATCCTTGCTATGCGTCAGTCTCTCAAATACCTCATGGTGCTTGAATTGGGTGGATGCTTGTTGGAGCTTTAACGAGCATCGTCTCGCAAACTTCTGAAGTTTTAGGTCCTTCCTCCACAAAATTTGCCCATTGACTCTTCTTTCACTTAGTTGTCACTTCCAAGTCGGTTCGCATCACTTCCGCTTTCGATTGGCATTTCATTAGGAAATGAAGCGGACAATCTACTCTCAGTAGCACTGATCACCGTTGGTGAGGATTTGACAACTATTGTCTTCCATATCTTCGAAGGGTCTTTGAACCTGTGCAGAGCTCCTCTGCTGGGTAGATAAGAGAATTGGGGTACTCGATTTCGCCCATTCTCTTAAGAGTTAAGAAGACAAAGGTTACTCAACTTAAAATCTCCTCGAGGTTGTATTCCATGATCGAAATGGTTTCGCGCCTTAACCTACTCTTTGCTCACACTTCGAAGCACTTGAAGTGTTTGCACTCTTTCGTTGAGTTAGTTCTTGTGATTCACCTTCTCAATACCATCGAACTTCGAATCTGGGAAGCTTTCACCCCAACTTGGAGTAATTCTCTAATAGATTTGGTCACCTTTGGGATTGTACCGTCTTCTCCATCAACCCCGCCTACTCCACTTGAGTAGCAAAGGTACAAAGACACAGACTGATGCTTGCATGCCGTTTCCTTGGTCGTGCACTCTTGCATGACCCGAAGTCCTTCACTTTCGGCTATCTTGATGAGAAGCTCGTTGACACCGATCTTACGAAGTTCCTTGGCCACTGCCCTTCGGTCTTGTCTCGGTACTTGGAGTTTGCCTCTGTATACTCCACCTCCTTGGCCCCTTTCACGACCAAGCGCTCTCCCTCCATGAGAGTAAGGGATCAATGACTTTCACGGAAGTCCCGCCTCTGCGGTACCATGGTGCTGCCATGCCCATGGCCCTACTATTCGTCGCTTCGCATCTGCATCCCTTTTCTTCACGATCAATAGATATGTCTCTGTGGCACTCCTCCGAGTCCACCTTCATTCTAACTGATGCTTGATTTTAGGTAGTTAAGTCCCTCTGGACTCGTTGTCGCTTCCTCGCCCCTTTCGACCCCCTACTTCAACACCTCTGTGTTCTCCAAGCAGCTCCCTTTGGTCAATGGAAAGACAGACTGCAACTCCCATACATGGCCTCTGCCATCACGTTGTAGAATTTGCACCGATTCTATTCTCCTTAGCTTCCTTGGTAGCAACGTTCGCTTACTTGACCTTGTCCTCTGACTTGCCGGGCTCCCTTAAGCGAATATGAGCTCTGGAACAGTCCAACTCTCCAACTGCTTCGATCATACCTCTACATGATCAAGTCCCTCCCATGGGACTCACTGGTACATGCATTCAAACTTTTTCCTTGGTGGAACACAGCCCCCATATGCTGATGACCAAGGCTTTCATCCGATGCAAAATTTGATGCATGCACGGAAGACCTGCCTCTGCGGTACCATGGCCTTCACTCCTTGAATCCATAGCCCTTCTTGCCGTCGTGTTGTTCATCGAAGTGGAGCTTCTAGTAGCTCTCGATCATACCTCCGTATAATCTAGTCCCTCACGGGACTCATTCATGTGTATCGTATTGCCACGAACTGTTCCACCACGATCCGTTGCACCATGTCGCCTCCTGGTGACATCTCCATTGCATTCTGATCCTTGTGGGATGAACTCGAATTGTGATCCCTCCATGTGTGGCCTCTGCCAATACATCGCAGGGTCTTTTCCACCTTCGATTTTGTTCGCTCCTTTGGCAATCGACCTTCATCCACCTACTCTTGGGTCACACCTAGATAAAGCACCACTCTATGACAGTCTGTCGCCTAGTAGCTCCCGAAGTCCCCCGACTTCGCTGCAATTAGTGCACTATTGTCTGGATCCTGGGCCTCTACCCCTACCAGCATAATTTTCGCTGTGCACCGCTTCCTTCATGGCAACTTGAATGGCAACACTGTGGCATATTCTTTAAGAGTACTCGCCTCTGCGTCCTCTTGCCCCGTGCCAAGGCCTTCTTAACCCAACTTCGCCTCCGCAAGTTGAGTCGCCTTAGTTCCTCCATCAAATGCTTCTCCGAGATAAGGTGCATGTGCTCAGAAGCTCCCTTCGTCTTTGGCACCATGCAAGATAAGTCCGCTCCGTCAGAATGAAGGACCCATTGAACAACATGATCCTGCTCTTTCCTCTGCAAGAGTTCATATCCTTAACCTCTATCCAAGGAAAGCACTGTACCTCCACTCCATGTTTCATCTTCTATGCTGGCACCCTTCATGCGGCTTGGGTACTTAGCCAAGTTACACCCAAGTTGCTCCGCTCCTCGTTTTTTGCATTGAGTTGATGGTGGCCCTCGCGCCCACCATTCCACGGGTCAGCCCTCCCTTGAGTCTGATCTCCATATCGACTCCAAGTGTGCCTTCATTTGTGTTGCTTTGGGTCGCTCCCCCACTTGATCTCGCAATGCATCCACCAATGCATTCTCTCAAGCGAGATCATGCTACGACTCCTCGTCGCTTGCTCGGTCCATTGAGCTTCGTGGAGTTGTTGTTTGTTGAGGTACTCCTCAACATGTGTGGTTTGTTGCACATGATTCTCCTTCTGAAGAGCCGAGACTTATCCCTCCTGGATATCTATCCCGTTGGAGCAACATCTCTCTTCGTTTCGAAGACCACCATCCCCTTGGACTACTCTGATTTGCTGAACAAACTGCACATTGTTCTGCCTCCTACAAACACACTTGCTAGATTGCGACTCCGTCGTCTGATACCCCATTGCACCACTCGAGGCCTAGCAACATCTTGAACTCCTTTGCACATTGACCTCCCTCTGGACGTATCCTTCACATCTGAGAGAAAGTTTGAATGCTCCGTGGTGCCGAAGTTTGGTGCGCCTTGGGATGGTCATGAACATTCCATCGTCCGCATCTGAAACCTATACACGTGAGTACCGAATTCTTCGAGTTAGCAATTCCTCTCACCTCACGAAGCTTTGCCTAACTCTTTTCGGTTAAGCCGAACAACTCATTCCACCTTGCGTGGTCTCATCCTTTACCACCGGCGCCTGCGCGCCTTGAGCACCATCAAGTATAGTTGTCAACGTTGAGTCATAGCTCAAACTTAGTCATCCCAACCTTTATCGCTCCGCGTTCTTCCAAGCTGGCTTTGTTTTATTGGGTGCCTCTTCTTTACGAAGGGTTGGCCATTCCTCCAATGCCAATCTCGGATGCCCACCGCTCCTGCGACGACTCCTTTTCCCTACATCTCCATTACTGTTTTCCCCCCAACGATCGCGATAATGTCTTGTTCGCCCTCAACGCAGACCCAGGGTCCCCAACGTTTCATGATTTAAGTGTTCCTATGAGTGCTTGTCCCGCTCTGATACCATCTGTCACGGACTTAGCTGATTTTACCTAAGTCGTGCGGCATCCTTGCGTGTCCGTCCGCAAAGGTCAGCCTCCCCGAAGTCTCCCATGGTCCCTTAGAACCCACAAAAGAGAGAACGGGTTAAAGAAAACGCTTTATTCGGGATCCACAAGCAAACATTTCCGAAAACACTTCAAATACAATGCAAATTACAAACAGACATTACAAGCTCGGAACAGTTGCACAACAAATGGTCAAAATGGTCCATTATAGACCGAGAATCTCTCATAAGTGTCCACATGACACAACCTTTATTTACAAGCCTAAAGCGGCCACCAAACCCAACTAAAATGGGACTATTAAGCCTTCGACTGTCCCTCTACATGCTAGGCAAAATATGAACATACCAAAAGACACGGACATACATAAGCATTACATCAAAAATCCTATTTAGAAGTTTGTCCGTGACGGTAGAACTGCCCAATGACAAGCGGTAGAACTGCTTGTAAGTTTGAAAACTTCAAAAACTCGGTCTCAGAGGCTATCAGCCGATGGTACCGCCCAATGACAGTGTGTCAGGCGATGGTACCGCCCAGTGTCAGGCTGCAAGCAGTGGTACCGCCCGTACTCAGAAGACTCGGAAGTTTAAATTTTTGGCTCCATTTTTTAAACCATTTGGGGCTTATAAATACCCCACGTGGCCAGCAAGAAAAGAGCAAGAATTCTAAAGGAAAAAACTAAGTAAACTCTTCCAAAACTTTGAGTTCCCTCCTAATGTTTAGAGTTAGTCTGAAGGGAGGTGTGTGAGGGAATAGTTGTAAAAGAGTGACTTGTAAAGGTTATCTCCTAAACCCATGAAAATGAGAAAGTGTTATAAGAGGGTAGTTGGTCTTCACCCATTGAAGGAAGACCGATAGTGGATGCCGATAGCCTCGACGGAGGAGGAATCGGGAGTGGATGTAGGTCACGATGATCGAACCACTATAAATCAGTTTGCATTTCTTTTTGAGCAATTTACCTTTACTGCAAACTGCTTTACTTCCTCAATACTTTAGCTGCACACTCTTACGAACGTTTTCAAAGTTAAATACTTTTCGATATCGATTTTATCGAAATGAAGATTTTTCAAAATCGACGTTTTTATCCGTTGCACTAATTCCTCTACATGCTAGGCAAAGTATAAACATACCAAAAGACACGGACATACATAAGCATTACATCAAACATCATGTTTAGAAGTTTGTCCGTGACAAGGCGATGGCACTGCTAGAACAAGCGGTAGAACTGCTTGTGAGTTGAAAAACTCCAAAAACTCGGTCTCCGAGGCTATCAGGCGATGGTACCTTGATAACGATGTGTGTTAGGCAATGGTACATGGTAAGAAGAAAGTCGGTAGATGCGATGGTACCTTTGAACCCGAAGACTCGGAAGTTTAAATTTTTGGCTCCATTTTTTAAACCATTTGGGGCTTATAAATACCCCACTTGGCCAGCAAGAAAGGAGCAAGAATTCTAAAGGAAAAAACTAAGTAAACTCTTCCAAAACTTTGAGTTCCCTCCTCCTAATGTTTAGAGTTAGTTTGAAGGGAGGTGTGTCAGGGAATAGTTGTAAAAGAGTGACTTGTAAAGGTTATCTCCTAAACCCGTGAAAAGGAGAAAGTGTTATAAGAGGGTAGTTGGTCTTCACCCATTGAAGAAAGACCGATAGTGGATGTCGGTAACCTCGACGGAGGAGGAATCGGGAGTGGATGTAGGTCACGACGATCGAACCACTATAAATCGGTTTGCATTTCTTTTTGAGCAATTTACCTTTACTGCAAATTGCTTTACTTCCTCATTACTTTAGCTGCACACTCTTACGAACGTTTTCAAAGTTAAATACTTTTCGATATCGATTTTATCGAAATAAAGATTTTTCAAAATCGATGTTTTTATCCGTTGCACTAATTCCTCTACATGCTAGGCAAAGTATGAACATACCAAAAGACACGGACATACATAAGCATTACATCAAACATCATGCTTAGAAGTTTGTCCGTGACAAGGCGGTGGCACTGCTAGAACAAGCGGTAGAACTGCTTGTGAGTTGGAAAACTCCAAAAACTCGATCTCCGAAGCTATCAGGCGATGGTACCGCCCAATGACAATGTGTCAGGCGATGGTACCGCCCAGTGTCAGGCTGCAGGCGATGGTACCGCCTGTACCCAGAAGGCTCGGAAGTTTAAATTTTTGGCTCCATTTTTTAAACCATTTGGAGCTTATAAATACCCCACTTGGCCAGCAAGAAAGGAGCAAGAATTCTAGAGGAAAAAACTGAGTAAACACTTCCAAAACTTTGAGTTCCCTCCTCCTAATATTTAGAGTTAGTCTGAAGGGATGTGTGTGAGGGAATAGTTGTAAAAGAGTGACTTGTAAAGATTATCTCCTAAACCCGTGAAAAAGAGAAAGTGTTGTAAGAGGGTAGTTGGTCTTCACCTATTGAAGGAAGACCGATAGTAGATGTCAGTGGCCTCGACGGAGGAGGAATCGGGAGTAGATGTAGGTCACAACAACCGAACCACTATAAATCGGTTTGCATTTCGTTTTGAATAATTTACCTTTACTGCAAACTGCTTTACTTCCTCATTACTTTAGCTGCACACTCTTACGAACGTTTTCAAAGTTAAATACTTTCCGATATCAATTTTATCGAAATGAAGATTTTTCAAAACCGACGGTTTTATCCGCTGCACTAATTCACCCCCCCCCTCCCCCTCTTAGTGCCGACTCGTTCCTAACACAAAGATGAACCTACATTGAGATAACAAAACCATTATAAGTATATTTATCTTTCTCATTGTAATAGATAGCTGATCTTGACCCATTGGAAGGAAAGTCGATGGCCTTAGAAAAAAGATCAAAGATGAACCTATGTCGAGATAACAAAACCATTATAAGTATATTTATCTTTCTCTCTTAATTGTACTTATTTGCTTTATTCAATTAAATTTCATATACTTGCCTATTTACTTTATCAAAATTTTAAAATTTATTAAATTTTGCATATGCACTAATTCACCCCTCTTAGTGTCATTACCAATCCTAATACGAGGATCCACGTATATCGCTTATGGTCAAAAGGATAGAGAAAAGGGAAAGGCAATCGATGATTTGAGCAGACGTGACAAAGCCTTTATGATGTCGACACCAATAGTAGCCTATCACATTTGTAGTTCTGATAGTAACTTGCCATATTCATAGTTTTCATATTATGGAGAATCCTACCAAAAATATATATACAATGATCGTTGGTCATTTTTTTTAATCTAATCATTCTTGAGATAAAGAGCACTAGATCTAAGGTGATAAAAGTTTCAATATACTCCAACCTCCCCACCCTACATGTCATAATCGCCACATGAGGCTCCTCAGACGTGTTACCAATGACCATCAGACAACAATGACTATTACCACGTCGATGCATCAACGATACACAGTTTATCTATATAATATGTCATTGGAGCAATTTCAAGATTGGGTTAGACTGACATGTCATATTAATATACAAATTTATAGGATCATTGACCCTAATCCACGAGTTGTGGAGCCTCGTTCATATTGGTGGTAGAAGTAGGTTTATATAATTTACTTTTGTCTATTATTTAATTTGGTTGAAATCATAAAGTTTCAACACTTAATACAACATTTCAACTCTTTATCTTTCTAGGTGAGTCAAGATCAATAAAAGCAACTTCCCACTATGGAGGACTATATGACAAAGTTACTCCACGATGATTCAAAAAAGATAAATTCATTTTCTCATCCTAATAACCTATAAAAACTACTCATTTTGTCCTTATTTACACTTTATTCTTATTTAAATAGAATTAAAATATCATTGAATTAGAATTTCTAGTTTTTTTTCTCGAAGACCGATTTGTATCACATACCGATCTGGTCCAGAACAGATACCACCAATCAACACTATATGGTAGACCTTGTGTCAAACTTATAATACCAAAATAAATCAAACAATTTACTGTAACAAATATATAGGCACTAAATGTGCCTAGAGAATGTACCACAAAAGTTTTATGTAAATAAAGATCATACAATACCAAAATATCAAAATGCAATATGATTATCAATAAATGTACCAAAAATATCAAAATATGTTTTGTGGCCAATTTATTATATCAACATAAAAAAAGGTAAGAAATATAATGCGAGAGCTTATCCATATATGGACAAAAACCAAAAAGATAATAAAATTAGAATCAAATAAAGTTGATTTTACCCAAGAGGGATTAGAGATGGATAAGTGATATCATCATCCATTAGGAAATATACAACTTTCTTATCTTGACTTTGGCATTTTTATTTGAGTAAAAAAGTTCATTTTCTTTTATCATACTACATAGAGAGAATTTTCATTAGATAGAATGGTAAATATTGGTCCATAGCCTAGTAGTCGCTATAGCAGTGGTGTGCTCTCTATAAACCCAAAATGCTTCTTGATGCCATTAGTGGTGTATCATCTTAGCTCTACAAATGACTATGACACACATCCCACTTCTTTTAACACTGTTCTAATTTAAACAGATTTATTTAATAGTATAACTCATTATTATTAAAGATACATATAAATTTACAAAGCACAACAATGTATCAACTCCATTATCCTTTCAGTAGGTGATTACTTTTCCTAAGAATGGTCATTTTTTAATCATTAAAAAGTAAGTTCCTACCACAACTTATAGCAACAAACAACACATTTTTCAAATGAATTATATGAATACAATAATAACTTAAGCATTATATGACAATATACCACCACCACAAGGTAAGTTTGCACATGTGTGCATGCACTAGAAAAAGATAAAGATCAAGAAAAAAGAGACGAAATCAATACATCATGCAAACATAAAATAGAACTCGGACATCATCACCTCCTTGTTATCAGATTTTAAACTACCTTACTTGCATACCATATGCTATCCTTTTCTGATCCCATCTATTTAGAAAACTGTCATTTGACATCGGCAATTCTAATCCCTACTAAGAAACTAAGTATGATAGCGAAACTATTAGTTTTTTTTTCTTCCAATGCAAAACTATTAGTTAAGTTATACAATTAAGATATTCAGGAACCTAGTAATAAATAACACTCCCATTTGAAAGATACAATAAAATAATCTTACACCAAAGGTAACAAGCTTTCTGAAGTGCATTGCAACGCCTATCTCCATAAACTACCTACTTTTCAATTTTTTATTCTTCTCCATTACATGTACAACCTCATATCCCTAGAGATGCTATGACAGGTTGCACAATTGTCCTATTTAGCTACAAGTAATATGCATTCCTTCCAAAGTAGGAAATCATCTACAAAAAGATGAAAAAACAAGAAAAAGAATCACAAAGGTTTATGAATTTCCTAAAAAAATAAAACAAGAAAGAAAATCACAAAGGTTCATGAATTGGATCCTCAATCTGTGGCCCTAAGTTCTACTAGTACACAAAAGAAAGAAAAGGCAAACTAAGTTCCATATGTTTCTAGGGAACCTAAAACTTAGACCAACTTGAATGATCATTTCTAAGGCTGATTTGTGAGTCTTACGGAATTACTAAAAAATTCCATGGAAAGCCAGAAAGAATTATTACAATTTACAAACATGATTTCCTGCTTTGTTGCTTCGTAATCATTGCTACAAAATTTCCATTAAGTCAAAATATAGATGGTACTGTCAAATCAGAGGCTGTGGAACAGGTAGTGATCTCAAAAGTAACACAAAAAACAATAATTTAATTATCAGTGATAAAAGGGAAACAAAAGAATTTTGCTATGCTGATATCTTTAAAACAAGCAAGAAGAAGAGAAAGTAAAAGGGACATGATAAAACAGTCTCTCTGATGTATTCATGACATAGCAAAACAACAGTTTTCTAAATACCTTTACAATTTGGAGTTTCAACATATTGTCTAAATCATAATTTCTCACATTGGACACACTAAGTTCTATTTAAATATAATAAATTCAAAACCTTTCTCCTACTATTGGTTCACCAGGTTGTGCTTAACATTGTTTTCAGCAATCAATGGAGCACAGACAAAATTGTTCTAGTGGTTCAATAACTTAAGAATTCCCAATATTTCCATCATTTTTTGTTTAGGGGGGAAAGAAAATCTTCAACTATATGCCAATTGGATGGTTGGCAAATATATGGGATTACATAGAAAAGCTATAGACTTAATCTCAGGAGAAACCCAAGTTCAAAAGATGAATTGTGATTATTGTTCAAGAAAATGATCAAAGAACAAGCAGCACACAGCAAGATGAATCACAATTAATGTCCAAGAAAATGGTCAAGAACATCCCCAGCACAGAAAATCTAAAAGGATCGTGAAGATTAAGAGGAGAAAAACAAATGCATGTACCTTAACCGAATGACTATCCAGCTGAAGAGCTCTTTTACAGTCCTCTTCAACCTTATTCCACTCACTGCAATCCTCGAAAAGCAAGACAGTCTAATGTTCATTAAGATAACTGATCCAATTGATACAAATAAAGAAAAATAAGCATAGAGTGGCTGTCACAAACTTCCGCTTCCGGTAGCATAGCGCTCGGTTCGTCCAATAAACCGCCACATTAGGGCACAAGGTAATAGCCTAGATTGTCAAATCACACAATCAAATTAAAACCAATAAACGCAAGAAAACAACGATTTATGAGGCAATATTCTAACATCAAAAAGAAAATCAATGCCAATCGTTCTCTCTTTTTTTAACAACTAAAAGAATCAACGACAATAAACAACAAATTGATTGCAATCAAAAGGAAAAAAGCAAAAGAATCTGAATTTTAGAGAAAATTCAAATTCGCTAGCCATTAATAAGAACAAAGGAGGGGCGCGACCAAAATGATCGGACCGACTAGGGTTAGAGGGGCACATGTGCCAAATTATCCTCGCGATAAAGAGATCAAGAGTGGGATGCATACCTCGGTGTAGGCGTCGATGGCGGCGCCGAGGCGTTCCTTCTTGAAGTAGCTGTTGCCGTCTTGCTTCAGGAGCTCCGCCTGCCTTGCCACGCTTGCCGGCACCGGCGCCATCGTCCCGCCGTTCGCCTTCCGCCTCTGTCGATCCTTGTTCCGTCAACACCCTTTCGTCCAACTCCGAAACTCAAAAGAGGGGAGACGAAACGACCCGCAAGAATTAATAACGCAAAATGGAATTGCGCAAATAAAAGGGTGTTACTGCAAATTTTATTTTTCCCATCGCCTATCCTTCGAAAAATTTTCCACATACCCTTTAACTCCAACAAATAAATGTTCATGTATTTTCTTATATACCTCTAGTAATATACCTTATTTTAAAACTTAAAAAATATTATAATAATTCAAAATTTAGCAAAGATAATATTTTATAAATTAAAAAAAAATACTTTTCATAATTGCGGGATTTAGATGATATTATTTTCCTGGTCAATGGTTTCGATGGGAGCCTGGAAGATTTGACCTGCGAAACTCTGTTGACGACATCAGTCAAATATGTCAAACATTCATATATTTTATTTTTCATATAATAATGCAGTAATGGATAAGGTGCTGCAGCGGTGTGACATGGAAAAGAAAATGATGCATTAAAATGGAAGATAGTGATCGACGTGTCCAAAAAGAGGCAAATATGAGCACAAGGAATAATGGAAAGAGTTCGGCATGTAAAATAGGTAGAATGTAGTTTAAAAAATAAATGTTTATTTCCATCATGAAATTATAAAAAATATTTTCCTCAAAAAACCCATAATCTTGTATTTTTCTTGAGTGTTTTATTTTCTCATTTGAACATAAGTGTCATCAACCATTCTCCTGTGTTTTTCTCATTTTTTTGTTAATTCACCCAATTGAAACAATACAATCACCGACACTTTTAATTGAACGTGTTTAATCAACACAAATGTCGTATTGGTCCAAAATAAATTGTATCTAAAAATTAAATAATATTAATGTATATCAATTTATACTATACTAACAAGAATATAAAGTAATTATATCAAAATTGATCTTATAATTATAAATAAATCATAAATAAAAAAATCTTATATTTTCTATTTTATTTTTGACCAATTTAAGCTGAAATTATAACTTCTATGATCAAAATTTTTTTGAACTCTTAAAAATATCTAATGAAGCCCTAAGTGACCAGTTTTCCCATTTTTGGGTCTATAAAAGTCTTGTTTTAAGTTAATTTGGCCTCTAAAATGATAAAACTTTTTATTTTTTATTTCTTTACAAATTTTAAGTGAATCTAGAATCAATTTGGGTCAACGATCACTTGAATATAATCAAATATAGCTTTATAATTTTAAAAATAAAATTATCTGGACCTGAGTTATACTATTTTTTTTCCTATTCAAAAATAGTATAACTGTGATTTTTTATCCAAAAAAATATTTTTCTTATAAAATCCTTAAAATATCTAAGAAGCCCTAGATAACATTTTTTTTAATTTTTATGTCATTAAAATAACTATTTTTAGTTAATTCAATCTTAAAAGTTGATTTTTTTCTCATTTTCATTTTTTTGGCTAATTAAAGTTGAAATTACAACTTTATTTGGCCAAAATTTTCCTGCAATCTTGAAAATATAATATGAAGCCTTAAAAGGCCATTTTATATTGCTTAGATATTTATAAATCTTGTTTTTAGTTAATTTAGCCCTTAAAGGGTAAAATTTTTTATTTTCATTTATCACTTATCACTTATCACTTATCACTTAATATTTATATCATCACTTATCACCGTAATATGAAAAACCATGCTCATCTAAATCAATTCATCTATTAGATTATGTGATCCTATTTAATTAGATAAGATATATTAGGTATATAATTAGATTTTGATTACGATTATTAACTAATAGAAATTAAGTCCAATTATAATATGATTCATTATAAGATAACTTTGATAGGAGGAACTCTCTTAATTACTTATTCTAAACTCTTTGCTCTTACCTATAAAAAGACATGCCCTCCTGAGGATTAAAGATATATGATAATTATATAATAATTGAAGATGTAAACATATATGTGAATGTGTGGAGACATAACATGATTAAGAGATTACATATCTTCTCTCATCCCTAAATCCATTAATCATAGTAGTCCTGTGAAAGATAGGAAAAGAGGAGAAAGTAAGTCTAGTTTTCCCATGCAAATTGACATTATGACAAATCTAGAATCTGACGATGATGCACTCGTAGATCAGAGAAAAGATTTTTTAAACAGCATCAAAGATACACATCATAATATTTAGATATATTTTTATTTTATTTCAGATTTTTAGTATTAAAGTTCTTTCACAAAATAATAGCATATTATTATTTTATGCTAACAATTGGTATCAGAGCCAGATTTTAAGATCAAATACTTTATATCTATCTATTAGCACCCTTCACTTGATATTGATATTGATATTGATATGCGAAAAGGTGTTAATCAATTTTTATTTACAATAAATGAATGATTCATTGATATTGTTGATATATTTTTTTCTATCTATTATGTCTTATTGCTTGCTTGTGGGTGATATAAAGTTTCATATGTTTGATTGATGGATCACTATTGACAGCTTGTTGTCGATGAAAGTATCGTTAAGGGTCACAATCTTCAATGTTCCTCAACCTTGCGACAATTGTATTATTAGTGTTGAATCTTGGATTTTGATGATGACGTCAATTGTCATCTAATCCATATGTTGAGATAAGTGTACAGGATTAACTATGATGAAAGTAAGACATGCAGCAGGAGTTGTGCCGGAGTCAAGACTATAATCACGTTGGGAGTTCGAGAGCTCGACGGAAGTCCGAACGGTCGTCGGAGGTTCTACAGGAACAAATCCAAGAAGTCCAGGAGATTGCCAAAAGAAGCTCGTCGGAACTCGCCAAGTGGATCGTCGCAAATCCAGGAGTTTGCCAGAAGTCCTCAGGAGCATCACCGAGGGTTCATCAGATGATCAACGGAAGTTCACCAGAAGCTCGTTGGAAGAAGCGATTGACGCACTGGAAGCAAGCTGTAGTAAATGTCTTAAGAAATTCGTAGTTGCACGATGATTAAGTTAGAAATGGGAGGTGATCCCATTAACTTAATCTTGGGGAAATTGGGCCCTTGACAGACCCAAATTGGGCCGAATGGATCAGCCCATTCGGACCCAAATTTCTTAGCTAGAGGTGGCACCGCCTGGGTCGGCGGTGGCACTGCCCAGGGCTCTGTCTCCGAGCTCTGGCTGGGCGGTGCAACTGCCTCTGACAGAGGTGCAACCGCCTAAGCTCGATCTTTGAGCTCTGGCTGGGCGGTGCAACCGCCCAAGTCAGGCGGTGGCACCGCTTGAACTCGGTCTCCGAGCTCTGGCAGGAGGTGCAACCACCCCTGACAGGACGTGGCATCGCCTAGAGGCTCAGTCTTCGAGCTCAGCCAGGTAGTGCAACCGCCAGACCTCGGAATTCCAGGAATTGATAGTTTTGAGCTCGAAATTCAAGCTGGGTTGGGGCCTATAAATACCCCACCCTTTCAGCAATGACAGAGTAACCAAAAACTACCGAAATCCTGATCTTACTTTGTGATTTTTAGAGCTCAAAAGTGTTGTATGAGTTAAAAGTTCTCCCTCTTTTCTTCCAAGTTCTGATCTTTCAAAAGAGGAGAGAAAATTCTGTAAGGGTTGTCTCCTAAGCCCGTCAAAAGGAGTGAAAATGTAAAAGGGTGATTGGCCTTCACCTATTGAAGGAAGGCCTCTAGTGGACGTCGGTGACCTCGTCGGTGGAGGAAGCCAGAAGTGGATGTAGGTCAAGATTGACCGAACCACTCTAAAATCGCAGTGCTCTCTGGTTTGCATTTACTTTGAGCATATTATCTTTACTGCAAACCTCTTCAATAGCTTACTGTATTTTGCGAATTTACGATCGTGTTTCAAAGTTCAGTATTTTCTGAATCGGTGTTTAGACGTAAATCAGTTTTATCGTATGAACATCATATTTCAGTTTGCGCTTACATTCTGATTTTCATCGTAACTACAAACTGCCCTTATAGATTTGCTTTAACTGCATCTTGCTTGATCACAAGTTAAAGTGATTTATGAATCGACTTTTCTACCGAAATCGCTCTTATCGTACGAACGCAGTTTTAATCGTCGAAAGTTTTCTGCTGCACTAATTCACCCCTCCCCCCCTCCCCCTCTTAGTGCTCTTGATCCTAACAATTGGTATCAAAGCAGGGTTAACTCTCAAACGGATTAAAACCTAAGAGAGATGGCATACGCCGGAAACCAAGAGGGTCATTCTATTACACGTCCACTCATGTTCAATGGGACGGACTACACCTATTGGAAGACCCGAATGAGGATCTTCCTTATTTCAATGGATTTTGAACTTTAGAATCTTATCGAAAATGGATTTTCGAAGTCTTCTCTTCCAATGATCGATTGGAATGAATTGGAGAAGAAGACTTTCGTTCTTAATGCAAAGGCTATAAATATCTTATTTTGTGCGCTTGATAAAAATGAGTTTAATCGTGTTTTGGTTTGTGAAACCGCGTTTGATATTTGGCATACACTTGAAATGACTCATGAAGGCACAAATAGAGTGAAAGAGTCAAAAATCAATCTTTTGATACACTCTTTCGAACCTTTCTGAATGAAACCGAGCAAGACTATTGGCGACATGTACACCCATTTCACGGATGTCGTCAATGGTATAAAATGACTCGGCAAAAGTTTTTCAAATTTTGAGCTCGTAAATAAGATTCTAAGATCCCTTCCTAAGAGTTGGGACCCTAAAGTCACTGCTATTCAAGAGGCTAAAGATTTAAACAACTTCCCTCTTGAAGAACTAATCGGGTCATTAATGACCTATGAAATGACATGCAAGGCTCATGAAGAGCAAGAAGACATCCTTCCAAAGAACAGGAAGGATATGACACTTAGAACTTTAGATGACTACTTGAGAGAAAACTCAAGTGATGAGGACTGTGACGATGACTTGACACTTCTAACAAGGAAATTCAAAAAATTCATTAAGAGAAACAAATTTAAAAATGACACAAAAAATAAACTTGAACCGAAAAAGGGCCAAGTTATTTGCTACGAGTACAAAAAGTCATGACACTACAAAAGTGATTGTCCCCAAGCCAAGAAGAGAACATCAAAGAAGGAGGTACTCAAAGCAACATGGGATGACTCAAGCATGTCCGAAGAAGAGGAGTCCAACACCAAACAAGTTGCTCATTACGCCTTAATGGCCATCGGAGAGGAGGTAACAAATTTAATTGATGCAGATTTATCATTTGATGAGTTATTAAATGTCTTTCATGACTTATTTGATGAATGCAAGATTATTAGTAGAAAATACAAATTGCTAAAAAAGGAGCATGATAGTCTTACTTGTAATTTTGATACGTTAAAAATTGAATATTATGATAGTTTAGGTTCTTGTATAAAATGTCATGATCTAGAAACTATCCAAAAGGAAAACTTGCTACTTAAGGACACCTTGAAGAAATTCGAGGTTGGTAGCAAGTCTTTGAACATGATCCTTACAAATAAGGGTCACGTTCCCAAAAGAAGTGGAATCGGATTTGTGAGAAATCCTCACCAAAATCCAACCACCTTCATAAAAGGCCCCATCCTACATGTTCGACACCAAAGCAAATGCAATTTTTGTTGCAAACATGGACACAAAACACATTATTGTCCATTCAAGAAAATAAGTTCGAATAAATTAATTTGGGTTCCTAAAGGAACCATAATAAACTCTATACAACATGACAAACAATGTAGATCAGTTTTTGAGGCACCCAAAAGTAAATGGGTACCTAAAAATTATCCTCTCTTGTAGAGACATACACCATCACAAGCTAGGAGCAAGAGATGGTACCTTGATAGTGGATGCTCAAGGCATATAACCGGAGATTCATCTCAATTCTCTAAGCTCACTGGCATAGATGAAGGCTATGTCACCTTCGAAGACAACAACAAGGGTAAAATCATTGGCAAAGGAACCATAGGTAACAAATCCAACTTCTTTATTGAAGATGTTTTGTTAGTTGATGGTTTAAAACATAACCTCTTGAGTATTAGTCAATTATTTGATAAATGATATATCGCCAAATTCGAATCTAATGCTTGCATCATTGAAAAACCACACAAAACACATCTATGATTGCATTAAAACAGAATAACCTATACACCAGTAACATCAATGATCTTTGCAATGAAGTATGTTTCTCAGTTTTGAATGAGGATGCTTGGCTTTGGCATAGGAGATTAGGTCATGCTAGCATAAAACTAATCACTCAAATATCATCCAAAAAACTTGTACGAGGAATTTCTCATATTAAATTCATCAAAGATAATGTGTGTGATGCTTGTCAATTAGGAAAACAAATTAAGAGTAGTTTCAAATCTAAGAATCAAATAAGCACATCTAGGCCCTTACAATTAATCCATATGAACTTGTTCGGACCAATCTCTATATCACGCCTAGGAGGTAGCAAATACACCTTCGTCATTGTAGATGACTATAGTAGATACACATGGACTTATTTCTTGAAACACAAAAATGAATGCTTTAGATATTTCATCAAGTTTTGCAAACTTATTCAAAATGAAAAGGGTTTTATGATTTCATCAATTCGAAGTGATCATAGTGGTGAATTTCAAAACCATGATTTCTAAGAATTTTATGAATCTAATGGATACAACCATAACTTCTCTACTCCAAGAAATCCTCAACAAAATGGAGTAGTAGAAAGAAAGAATAGAAATTTACAAGAAATGGCAAGAACCATGTTGAATAAACATAGCCTACCCAAATATTTTTGGGCCAAAGTTGTAAACAATGCATGCTATATTCTGAATAGAGTTTTAGTAAGACCCTTACTCACCAAAACTCCCTATGAGTTGTGGAACAATAAAAAACCCAATGTTTTATATTTTAAAGTTTTTAGGTGTAAATGTTTTATCTTGAATGAAAAAGATGCCTTAGGAAAATTTGATGCTAAATCCAATGAAGGAATTTTTCTTGGTTATTCTTCGGTTTCTAAAGATTTTCGTATCTTCAATAAAAGGACTTTAATTATAGAAGAATCCATTCATATTGTTTTCAATGAGATTTCCGAAAACAAGAAAAATGACTTTGATAATGATGTTAATTTTGATTCTTTGAATTTAAATGAAACCCCTTCTCCAACTAGCAACTTGGATGCATCCACTTCCGAAACATCCTTACCCAAGGATTGGAAGTATGTAGATGCTCATCCTAAGGAGCTAATCCTAGGAGACGCATCTAAGGGGGTTCAAACACGTTCATATCTTAAAATTTTTTGTGCCAACGCCGCTTTTCTCTCCCAAATTGAACCTAAATATATTGACGAAGCCATGAAAGATGATTCATGGATTATCGCAATGCAAGATGAGTTAAATCAATTTGAGAGAAATGGGGTGTGGAAGCTTGTTCCTTAGGCCAAATGATCATTTAGTTATTGGTACTAAATGAGTCTTTAGAAACAAGTAAGATGAATATGGTATCGTGGTAAGAAACAAGGCTAGATTAGTTGCCAAAGGTTTCAACTAAGAAGAAGGTATCGATTACGAAGAAACTTTCACTCCTATGGCTAGATTAGAAGCCATAAGGATGCTCCTTGCCTATGCTAGTAATAATAATTTTAAGTTGTTTCAAATGGATGTTAAAAGAGCTTTTCTTAATGACTTTATTCCTGAAGAAGTTTATGTTGAACAGCCTCCCGGATTTGAAAATAATAGCCTCCCTAATCATGTACTTAAATTAACTAAAGCTCTCTATAGTTTAAAACAAGCACCAAGGGCTTGGTATGATAGACAAAGTACTTTTCTTATTGAAAACAATTTCACAAAAGGCAAGGTCGATACTACATTGTTTATCAAGAATTTTGAAAATAATTTTCTCATGGTTCAGATTTATGTTGATGACATTATCTTTGGTTCTACGAATAAATCTCTTTCTGAATCTTTTGCTAAAACCATGAGTCTCGAATTTGAAATGAGTTTGATGGGAGAATTAACATTTTTCTTAGGCTTACAAATTAAGCAACTAAGCAATGACATCTTTATTAGTCAAACTAAATATGCCTTAGACCTATTGAAAAGATTTAATATGGATAGCTCAAATGCTATTAACACCCCTATGAGCACCTCTACTAAGTTAGAAGTTGATGAGAGTGGAGAAAGCTTTGATCAAAAAACTTATAGGCGTATGATAGGAAGTTTACTTTACCTCACTACAACTAGACCATATATCATGTTCAGTGTAGAACTTTGTGCTAGGTTTCAATCGAACCCTAAGATATCTCATCTCAAAGCAGTTAAAAGAATACTTAGATATCTTAAAGGTACCACAATTCTAGGATTATAGTATCCAAAATCCAAAAAATTTGAGTTAATTACTTATGCCGATGCAGATTTTGCTGGGTGTAGACTAGATAGAAAAAGCACATCAGGAACATATAAATTTTGGGACATTCCCTTGTTTCCTGGTCATCTAAGAAACAAAACTCGATTGCTCTATCAACAACTGAAGCTGAATATATTGTAGCTAGTGAATGATGTGCACAAGTTGTATGGATGAAAAACACCTTAGAAGATTATAAAGTCTATCTTAAAAATATTCCCATTAAATGTGATAACACGAGTGCAATATGTTTAATAAAAAATCCCATTCAACACTCAAAAACAAAACATATTGATATTAGACATCACTTTATATGAGATCATGTTACTAATCATGATGTAATTATAGAGTTCATAGATACTAAGCATCAACTAGCTGATATTTTTACAAAACCTCTAAGTGAAGAACAATTTGATTTCATAAGAAGAGAATTTGGAATGTTGATGTGTCCGAATGCATAAACTTGTTAAAATTATTCGGGCTTTATTAATTGAATGATCAAATCACTTAATTATCATTACATGCCTAAAATAACATGTTGGAAATTAATACAAAAATTTTCATAACAATGAGCATGTCGTCATGATTGTATAGTCTTGTCCGATTGCATAAAAGTGTTAAATTAAATTTTCCGTTCCAATCGGATTTCATGAATACATTATTCTCTTTCGGACTTTGATTCACATCATTGATTTTTGACAAATAGAATCATCTAACAAATGCATATCTTTTAGACTTATCATGTGAAAAATATTCCCTTTGAGAAATAGATTTGATGATTCCTTCTTATAAAAGGAAGATATTTTTTTGTGCAAGGATTTGATCCATATAAATATCTTGATCCTTGTAAAGCATGCCTTAATATCCTATCGATTTGAACTACACAAATGGTTTTCCTCCTTCATGCAAAAAAAGATAATATCAAATAAAAAAGAAGAAGTTTTCACTCTATGTAAATAATCTCTATGTCATATTTTTCTTGAGATGTTTGTATCCTATAAATGACATGAACCTACTTATGGCATCGCACGTATATTTAAAAGTTGTTTATATCATTCTCCTTTTTGTTGTTACAAAGGAGGAGAAGTATATGAATTGATGCTATAAATGTCATATTATGTTGAAAGTAGCAGATATATGAGTATTGATGCTATGATTATGCTATGACTGCATCATCAAAAATATATGAATTGATGATAACTATGATTGCCATATTTGCATTATGCCATGTTTGCTATGATTGTCATATTTGCATCATGTTAAGATATCAAGAACTAGCATCGTAATTTAACGTGTTGATATCTTATCATGTGATGAAATGCTATGATTGCTAAAACACTTGAAATGTGTGCATCATGTTAAGATATCAAAATTTTACTTCAAAATTTTACATGTTGATATCTTACCATATGATGAATTGCTACCATTACCATCATTCACTTTTGAAATTTGAAAATAGATGTCAAGCTTTGACATCATTTTCAGAGAGATACATCATGATGGGAGTATTGATAAGGTTAAATGATTTTAACTTATCAATATGTCTATTGAATTCAAAGGCTTTGAATTCAAGAATAACTTATCTCAATTATGGCACATAGATAGGGGGAGTTAAGGTTAACTCCGTTATCAATTGATTGTCATATAAAAAAAGGGGGAGATTGTTGAATCTTGGATTTTGATGATGATGTCAATTGTCATCTAATCCATATATTGAGATAAGTGTGTAGGATTAACTACGATGAAAGTAAGACATATAACAAGAGTTGCGTCGGAGTCAAGACTATGATCACGTTGGGAGTTCGAGAGCTCGACGGAAGTCCAGATGGTCATCGAAGGTTCTGCGGGAACAAATCCGAGAAGTCCAGGAGCTTGCCAAAAGAAGCTCATCGGAACTCACTAAGTGGATTGTCGCAAGTCCAGGGGTTTGCTGGAAGTCCGTCGGAGCATCGTCGGAGGTTCGTCGGATGTTCGCCGGAAGTTCACCGGAAGAAGCGATTGATACACCGGAAGCAGCACGATGATTAATTTAGAAATGGGAGGTGATCCCATTAACTTAATTTTGGGGCAATTGGGCCCTTGACAGATCCAAATTGGGCCGAATGGATTAGCCCATTCGGACCCAAATTTCTTGGCTAGAGGTGGCACCACTTGGATCGGCGGTAGCACCGCCCAGGGCTCAGTCTCCGAGCTCTGGCTGGGCGGTGCAACCACTCCTGACAGAGGTGCAACCGCCTGAGCTCAATCTCTGAGCTCTGGCAGGAGGTGCAACTGCCCCTGATAGGAGGTGGCATCGCCTAGAGGCTCAGTCTTCGAGCTCTGTCAGGCGGTGCAACCGCTAGACCCCGGAATTCCGGGAATTGACAATTTTGAGCTCGAAATTCAAACTGGGTTGGGGCCTATAAATATCTCACCCTTTCAGCAATGACAGAGTAACAAAAAACCACCGAAATCCTGATCTTACTCTATGATTTTTAGAGCTCAAAAGTGTTGTATGAGTTAAAAGTTCTTCTCCCTCTTTTCTTCCAAGTTCTGATCTTTCAAGGGAGGAGAGAAAATTCTATAAGGGTTGTCTCCTAAGCCCGTCAAAAGGAGTGAAACTGTAAAAGGGTGGTTGGCCTTCGCCTATTGAAGGAAGGCCTCTAGTGGACGTCGGTGAGCTCGTTAGTGGAGGAAGCCAGAAGTGGATGTAGGTCAAGATTGATCGAACCACTCTAAAATCGCGGTGCTCTCTGGTTTGCATTTACTTTGAGCATATTATCTTTACTACAAACCTCCTCAATAGCTTACTACCTTCTGCAAATTTATGATCGTGTTTCAAAGTTCAATATTTTCCGAATCGGTGTTTAGACGTAAATCAATTTTATCGTACGAACATCATATTTCAGTTTGTGCTTACATTCTGATTTTCATCATAACTGCAAACTGCCCTTATAGATTCGCTTTAACTGCATCTTGCTTGATCACAAGTTAAAGTGATTTACGAATCAGCTTTTCTACCTAAATCACTCTTATCGTACGAACGCAGTTTTAATCGTCGAAAGTTTTCCGTTGCACTAATTCACCCTCCCCTCTTAGTGCTCTTGATCCTAACAATTGGTACAATAGCATTGTGCATGGCTGTAGTAGCAATATTGTTGCCAATGATAGTCATAACGATTACAGCAACATTATTGCGTGCGACCGCTATAACAGATCTGCTAGCTGCGGGCAGCTGTGCCGAGTAGCGCATGCGCCCTATAGCAACATCAACAAACGATTGTAAATAGCGATGGTTGCACATCACAACAGCCATGCAAGTGATGACCGTGCATGGTGGTGGTTATGCCATGCGTAGGCGATGGCCGCAAATAGTGGTTGTGCTGCCATGCCAAGGATCACTCATAGAAAGAGATAACTAGGGTTTTCTGACACTTTTAGCCTTCTAGAATATAAAAATTTTAGCCTCTGTCCTTTTACCCAATTTTCATTTCTGCCCTTCATAAATTAGAAAATTTTTTCACATATCTTTTATCAAAATTATAGTTTTACCCTTATAAATTTTAATATTTTTAATTTATGTCCTTAATTATAAAATTAATGAATTTATTTTATTTTAATCAAATATTTTGAACATAACATTATTTTGGTTACTTGATTATTTAGATTCGATCGATCAAGTCTTGATTGAATTTAGGAAAGATCAATTTTTAATTTTGATCTATTTTAATTTTTGAGTGATTTAATTGGGATAATATTTAGCCTAATTTTAAGCTTGTTCAATTAAATAAAATTGACTAGTATAAGGGTTCTATACAAAATTAATAAAAAAGTATAAATTATGATTTTCCTTTATAGTTTTCTCATATGATTTAATGATTATATTTTGTATATAGTAAATAAAAATCTAATTATTATTCTTAGATATTTATTTTATTCACATTCATATGTATGAAATTATAAAATAATATTGTTTTTTTTACATAATGGTATGATTTATTTTTCATCATTATTATAGTCATCATATAAGTTTTTCTTTATGCTAATTAATGTTCATTAATTATTACAATTATTATTTTATTATTGAACTATTTTGGCATAAATTAGATTAAAAAATTTGATGAATATTATTTGTAAATCATATCCCTAAGTTTGATCTAACCAGTAACTACCAAAGTAGCCTGATATGCTTTATGCGATATGAATTACAATAAATATCTTATCATTTATAGGATATTTTAAATTATATTTTATTTTATTTTATTAATCTTGTAGTCACCAATGACACATATGATTAGGAGATTTAGATGATCTTAAAGGAAAATATATTTTGAATAATTGTGTGATGAGATTGGATGATATTAGTTTGGATATCCTTGTAGTTTATGGTATACCCAAAGGTAGGAATACTATTCCATGAGGATAGTATTAGTCCTACATAAATATTTTGTGTGAATACTAGATATATCAATATTTCACCCAATAGTGAAATAGAGATGATATCAATAGAACTCAAAGTAATAATATTATAATATTACAATGGTACTTCTTTCATTATATTCTTACAAATGTCCCTATATTTTCTGGATTAAATGGCATAAGCATAAACAATTTATACTAGGTGTAGTAGAACTTGATCAGATCAGTTCAAAGAATCATAGACTTAATTACTAAAAGTTTTATGGAATAAATAATTAAAATAATTGATCAAGAAAGGTCTAAAAGATTATGTTTTGTGATACTTGCTAGTAATATTTAGACTTTATTACAGTTTACAACTAGAGCACTAGAATATTTAAAAATTAATTTAAATTTACTAATAAGTCATTAACTATCACCTTAATGAAAGAACCGATTGAAATTTAAGCGATAGTATTTGAGGAATTCAAGATTATATCCTTAATATAGCTAACAAAATTTTAAACTTAAGAATATTGCATATGATTGTAATTGAGTCCTTTCTCATACAATTTATTCTTAATTCTCTTTTTTTTTTTAGTTTGACTTATTTAAAATTCACTATAATAAAATTAAAGATAAATAAAACTTAAATGAGCTGACTAGTATATATGTTTAGAAAGAATTAATATTAAAATAGAAAAAACTCCTAATATTTTGGGTACTACTCAAGGAGTTGGTAACAATAAAAGAAACTTGAAGCATAAATCACTTGAGTTTTATATAAACTTATAAAAGAAAAAAATCTTCATAGTTAAGTTCTACTTTTGTGACAAAGAAGGTCATATGAAGAAGATCATAAGGTTTGATTTGAAAAGAAAAGGTATAAGTCTTATCTTTAAATTAAATATTATATAAAAAAAATTAATACTTGGTGAAGTAATTCTAATGTTTCAACATACGTTGCCAATAATATAGATTCATTTTAATATGAAAACCAACGGAGAATAAAATATTCATCATTACAATGAATCATCTTAAAGTGAAAGCGATAATAGTTGGTACTTATCGCTTATGCCTAAAGACGATTCGTTTGATGAATCTTAAGGATACATGTTATGTTCTTATAATTCTAGGAATTTGTATTCTTTACCTAGAATTATTAGGATATTATTTCTGTCTTAGTGGTTGTGAACTTAATATGTTTCAATAAAAGTTAATCTTTGAATTCTATATGACAATCTATATATAATGAATATAAATCTTGAGTTTAGAATGATCTTATAAACAAATATTAAAATAAAATATAGTTTCATAAACTCCTTGAAGTAATGCTTATATTTATGGGTCACTCTATATTTTTATTTTATTAAAAAGAGACATGTTATCATCTTATAGATAGCATATTAAGATATGATCATATATATCTAATTTATATAAGGTCTCCGGCTATTAATACATTTAGGTGTATATAAATAAAATTAAAAGATAATTAGATAGAAAAGTCAAAATTATCATATCAAACAGGGATGATAAATTTTATGATATTTATGATGAACTCGATCATAATTCTAGTTCTTTTGTTAGATTCTTAAAAAAATAGGATATATGTGTTCAGTATGATTTATCATATGTGTCATAACAGAATAGGATCGTTGAAAGATAAAATCATACTCTCATAGATATAGTTAGGAGCATAATGAGTTATTATTCTATACTCGAATCAATGTGATAAAAAGTAATAAAGATGATTATGTATATATTAAATAGGGTTTCTAATAAAATTTTATTAACTTTTTTTTAGTTATGGATGGATAGAAAATTGATATTTATATATTTGGGATTGTCATGTAAAGATAAGGATGTTCAATTCATATAAAAAGAAATTAGATTCAATAACTATTTTTAAATATTTTATTCAAAAAAGTTCAAAGGGATATATATATATATCTTATTACCTTAATTAGAGTATGAATCTAATAATGTAAAATTCTCAGAAATAATAGCAAATCAGCAAAAGTGAAAATCATAAAATTTAATTTTGATAGTGAGAAAATACATATTAATATTCCTTTATCATTCGAGATATTGTTATTTCTCAAATCATTAAATAATTTGATAAAGGTGAATAATAAAATAATAATTATTAAACTCTCACATAATATTGATGTCATTGTTAATAATCTTGTAAAACAATCACAATCGATAGTTTTGAGAATTTCTTAAAGGAAAAGAAATTATGTCATTTATGACTATTATGTGATATATTTATAAGAATCAGATTATAATATAGGAATGAAAGAGATCCCTTACTATTTTCATATGTCATAAAAGGTTATTCTAAAAAAGGTGTTTGAGAACTCGTCGAATTGCCCAATAACTTTAAAAGAGTCTATTACATAAACATGTTGAATATTAGATTTTGATGATAAAATCAATTGATATTGTTTATGATTTGATCTGTATTTTGAGTGACACAGGAAGCTTCGATCAGGGAGAGACAATTAAAGTAGGAAGAATCATGTTGGGCCGGAGTGGAACATGTTAGAAGATTGGACGTCGAGCCAGGACGTCAAGCCAAAGGATCGGTCGACGTATCGACAGAAGGCTTCAGGCCATGGGTTTGGGCATTGAGCTAAGAAGAGCAAAAATTATGCCAAGGAAATCAGAGTTGTGGATGTCAACTGGCTGATTGGGCAATAGGCTGCAAAAGAGGATGATGCGCCGAAGAATCGGACGAAACATCGATAAACCAATGACATGCCGGACAACATTTGATTCAAGCTTTGTAATAATTGTCTAGATCGAAGTATGTTTTAAGTGTGTAGGATTAACTATGATAGTGATTAAGGCATAAAGCAAAATGAAGTCTCGGAGTCAAGAATGAGATTTCGTTGGGAGTTTGAGAGTTCATCGGAAGTCTGAACATTTGTCGAAAGTTCTACCGGAAATGACCGAGAAGTCTAGAAGCTTGCCAAAGAAGCTCATCAAAACTCACCAAGAAGATCGTCGTGAAGTCTAGGAGTTTATCGGGAGTCCGCTGGAATATTGTCGAGAGATCGTTGGAAGTTCGCCGGAAACTCGCTAGAAGAAACATAGACTTACCGGACTTATTTAGCTTAATGTATGTCTTAAAATTCGTAGTTAACACATAATTGGGTTGGAATTGGGCCAACTCAATTAGGGGTCAATTGGGCCCAAGTTTGGGCTATGTTGGGCCAAGTGAAAGGCCCAAACAGTGACCCAACAGGTAGCACCGTCATAGTATAGTCTTCGAGATTATGTCAAGCGATGGTACCGCTAGTCTGGGCGGTGATACCGCTCAGTGGCAGGGTGTCAGGCGGTGGTATCGCCGGACTGGGTAGTGGTATCGTCTAGTGTCAGTATTACAGGCAATGGTACCGCTCAACACAAGCGATGGTACCGCACGACACAAGCGATGGTACCGCCTAGCACAGGCGGTGGTACCATCAATATCTCGAAAACCAGGAATGAGACACTTTTAGGCTCTAAGTTTGAATGTACTTGAGGCCTATAAATACCTCTCTCGTCCCTGGTTAACATACACAAGCATAGAGAATTTAAAAGTGAAAAAATGTTGTAGTAATCACTTGAGAGATCCCCTCCTTTAATTCTATGTTTAAAATTTTGTTTAGAGAGGAGTGAATGCTTATAAAAGTTTGTCCTCTAATTCAAGAGGGCTTTTCTATCATTCGTCCGCCCACGTTCAATGGGATGGACTATACTTATTGAAAACCTCGTATGAGAGTTTTTTTGCTTTCCTTGAACCTTAATTTATGGAATATTATTGAAAACAGATTTGAAAGGTCTCCTCGTCCAATGAACGACTGAAATGAGTTGAAAAAGAAGACTTTTTCTTTAAATGCTAAAGCTATGAATGCTCTATTTTGCACCTTAGACAAAAATGAATTCAATCAGGTTTCTACTTGTGAAACAACTTTTGACATTTGTCACATACTCGAAATCACACACGAAGGCACTAGTAGAGTTAAAGACTCTAAAATAAATATTTTGATGCGTGATTTTGAATTATTTCATATGGAACCAAGCGAGACTATTGGAGACATGTACACCCATTTTACGAATGTCATCAATAGTCTAAAAGCTCTTGATAAAAGTTTTTTGAATCTTGAACTTGTGAATAAAGTTTTACGATTACTTTCTAAAAATTAGGATTCGAAAGTAACAAAAATACAAGAATCAAAGGGCTTGAACTAATTTTCGATTGAAGAACTTATTGGGTCTTTGATGACCTAACTTATATGGCACAAAATGAACATGAGAATAACCTTCCTAAGAACATGAAGAATTTGACACTTCGAACACTAGAATACTACTTGAGTGATAACTCAAAGTGATGATGATGATAACTTTGTACTTCTCATTATAAAATTTAAAAAGTTCATGAAACAATAATTAAAAATAAAAATAAACTTAAAAAAAGTTACTAAAGAAGAAGAAAGTATTCAAGGTGGCTTGGGATGAATTGAGCTCATCCGATGACGAGGAGCAAACTGATGAAGACGAAACGACAAATTTCGCTTTGATGACTCTCGATAATGAGGTAAACAACTCAAATGAAACTCCTTTATTTTATTTTGAAATTACTTGATATTTTTTTATGAATTGGTTTTAAATTAGTTAAAAAATATAAGAAAATTAAAAAAATTATATCATGCTTCTTTTTTTAATAATTTTGAAAATGATAATTACAATTGCATGTTTTATGAAAATATAATAAAATGTTAGATTTAAATATAATTATTAATCCTATGTATATTTTTAAGAAAAAATAATGTATATATAAATTGATGATTTTTTATTTTGATCGAAGATGCCTTATGTTCAATGAAACCATGCTTGATATTATAATGAAAATATTAAAAATTTTGGGATTACGCTTATCTTTCTAGTGATTTTGAAAAATAAAATATTGAGCATGATAATTGCATATTAACTCTTAGCACTAAGTATGATAATTTAGATTCACTTAATCATTTTAATTGAAAATGATCATGTTGTAGTTTTAATGATGTATAGTGATTTGAAATCTTATGTTTTGGAGTTACATGTTATATTTTTTATCTTATATCTTTCATGACATGACTCCTTTGTATTTATGATTTGTATATCTCTTTATATGATTGAATCATTGATGCAAAAAAGAAAAATACATTACTACAACAAACAAAATGATTTTGATTAAAAATACTTTATGAAATCATGCTTGATGAAATAATATAATGATGATTTAAAATCATGATTAATGAGTTTATATTTCAAAATTATGCATGATGATCTTTGTGATGATGAATTTTGCTTTTAAACGATGATGCATGTTTTGATTTGGTATAAAAACTTGGGTACACTTGTAAGAAACCAAATCACTTAAATTGAAACAACTAAAAAGAGGAAAGCATTTTTCTTAAATTTTTTTTTCTCTATCTTATCGATTTTTCACTAAGAGATTGATAAAGTTATTTATGCTATTTTGAATCTCTTGAAAGTGATTTTGATTATTTGAATTTGAAGGAGTTCTTACCTATATCGTGATTTTGATTCCTCGGAATGAAAGCTTGAAATCTTTTATGAATCAAGATATCTTATTATGTATTCTCATATCTTCTTATTAAGATTTATCCAAATGAATCATGGTTTTTTTCTTGATTTCTCAGAATTTATAACATAAGATTATCTTTGAAGATCATTGACTATTTAATCTCCTAAGATTTTTTTTGTTATTTACTAAAAAGGAGATTTGTCAAAATGAATCATTTACGAATTGATATTTCTTGATCTTTCATCTTTTATGTCATGATTTTCATATGATTACCTTTCTATTTATGTGATGCTTAGAGCATTGATGTAAGAAGGAAATGAATTGCACCATTAAAAAAATTCTCCTCTTCTTCCTTCTTGTTTATAATGTAAAAGGGGAGAAAGAAAATCGCTAGTATCTCAAGAGATTAATAAATTAATTTATGTCATTTTGAATCTCTTAAAAATGATTTTGATGATTTGAAACTAAATGAGATTTTTTTTCAATCGAATAGTGAACCTTCTCTTGATTTTTTAACTTAGAGATTTTATTTTATGAATCAAGATTTCTTGCTCTTTATTCTCGTATGATTCTTGCATTTTGTATAAGAGAAAATTTTCTATATGAATCACATCTCTTAGTATTCAAATAATCTTTGATATTATATCTTTCATGCCATGATTTATTTATGATACTCCCTTACATTCATAAATTGTATACGTCATCATATTTGATTTAAATTTATCTTTGTCATGATGTGAAAATTTGAAAAAGAATTATAAAATTATATTCTTCCATTCTTTTTGACAATCACAAAGGGGGAGAAATAACTCACTTGTATGTTCTAAAATGATGTAAAATTTGCTAGTTTGCATATGCAAAATTTGTTAGCTTGCTTGATGTAAAACTTATTATCTTACTAGCTTGCTCATCTCAAAAGAGAAGCAAGAATTATTAACTTGTACATCTCAAGTAGAAGCAAAATTACTAGCTTACACTTCTCAAAAGAGAAGAAAGAATTTGTTATCTTGAACATCATCAAGAATTATTAGCTTGTAATCTCAAGAGAAGCAAAAGTGCTATCTTGCCTATCTGAAGAAGCAAAACTTGTAAACTTGCATAACTCAAAAAAGAAACTAAAATTACAAACTAGCTTGTATGTTATAAAACTCGCATATCTAAAATTTGATAGTTACACTTTTCCTTTTAGTTGATAACAAAGGGGGAGAAGTCATGATGACAATCATGTATAGGATGATATACTTGGATATTTTGATTATGCATGAGTTTATATTGCATGCAATGATATGATAAATTAGTTATGTCAATATTCATGATGCATGCAATATTGAAGTACTTTTATGTTTGAAAAAATTACATAATTTTTTGAATTTAAATGTTCTATCAGTATGGCATATTGATCGAGAGAGTTTGTTTAAAATCCGAAAGTTTGTTTAAACTCCTTCAAAAATAGGTTATCATCATAAAAAAGGGAAGATTATTAAATCTCGGATTTTGATGATGAAACCGATTGATAGTATTTATAATTTAATTTATATTTTGAGTGACGCAGGAAGCTTCGATTATGGAGAGATAATTAAAGTAGGAAGAATCATGTTGGGTTAGAGTGGAACATATCAGAAGATTGGACGTCGAGCCGAAGGATCGATCGACGTATTGACAAAAGGCTTTAGGCTATGGGTTCGGGAATCAGGCCAAAAAGAGCGAAAATTACACTAAGGAAAGTGGAGTTACAAGGGTTAACTGGTCGATTGGGCAATAGGTCGCAAGAGAGGACGATGCACCGAAAAATCAGACGAAGCATCAATGAACCAATGACATGTTGGATAATATTTAATTCAAGCTTTGTAATAATTGTCTAGATAGAAGTAGGTTTTAAGTGTGCAGGATTAACTACGATAGCGATTAAGGCATAAAGCAAAATGAAGTCCAGGAGTCAAGAACAAGATTTCATTGGGAGCTCAAGAGTTCGTCAGAAGTTCGAACGTTCGTTGAAAGTTCTGCCAGAAATAATCGAGAAGTCCAGGAGCTTGCCAAAGAAGCTCGTTAGAACTCATCAAAAAGAATATCGTGAAGTTTAGGAGCTTACCGGGAGTCGGTTAGAACATTGCCAAGAGATCGTCAGAAGTTCATCGGAAGCTCGTCGAAAGAAACCTAGACTTATTGGACTTGTTTAGCTTAGTGTATATCTTAAAATTCATAGTTAACTTATAACTGGGTTTAGGCCAACTCAATTAAGGATCAATTGGGCTCAAGTTTGGATTATGTTTGGTCAAGTGAAAGACCCAAACAATAACCCAACAGGTGATACCGTCGTGGCACAGTCTCCGAGACTATGTCAAGCGATGGTACCACCAGTCTGGGCGGTGGTACCACCCATACACAGTTTCCGAGAGACTGTCAGATGGTGGTACCACCCAATGGTAGGGTGTCAGTCGATGGTATCCCCAAATTGGGCAGTGGTACCGCCTAATGTTAGTGTTGTAGGCGATGGTACCACCCAACACAGGCGATGGTAACACTAGTATCTTGAAAATCAGGGATGAGACACTTTTAGGCTCCATGTTTAAATCAACTTGAGGCCTATAAATACCTCTCTCATCCTTGGTTAATATACACAAGCATACAGAATTTAAAAGTGGAAAAACATTATATTAATCACTTGAGAGATACCCTTATCTAATTCTAAGTTTAGAATTTTATTTAGAGATAAGTGAGTGCTTGTAAAAAGTTGTCTCCTAAACCTGTGAAAAGGAGAAGAGGGGTGTAAAAGGGTAATTAGCCTTTTCCCATTGAAGGAAGACCGGCAATGAAAGCCGGTAGCTTTGAGAGTGGATATAGGTCACAACAATCGAACCACTATAAAATTGGTTTGCTGCCTTTTACTTTGTTCTTTACCTTTGTTGCAAATCATTTTACTTGCTCACTGCTCTACTTCATCATTATACGCTTATGAAAGTATTTTTAAGTTACCATCTTTCCGATCGATTTTCAACGAATGAATATTTTTCGAAATCAACGTTTTTACCATTATACTAATTCACACACACCCCCCCTTAGTGTCGATTCATTCCTAACGAAACATAACTTAAAGGGAAATATTGAATTATATAATAGTCAGGTTTGTGGTTAAAGGTTATACTCATATGAAATACATAAACCATAATGAGATATTTTGTCCAGTTTTTAAATGAACTCGTTAAGAATCATTATGAAATGATGATATTTTTCAAGTGTTGATTTTTGTAAATTGTCTTGATAATAAGAAATCTACTTTACAGTTTATATTTATTAATTAGAGGGATAATTTATAGGAAAAAATATAAAGTAATATATTATTATATTATTGATAATATAAGTTGATTTTATGACATGTTTTGAGGTCACTAATTGAACTTCATGACTATGAAATTTTATCTTAATACTTGGTATAGTTAGATTCAATTGCCAAGTCACTAAAGATATTTGTGATATATCATAATAGTTTTCTTCTCTAAAAATTGCTAGTCATAGGTGCCCAGCAAGCCAATCACGTGAGTGATGGCACGTGTGACTTAATATAGAATCTTTTTGCTTATTATATTTTGGCATATATTACTTTATAACTATTGCATAAATGCATACATATATTACGATGTCCTTGGATTTGTACAATGGGAATCGAATCATGATGAGATCACGACAGTGAGATCGATTCACCTTTAAACACATATCCTAAATAATCCCGGTCATAGGTTACTCGAGAGGGATATCGTGATAACCGGACAGACTAGTGTGTTTGTATACCCGCCCATATGATGGATACAACCGGGTCTCATAGCTGCTTGTGTAGGGACACTAGGGATACAAGATGATGTGCTCATTGGAGAATGAGTTCATTTGATTGATCCGCCACGGAATCTTTGGATGGTTGATGATGCCTTATTGTCGGACACCCATTCCGTAGTCCTAGTGGTGTATCTGGTCCTTAGACTTGAGACATCAAGGATGTCCTGTATGAGTGCTCCACTCTTTGATACCCGGACTTATAGGTTTGGTTGTCCCGCATCTAGTACAACTAATCATTGGGAGTGGTAGTCGACCTTTACGAGGGCTATTGAGTGTCGATAGAGGATCATCCACTCTCTAAGCGTCATTAGAGGAATATCCTATGTGTTCTTGCTCGAGACAAATCCCGGCCGTATCATTCGGGGGTTGAGAGAAAAGAGTTCTCGGGAGAATCCGATTAGAGCGAGACTTCGAGAAGAAACCGTGTGGAATCGACAATACCATGCTCGATATCTGATCTCCGGTATATTAGATGGATGAGGGACTATAGGTACCGCAGAATGGCGGACGACGGGTCCAATGGATTTGATTCCCCTATATCGCTGCAGGGACTACGCGTAGTGGCCTAGTACATCCAGTAGTCGATGAGTCGAAAGTGAATTATTACGAGAATAATTCACCGAAAGTTAGAAAGGAGTTCGACAGTATGACTCACGGCCAGCTCGATATTGGGCCTAGAGAGTCACACACATATGGTAGGCATTGCGATGAATAGAGGTTCGGATATGAGATATCCGACGGAGCCCTTGTCTTATTGGATGCAGATCCAATACCCACTAGGGGAGGACCCATTAGGGTTTGACAGGGGACCTCTATAAATAGGAGGGATTCAGAGCCCCATGGGCTAGAGAGCTTTTGTTTGCCTTTTCTTATTCTCCTCTCCATCTCCACCTCAGAGTAGGTCTGGAGTTTTAAGGAGCATCGTCGCAACCATGCTATGTGGATCACCGCTAGAGAGGAGGACGCATGACCTCCTTCACCCTCTCCTAAGGATCTGTAAGGAAACAGGGATATACGATCTCCATAGGTAACACAATCTACTCTATACGCAGTTTCATGTTTCACGGATTTATACGTACCAATCTTCGCACGATGACGAACATCTCTTTGGGAATCGGGGATTTTGTTTTTCTTGTTCTTCCGCTGCGCATATGATGTCGCCCCCAAGGATTTCCCAACTGTGGTATCAGAGCTAGGTTGTTCGTGCGAATGATTGGTTTTTGAAATGCATGTGTTGTCTTTAGGAAGAATTTTGACGTCAAAATTGTTGACGCAAAAACAAGGAAGGGCAGCAACAGTTGCTGCCCTCGATCTACGTACGTGCAGCGCAGCCGAAGGCGGGCAACATAGGGGCTGCGTCTGCTGCAACCGGCAGGGGGCCTGCTTGCAGTAGGCTTGCTGCCGGCGGGGCTGGCAGCCCACGGGCAGAGGCGCCGCAGGACAGTGGCGCTTGCCGCCGCTGCTCCCGCGGGCGAAACCCCCCACAGGGGCGGTCGCCCGGTGGGACAACAACGCTTGTGGAGCGACGGCGCCCGAAAGGGGCGCCCACCCGCAGCGGTAGTGCTGCCAGCGGGCGTGCCGCCTGCAAGCAAGGGCAGTGCCCTCGCCCCGCCGCACAGGCCGCCGCCGCCGCACAGGCGAGGGCAGCGGCGCCCGCCGTCGCTGCTCCCGCGGGTGAAACCCCCCACAGGAGCGGTCGCCCGGTGGGACAGCACCGCCTGCGGAGGCGGCGGCGCCCGAAGGGGGCGCCCACCCGCAGCAGCAGTGCTGCCAGCGGGCGTGCCACCTACAGGCGAGGGCAGTGCCCTCGCCCCGCCGCACATGCCGCCGCCGTCAGGGTGGCGACGGCGGCTGTAGCGAAAAGGGGAAAGGGCATTAGGGTTTTCTGGACAAAAGACAGTTTTACCCCTCAAAATTTGAGAAATTCCAGTTTCTATCTTTTGTCCAAATTACAAAAATACCCCTATGAATTTAGAAATTTCCTATAATGTCCCTGATTTCAGAAAATATTAATTAATTAAAAGGTTTAGTTGATTATTATTTTATTATTATTATTATCTAGTAGTCCTACATGATGATGATTATTTATACATGTGATGTATGATGTGTGGACGGATGATCATGGACCGTGTGATGTGTGTACCTGTGATTATTATTATTGAGGTCTGCGAACCTTCATTATATTTCTCGTTTATTGTCGGGTCTGCGTGCCTATGATTAAGTTGTAATCACATGAGGAGGCACAGCGGGAGCGTGGATGCGATAGTGGGACCCACGAGACGGACGATCGTGATGCATGAAGATGCATCAAGATGTCAACGGAACCGACAAGGACTAAATGGACGATCACAGGGCATGGAGATGCACCGTTGCACACATAGATCTTGATGTGAGTGATTAGGCCTACTGGCTCGGGCCTAATCATATTAGGTTGTGGTCCATGATCAACTGGTGTAATTGCTTATACACATACTAGATATGTATATATATTTGCATGCGATGTAGATATATATTAAATATGTATATGTGTGACATGTTATATTAGGAGACCAAATCATAGAAACATCTCTCAATAATATTAAGTCGGTAAATATGCGGCAATTAGATTGACCCACGTGGCCTTCCATCGTTATAAGTAGGAACCGATTCCCGGTGTAGGTTGAGTTGGTCGAGTCCCTCGAGACTCACCTATATCGCGATTCGCTATCTTGCTTTCGACATAGAGATGTCACTGGTGACCTGAGGGCATGGTATACTTGGTCGAGTCCCTCCAAGGTATATCATCAAATCAGACTCATCTTGTAACGAAGGTGTTGACTTAACCGAGCATCATGGTTGGTCGAGTCTGTTGGGAAATCATGGGGGCGACATCATATGCGCAGCGGAAGAACAAGAAAACAAAAATCCCCGATTCCCAAAAGGATGTTCGTAAATCGTATAAGATTGGTGCTTAAAAAATCCATGAAAACACAAAATCTGCAAGATAGAGATTGTGTTACCTAGGGAGATCGATATCCCTCAAGCCTTCCTTGAGATCCTTAGGAGAGGGTGAAGGAGGTCAAGCGTCCTCCTCTCTAGCGGTGATCCACACAGCAGGGGTTAATTTACCCTCCTCAAAACTCCGGCCTCTAAGGTGGAGAGGGAGAGGAGAGAATAGGAAAGGCAAGCAAAGACTCTAGCCTATGAGGGTCGTGAATTCCTCCTATTTATAGAGATCCCGTGTCAAACCCTAATGGGTCCTTCCCTAGTGGGTATTGGATCTGCATCCAATAAGACAAGGGCTCCGGCCGGATATCTCATATTCAACCTCTACTCATCGCAATGCCTACCATATGTGTGTGACCCTCTAGGCCCAATATTGAGCTGGCCGTGAGTCATACCTCGAGAACTCCTTCTAACTTCGGTTGAATTATTATCTTTGTAATAATTCACTTTCGACTCATCGACTTCTGGACGTTTCTAGGCCCACTACACGAAAGTAGTCCCCAAACGATCTGAGGGGAATCCAATCCATTGGACACATCGTCTTTAGTTACCATGTACCTATAGTCCCTCATCCATCTAATATCCCGGAGGCCGTATATCGAGCATGGTGTTGTCGGACCCCATCTGGTTTCTACTCGAGTCTCTCGCTCTAATCCAGATTCTCCCCCAGAAACTCTTTCTCTCTCAACTCGAATGACCCTGGCCGGGATTTGTCTGAGCAAGAACACATGGGATATTCCTCTCATGACGCCGAGAGTGGATGATCCTCTGTCGACACTCAATAGCCCTCGTGAAGGTCGACTACCACTCCCAATGACCAAATATACTAGATCCGGGATAGCCAAACCTATAAGTCTGGTATCAAAGAGTGGAGCACTCATACAGACATCCTTGGTGTCTCAAGTCTAAGGACCGATACACCACTAGGACTACGGAATCGCTATCCGACAATAAGGCATCATCAACCATCCAAAGATTCCGTAAGCGGATCAATCAGTGAACTCATTCTCCAATGAGCACTGTATCTCGTATCCCTAGTGTCCCTACACGAGCAGCTATGAGACCAGCTGCATCCATCATATGGACGGGTATACAAAGACACCAATCTATCCGGTTATCACGATGTCCCTCTCGAAAACCTATGACCGGGATTATTTAGGATATGTGTTTAAAGGTGAATCGATCTCATTATCGTGATCTCATCACGATCCGATTCCCATTGCACAAATCCAAGGACATCACAATATATATATGCATTTATGCAATAGTTATAAAGTGATATACGCCAAAATATAATAAGCAAAAAGATTCTGTATCAAGTCACACGTGTCATCACTCACGCGATTGGCTTGCTGGGCACCTATGACTAGCAGAGTCCCTCGAGGCCATGGTGATTCGGAGGCCGAACAGGACAGGAATCACAAGGAGTTATGATCGACAAGAGTTGCCTACCTTTTAGGCTTAGTGTGATTGGTCGAGTCCCTCGAGGTTACACTAAGACGCTGATTGGATCCTGATCCCCACTAGAAGTCTGCCGGAGACTTCCGTTTCACGTGCTGAGGGTGTCGCGTGACTCGTTAGTAAAATAGTGGGAGTATATTAAGATAGAAGTTCATATCTTGATAGTTTATTTCTTGCAAAATCTGCATGTTATTCATTTCTACTACATCTTTATTTTCAGAAAATGTCGTTTTCAAATCCCTTACGTGGCATACTTGATGTCAACCGCCTCACTAGTCCAAATTATACGGATTGGCTCCGTAACTTGAGAATTGTTCTCACAGCGGAGAAAATCGTGTACGTCCTTGATACAGTGATGCCTGCGCCCGAAGAAGGGGCAAACGAGGATGAGATCGCTTGCTACGTGAAGTACATTGATGACTCCACTCTTGCTCAGTGCTATATGTTGAGCTCTATGACTCCTGAGTTATAGAGACAATATAAAAAGATGGATGCTAGATCCATTCTCCTACATGTCCGTAAATTGTTTGAGGAACAGGGAAGGACTCAGCGATATGAGATATCTAAGAGCCTCTTTCACGCTAGGATGACTGAGGGGACACCGATTCAGAACCATGTCTTAAAGATGATTGAGTGGATAGAGAAACTCACAGGTCTAGGAATGGTCCTAGAGGATAACTTGTGTGTGGACATTGTGCTTCAGTCCCTACCAGATTCCTTTTTACAGTTCATAATGAATTTTAATATGAATAAGCTTGAAATGACTCTCCCAGAGCTTCTCAATATGTTGAGGGAGGCAGAGAGTACTATCAAGAAAGAGAAGCCAGTTCTCTACACTGGTGAGACCAAAAGGAAAAGGAAAGTAGAAATGTCCCTTCAGAAGGGAAAGAGCAAGGTCAAACCAGGTAAAGCAAAGGTTGCTAAGAAAGACCCAGCAAAGGACAAAGGCCAGTACTTCCACTGTGGTAAAGATGGGCACTGGAAGAGAAACTGCAAAGAATACCTTGAAAAAAAGGGCGAAACAAAAGCTTGATAAAGCTTCAGGTATATTCATGATCAGTCTCCATTTGTCAAACTCTTATGATAACATATGGGTATTGGATACCGGTAGTGCTTATCATATATGTAATTCATTGCAGGTTCTGGCAAGGCCTAGGAGACTAGAGAGAGGCGAGATGGACCTCAAGATGGGTAATGGAGCAAAAGTTGCTGTAGTAGTTGTTGGCGAGGTCGCCCTACATATGCCTAGAGGAGCTTTTATTGCATTAGATGCATGTTATTTTGTTCCTTCTATTATCAAAAACATTATCTTCATTTCATGTTTAACAGTTAGTGGATATAAATTTATTTTTGAGAACAATGGTTGTTCGATATTATTAGATGATAAGATCATCATGAAAGGAACATTGCATAATGGTTTATTTATATTAGACACCACTCCACATATCATGAATGTAAATGTGTCCAAAAGGAAACGAGATGAGTTGAACAGTGCATACCTGTGGCATTGTAGGCTAGGTCACATTCATGAAAGAATTATTCAAAAGTTACTAAATGATGGATATCTAGATTCATTCGACTATGTGTCATATGCAACTTGTGAGCCTTGCATTCGTGGAAAACTAACCAACTCTCCATTTAGTGGAACTGGAGAGAGAGCCACTGAGTTGTTGGAACTCATACATAGTGATGTATGTGGACTCATGTCAACTCATGCCATTGGAGGTTACTCCTACTTCATTACATTTATTGATGTTTTCTCAAGGTATGGATATGTGTACTTAATGAAGTATAAGTCCGAGGCCTTTGAGAAATTCAGAGAGTATAAGAATGAGGTGGAGAACCAGACTGGAAAGAGTATCAAAACTCTTCGATCAGATCGAGGAGGTGAGTACTTAAGTACAAAGTTCACTCAGTTCCTCAAGGACCATGGGATATTATCCCAATGGGCACCTCCTTATACTCCTCAGTTCAATGGTGTCTCTAAAAGGAGAAATCATACATTATTAGATATGGTACGGTCCATGATGAGTTTCGCTGACCTACCCATCTCATTCTGGGGATATGCCCTAGAAACCGCAGCTTACCTTCTGAACAGAGTTCCAATTAAGTCGGTAGTGTCTACACTATATGAGATATGGAAAGGGAAGAAGCATGATCTTAAGGTTGTTAAGATTTGGGGCTGCCCTGCACATGTTAAAAGACACAACCCCGATAAGTTAGAATCAAGGACAGAGCGATGTAAATTTGTGGGATACCCCAAGGAAACTTGTGGGTATTATTTCTATCATCTCGAGGACCAAAAGGTCTTTGTAGCTAAGAGAGCAGTGTTCCTTGAGAAGGAACACATTCTTGGCGGAGATAGTGGGAGAATGATAGAATTGAGCGAGGTTGGAGAACCAAGCTCAAGCACCACTCTACAGTCCGAGTCTGTTCAGGTACCTAATACACAAGTTTCAACTTTATGCAGGTCTGATAGAGTATCCCATCCTCCTGAGAGATATGTGGGACATATTAGAGGAGAGGATGCAGAGGATATTGATCCTCAGATCTACGATGAGGCTATTATGAGTATAGACTCCGGGAAGTGGCAAGAAGCTATGAATTTTGAGATGGATTCTATGTACTCCAATAAGGTTTGGAATCTAGTTGATGCGCCCGAAGGTATTATACCCATCGGTTGCAAGTGGATCTTTAAGAAAAAGATCAGAGTAGATGGAAAGGTAGAGACCTATAAAGCAAGGCTAGTGGCTAAGGGGTATCGTCAAAGACAAGGTGTTGACTGTGACGAAACCTTCTCACCTGTAGCAATGCTAAAATCCATCAGAATTCTATTGGTTATTGCAGCACACTATGATTATGAGATCTGGCAGATGGATGTGAAAACTGCATTCCTCAATGGGAACCTCGAGGAGGAGGTGTATATGATACAACCTAAGGGATACGTGTCTAAGAACTGTCCAGATAAGGTGTGTAGGTTGCTTAGATTCATTTATGGATTAAAGCAAGCTTCCCAAAGTTGGAACATAAGATTTAATGAGGCAATCAGATCTTATGACTTCGTTAAGAACGAAGATGAGCCTTGTGTATATATAAAGGTAAGTGGGAGCGCTATCACCTTTTTGGTGTTGTATGTGGATGACATCTTGATCATTGAGAATGACGTAGAAATGCTATCCACAGTAAAGGCTTGGTTATCTAGACACTTCTCCATTAAGGACTTAGGGGAAGCATCCTATATTTTGGGGATAAGAATCTATAGAGATAGATCCAAGAGGATGCTTCGCTTGTCCCAGTCCAGGTACATAGAAACCATTGTCAAAAGGTTTGGCATGAAAAATTCCAAGAGAGGTCTCATACCAATGAGACATGGGATATTGCTTTCTACGAGTATGTCCCCAAAGACTCCAGAAGAAAGGGCGAACATGGATATGATACCTTATGCCTCAGCAATAGGGTCTATCATGTATGTCATGCTATATACTAGGCCTGATATAGCGCATGCTCTGAGTGTCACGAGCAGGTATCAGGCGGATCCAGGCTTGGAGCACTGGAAAGCAGTAAAGTGTATCCTTAAGTACTTGAGAAGGACTAAGGATCTTTTACTAGTATATGGAGGTCTTAAGGTTGAAGGCTACACTGACTCAAGTTTTCAATCTGATGTCGATGATAGTAAGTCGAATTTAGGGTATGTGTACACTTTGAATGGAGGAGCAGTGTGCTGGAAGAGTTCCAAGCAAGATACCACTACTGACTCGACCACAGAGGCGGAGTACATTGCTGCATCAGATGCAGCAAAGGAGGGAGTTTGGGTGAAGAAGTTCATCATAGATTTGGGAGTCGTGCCGGGTAGCGAAGAGCCGATCTCCCTATATTGTAACGACAACGGGGCGATTGCTCAAGCAAAGGAACCTAGGTCTCATCAGAAATCTAAGCATGTTCTGAGGAGGTTCTACCTTATCAGAGAGATCGTGACCCGAGGAGATGTAGTAGTGGAAAGAGTTTCATTCGAAGATAACATTGCAGATCCACTAACAAAGCCGTTGTCTCAGATTTGTTTTGAGCGTCACAAGGGTCTGATGGGGATCAGACACATAGGTGATTGGCTTTAGGTCAAGTGGGAGATTGCTAGTCATAGGTGTCTAACAAGCCAATCACGTGAGTGATGGCACGTGTGACTTAATATAGAATCTTTTTGCTTATTATATTTTGGCATATATCACTTTATAACTATTGCACAAATGCATACATATATTGCGATGTCCTTGGATTTGTGCAATGGGAATCGGATCGTGATGAGATCACGATAGTGAGATCGATTCACCTTTAAACACATATCCTAAATAATCCTGGTCATAGGTTACTCGAGAGGGATATCGTGATAACCGGATAGACTGGTATACTGTATACCCGTCCATATGATGGATACAGTTGGTCTCATAGCATCTTGTGTAGGGACACTTGGGATACAATACAGGTGCTCATTGGAGAATGAGTTCACTGATTGATCCGCTTACGGAATGCTGGATGGTTGATGATGCCTTATTGTCAGACACCGATTCCGTAGTCCTAGTGGTGTATCTGGTCCTTAGACTTGAGACACCAAGGATGCCCGGTATGAGTGCTCCACTCTTTGATACCGGACTTATAGGTTTGGGCTGTCCCCGGATCTAGTACAGCAGTAGTCATTGGGAGTGGTAGTCGACCTTACGAGGGCTATTGAGTGTCGATAGAGGATCATCCACTCTCTGCGTCATGAGAGGAATATCCCATGTGTTCTTGCTCGGACAAATCCCGGCCGTGGTCATTCGAGTTGAGAAAGAGTTCTCTCGGGAGAATCCGATTAGAGCGAGATTCGAGAAGAAACCGTGTGGGTTTGACAACACCATGCTTTCGATATCACGGTCTCCGGTATATTAGATGGATGAGGGACTATAGGTACACTGCGAATCGCGAGACGCACAAGTCCAATGGATTGATTTCCCCTGATCGTCTGGGGGACTACACAGTAGTGGCCCCGGCACGCCCAGTAGTCGATGATGAGTCGAGTGAATTATTACAGAGATAATAATTCACCGAAGTTAGAAGGAGTTTTGACAGGTGTGACTCACGGCCCATTTCGATATTGGGCTTAGAGGGTCACACACATATGGTAGGCATTAAGCGATGAATAGAGGTTCTGGATTGAGAGATATCCGACGGAGCCCTTGTCTTATTGGATGCAGATCCAATACCCACTAGGGGAGGACCCATTAGGGTTTGACAGGGGACCTCTATAAATAGGAGGGATTCAGAGCCCCATGGGCTAGAGAGCTTTTGTTTGCATTTTCTTATTCTCCTCTCCATCTCCACCTCAGAGTAGGTCTGGAGTTTTGAGGAGCATCGTCGCAACCCTGCTGTGTGGATCACCGCTAGAGAGGAGGACGCTTGATCTCCTTCACCCTCTCCTAAGGATCTACAAGGAAACAGGGATATACGATCTCCCTAGGTAACACAATCTACTCTATACGCAGTTTCATATTTCGCAGATTTATGCGTACCAATCTTCGCACGATGACGAACATCTCTTTGGGAATCGAGGATTTTGTTTTTCTTGTTCTTCCGCTGCGCATATGATGTCGCCCCCAAGGATTTCCCAACAAAAATAACAAGTACCATTATAGTTCTATGCATTATGGTATAAAATACTTGATGATTAGATAAAAGAGTCCAAAAATAATTAATATCAATTAATAGCTTAAGTTTTACTATATTAGTTGCTGATTCATTCACTTCGCACTTAAAACTTAAAGTGTTTGAAAGAACATGTTCTTATGATTATATTTATGAGCAACCCATAAAAAATATGATAATGCTTGCTTGCTTAGATATTATAATTGACATTGTTACTTACGTACTTAAAGTTATTTGTGTATGTACATATTATGATTGCATGTGATGATAAGATTGTCTTGATAGACAAATGACAGAAGTTATTTTGAACTACATTAGAAAGGGCTAGCATTATTGTGCTACATAAAAAAAAGTATGATATTGATGACATACAACCACTATGACTAGTATTACTAGTTAGACTTAATATAGTATTATTATATTTATTGGACTTGTTGGCTTGTTTTATAAAATTAATATACACGTGCAAATGTTTTTCAAAAAATTTAGAATCTAATTAGATAAAATTATTTTAAAATATTTATTTATTTTTTTATTTTAAAACTTTTTGTATCTTATAAATTAATGGGCCACGTGGAGAATATTAGATTATGTAACTCTATTTAATTATATATGATATATTATATATATGATTGAATTTTGATATAATTGTTAACTAATAGAAAGGAAGTGCAATTATGGTAGGATTCCTTAGGAGATAACATTGATGGGAGAGACTCTTCTAATTATTTATCTTATATTCTTTATTCTCGCTTATAAAAAGACATGATCTTTTAAGTATTAAAGACACATGACAAATACACAATAATCGAATATGAAAGTACATGAATGTGTAGATAGTGGTATAATTAAGAGATTACATATCTTCTCTTATCTCCCATAGTCACATGACCAATTACGTTGGATTGGTTCACATGAACCAATTAATAAGAGATTGTATATCATTCTATTTTATCTCTAAATATATCGATGATAATGGTTTAATGTAAAATAGAAAGAGAAGAGAATGTGAGTCTAATTCTCCTTACAAATCAACATAATGTTAGATTTAGGATTCAACGATGGTGCACTAATAGAAGAGAAAAAAAAAATCTAAACAAAATCAAAAGTACGCATCGTAATATTTATATATATTGTTAATTGATTTCAGATTTTTGATAATAAAGTTCTTCTGTTTAATAATAGTATTTTATCGTTTTATGCCAACTAATTGATTGTTGTTATGTTTGGGATGAGTCAGTTTTTATTAACTAAGAAGGTAGAACTCCTCTGCTTCCAATATTAACATGTCGAGATCAGAGAATATACCATTCGGAAGAGAATCATCATATATAAGTAATTATATCAACATCTAAATAATCGTTTCTGAAGTAATAATACACTAATACCTTGGTTTCAAGTGATAAGAAGTCATTATAGTGTACTTATTCAGTTATAGAAAATAGTGTAACAATTTCAAGAAATACTATAAATGGTTAATAAAACACTTGTTATTATTATTTTAATGACATACAATATTAACATATAAATATCTTGGACTTTAAAATTGATATTGACATAATTTGCATTGAGAAGTATGATAAAACTTACATTTAGCTATTTCATGTAAGGAAATGTCACAATCATTATTCTAATTATCAACAATAAACAAAACACCACACTGAAATTTATACCATAAAACGATCAATTATGAGCAATATGTGTACAATAGGAGGGAATTTCAAGTAATAAAAAATTAGTTTTAATGTTTTTAAACATCATTATAGTATTTTCGTTCAGATAAAAAAACACACTACAACTATTTTAAATGTTAAAATGATGTGCATTATAGTACTATCATGTACATATATGAATATACATTTTCACATACAATGAGGAATATACTGTTGAGTACATTTACACGTTTCACAAGTGATTGATAGCTGAACTGTATATTTGTGAAGATACTTCAAACACATCGGTAACAAGAAGTTTCAATTAGTGGAGTATATACCGATAGGGTATATTTTTGGCATTGCTGAGGATGTGGTCAACAGACATATCAGTACGGTCGTAGAACTTCAAGATTCAGATGAAGCATTACGTCGGATATACCACCTCGGACTCGGATCGCACCCTCTTGCATCATCCGAAGCCACATGAGAAAGCATCGTATCGACAAAAGGTGTTCCGGAAAGTTTAGAACGATACAATCCCGTACAAATCGGATGTAGGTCGTCCAAAGGTATGACCTTTTATTTTATTTTTCTTTTTCTTTCTTGAATTACAATATCTAGGGGATGATGAGCGGGTCGGGTGGGACCGATAAGGATGAAAATAAGAGGTTATAAAAAAAAATAAAATCGATAACATATTATTATTATTATTATTTAAAAATATTAATAATAAGAGATTATTAATAGTAAAGAGAACCGTAAATAGAAAGCTTCTTCTAAAACCCATAACAATACAGCCCTCTCTCTCGCTCGTGGTCTGATGTGCTTTTGAATCCCTCCTTCCCCTCGAAGTCTTCAACCGTAATCTTTCCCCTCAATGAATTCGAAGCCCTAAGCCTCTCTCTACCTCCCTTCGAGCCCGTTCTTCGTCATCCATAGGGTCAAATTCCCGCTCGAATCCTCGATTTCTTTCCCGTTAGCTTGTGGTCGAATCGAGCAATGGACGGGGGCGATGGAGCTTACAGTTCTCGCACTGCGGAGGATGTCTTCCGCGACTTCAGAGGCCGAAGAGCCGGCATGATCAAGGCGCTCACAACCGGTGCTTAATCACTACATTTTTTCTTTTTCTTACGGATTTGTTTGATTCCTTGTTGTTTTTTCCTCGAAATCGATGTGTTAAACTTTTGACTTTGCTGCTGCTGCAGATGTCGAAAAGTTCTACCAGCTGTGCGATCCAGGTGAAATGTTAGCGCCTTTCTTTGGTTTATTCCCTTTGGTTAGGGTTACGCCTCGCAGTGTTCTGTTAGTTCCAGGGTATTGTCCTTGATAGCAGTTAGTAGAATTTCTCGATCTATCATATAAACGGGTGATTGATGATTAATGATATCTATATGCCATTTTCTGTGGGTCTCCTGTTACTGTGAATATATTCTTATTTTGTGTTGTATGTCCTGTAACTGGTCAATCACTGAGAGTGTGCCACTCAGTCATACTCCATATCAGTTTTTGGAGCTGTAGAGAGTCTTTTGACACCTAGCTTGAGTAGGAAAATAGTTGGTCGAGTTCAACATAAGAATGAGGGCATAGAATAAGTAAGTCTAGTGAAAATAGAATCTCAAATTTAGGACTCTTATCGTTATCCAGATCAGTTCTTGGAGTTGTAAGGACTCTCTTGAGATCTAGCTGAAGTAGGAAAACAGCTGGTCGAGTTCAACATATCAATGAGGGCATAGAATAAGGATGGTTAGTGAAAAGGAAAAATACTCAATTTTGGTAAATAACAACTTTGCTTATTATCTGTTAATTGGTTGATTGATGATGAATGGAATCTGTATGTCATTTTCTCTGTCGATCACCTTTTTACTGGGAGTATATCCTTAGTTTGTGATGTATGTCTTGTAACTGGTTAAGATCACTTATAATATACAGCTTCGTCATTATCCAGATAAGTTCTTGGAATTGTAGAGAGTCTAATAAGACTTAGCTTGATTAGGACAGTAGTTGCTCGGGTTTAACATAAAAATCAGGGCATAGAATATGGATTTGGATGGTGAACAATACTCAATTTTGGTAGATAGCAGGGTTTGCTATCTGTTTGTTACAATGTTACCCTTGTCATATTGTTATTCTTCTCTTCATTCTTTTCTTATTCATTTTAGAATTTTTTCCTTCTCTAAGTATGCAGAAACAACTATTTCACTATCATTCAGTCTTTAAGCAACAAGCTTAGATTCACAATTGATTTAATCTGATTTGTTTTCTTTTTGTTTACTTTTTCAGATATTGAGCGATGAACAAATGAAATTTGTTTACTGTCTTTTCTGCTTGTTTTAAGTGGTGGAATTCATGTATTGGCTTGTCATGCATCTCATATAATTAATTGATCAATTTTACAAATAACATACTCTTGATGATATTGATGGTTAGATGAATCACAATCTAGAAGTGCTACAGGAACTTTATTGTTAAACATGATTTATTTTTGTCTAGTTGGACTAATATGTTAATTGAGAATGTTGCATTTGGAGATGCAATTGCTATCATTTGGTTGCATGCATTCACAATTGAAGTATTTTTTGTTTCATCTTGTGCGTTTGGATCTTTTACATGATGTGTGGCAGCTCTCCAGGGTGGTGTTTGGAAGGATTTCATGAGTAAAATGGTACTTGGCAATTTTATTCATATATATTTTTTAGATTTTTTAATCCAGTCACTTCATTCAATTGTCCTACTGTACTTATCTTATTGTGTTGTTCCTATTAAATTGATAACGATGTTGTATTCCAAACACAACCAATTTATTAATTGGGTAACCTAACTCAATCTTTATGATCTGTTCAATAAAAATAAGTCATAATGTCCCAAATATTGGGGGTCACCTGAATCACAATGGATATTTGCCTGCCACTAAGCTGAGACAATAGCTGAAGTTAAATCAAGATTATTTAGATTCTTTTTATTTCTTACCGTAAATAATTCTCTACCTTTTCTTGCACCACTATCTTGATTGATTCTCTTTTGTCTTGTTTCAAAACATTTATACCTTCTTTCAATTTGTCCATACCATTTTGGATGAATCTCCCTAATTTTGGACAAATCTCCTTAAGATGAAAACATGTTTAATTGTATTTTATTTTTTTAACTTGGCACATCCAAGTCAAATTATGTCCTTGATGGTCCTGGAAAGGAAAAAGGGTTACCCCATTTTCTACTCAAAACATTCTCACTTTAGCTACATTAAAAGAGGAGCACTGGATGATTACAGAAAATTCCTAATACCTAATACCCCTCACACTTTAGCAATCTAATCTTTATTCTATGAAGAATATCTTCATCAACCTCCCCTCTCGGTTGAATATTAGATTCAAGATACTAAAATAGTTTATTCAAATTACATATCATATATTTGGTCTTAAGTTTGCTTAATTAAAAACCTTTAGAGCATGGAGTTTGTCTCCATAATTCAAATTTAAAATGAATCACAACTGGACTCTCATCAACCAAAACAAAATCGACAGTAAATAATATACACCATGATTGTCTAATCTGTATATGACTAGTAAGTTAAAATGGTAAACACTTGCAAGATACTTGAGGTAACCTTATAGTTATACAAAATTTGCTAGGCACAACCTACAGTCCTAATGCCAGCAAACAATCTCCATTATACACATTCTGTCACATCAACCTTTACTAGATTTTCCATTTTTTTATAAAACCCACCATAGTGAAAACCTAGAAAGTCAGACTTTTTTAAGTAAATAAAAATCATATGCAACTGTATCTTTTCTCTATAGTAATTCATAAATTACCTTAAAAATAAGTAGCTTTTGTGTTTTGGTCTTTTGAGCATAAAACCACATTGATTCTCATAAATATTCTGCACCTTATATTTCCTTGAGTCATCCTTTCCCAAATTTTTTTAAGAGAACTAACTGTTCACTATTAAGGAAATTGGTCCAGCTACAGAAACTGCAGCTTCTGCTACAAAAAAGAGAGATGCCATTGGTTCTTGATTGGTTAACAAGATGGTGGGCCAAAAGATTGCTTTGCTTGGCACATGAACCCATTTGTTAACATCATTTCCCTGCTTAGTACAGTCAATAAGCAGGTTTCTGATAGTCCAAGTTCTTCGCTCAGAGTTGTTTAGAATCTAGATCAATCTGTTAGCTTCCAGTCACCAAAATATGCTGGAGCTCTCTTTGCCTAGCCCAATTCAGCCCCTGGAACACAGCTCTACACTAGCTTTGATGGGGCTGTTAGGACTGACTGCTACTTTTCCTGCCGCCATGTCCTCCTCCTCCGTGTCTTTGATGCAAAAACCAGTGCCTCTACACATACCAAATTAACAACAAAAGAGCTATCACAATATATATATATAGTACATTACCTGGTTGGAGACTCGGATGTTCCCAGTTGGGCAAATATCCCAAGCTCCCTCAGATGAGGCTATACTTAAGCTATGCTCACTGGCCCAGACCTGGACAATTGGTCCATCTAGTGGCTGGGTGCAGAGTGTGGTTGCAATGCACAGTGTCATTTCTTTTCTTTTCCTAATAACAACCAGGGGCATAGGCTATAATGGCTCAAGTGATTTTGTCGGAGCAAACAACTAAATCCTTTCCCTTCTCCAACCAAGCCCCATTTTTCCAATCCTCTTAAGTAAACTAGTATCCTGAATGATGCTCCAAACAGAAATCATGTACCTATACTCAAAGGAGATGATTAACCGAGTCACAACTCACAACCTCCAAGTCAGACCAGACAGAGGCCCATGTAACAAGGCAAGCCTGTGCTAAATGAGTTTCCAGATAAAAAAAATTAACTTTAGGAACTATGTCCAAACCTCACATTGCCTCCCTTCCACTTCAGCCTTCCAGTCCAGCTATCAGCTAGTTTTGCTTAAATTTGTAAAGACTCTTGCCTGAGGCATCCTATAAAGGGTGAGAAGCCCAAATTCAGCTGTCATCACTAGAGGCTAAGGGTATACGAATCCTGCAAATCCTCTTCGCTAAAACAGCATAAGCAGTTCATGAAGTTATTAAGAATTCCAACTACTTTTACAAATCAACTTAGAAACCAGAACCTCATCATCTCATCCATATTAAAAAAGGTGGGCCAGTTATTAAGAGGAATGCAGTCAAACCCGAGGGTTTTCCTATTTCCTACTACTGTACCATTACTCTTCCCCAAAGTTTAGTACTGTGACTCATTAGCTTAATTCTTATATGGTTTCAACAATTTTGAATATTTTTCCAAGTCTTCTAAATTGTTATTAGAAGGCATTTCGTTTGTCATACATCTTTTTTAATTTTCAGAATTTTTAAATAAACTAGTAAACCAAACTACCTCTCTCTAAACTCTTTGACTTCTCATCATATTATACTATTTTACCTATCTTCACCCTCTTTAATTTGTTTTAATTTTATGAACTAATCTATGATTTTGAAATTTATCACTACTGTTTATCGCTAAAATTAAGTTATCCAGATAATGCTCATTAAATAATTTTTAAAAATAATCTCTTCATCTTTTTAAAAATTCTATATCATTAATAATAATATGTACCTTTTGATCGTCATTCTTTATACGCTTAATTATCCTTATTCCTTTCCCTGGTTTTAGCAACATGGAAAATGTCCTTTTCCATATTTTAACTTACTAGCTTGTTGTAAAATTTATCAAATGCCTTCTAATTTGCTATATATATATATATATATATATATAAGTTTCTTTTGCTTCGTTTTTTTTACATATCTTCCAAAATTTTCTCATTTTTATAATTTTGCCAATCTTTAAAACATACTACTTTTAGTAGTTATTGCTTTTTGAACCTCCCCAAACCATCATCAGGTCTGCTATCTTGAAGCCACACTAGTTCGTTTAGATTCCCAAACGATTACCTTTGTCACACTTTTAAACTGTGTAGCTATGAAATTCCACATTATAATTGTATTATCCTAATCCAAATTCCCCATCCAAAATCCAAACCTTCTCTTTGATATCTACGAAGTACCAACTAGTTTTAGTAAAACTACTTCAATTTTTTATGCTCCATTTCCTCAAACGTACATTTAAAACTGTCAAAATATGTTGATTGGTCAAGCTTTTGCCATGTGTAATTTTACAATTCTTACACAAAATTAAATCTATCTATTTTTCTGATGAGACAAAATTTTATGTGTTTATAATTATGTCTACTTTTGTTAGTAATTAAAGCTCATCTTTTTCCTTGAAATATGTATTAATGATTGTGAAAATATAGATGTAGCAAAATTTGAAATATTTCTGCCCCACCCCTTAAAGAAGAATTTTTGAAATAGGTTTGAGGTGCATGGAGGATGGTATGGTATTATCATTAACTCATCTTTGACATGATTTAATTAATTTAAGCAATTTGATCGACAAATTTTAGTCGTGTTTTAACCACCTTTGACATGGGTTGACCCATATGTGATGGAAATCAAGGCACGTTTTGGGTTTGCACTTAGTGCAAAAAGTGAAATGCTATTCTGAATCCCTTTTGATTAAAATGGTGAACCTTGGATCGAACATGTTCTTCATTTTATTTATTATATTCTTTGCTTTGCTTTGGAATGGTTTTAGTAACTTAAAGGGTTTTTTTGCCATTGCCACATGACAATGTCTTCTATATTTTTACATTACTTGGAAAAGAAAGCCAAATTTTAAAAATAGGAAAGTCAATTTTGTGTTTGATTGAAGATTCCAAGGCTTGAACAAGTACTTCATTCTTACAAGGGTGTTCAGTTTGATTAGACTTTAGAGAATCCTCAAAAAATGAAGCCTACATCAACTGCCGTGTAAAAAGGAAAGATTATCATCCAATTAAATTTGTCTGTATTATTGTCCTTAATTTAAGAAAGTTGTTTAATAGACCTCAATTCAATGGATGTAATTCTTAATTGTAATTTTCTTGTTTTTATCTTCTTTATTCTTCTATTTTTTTTTCTATTTGTTTCTTGTACTTAGGGAGTTTGTTAAAAGGAAAAAAGTGGTGTAATATGTATCATTAGTGAATGAATGAGTGAAAGAAGCACTTGGTCCTACAATATATGTGAGTGGTGTGAGGCGACTATTCTTATGAAATTAGTTTGGAGGACTTGGAGCATGTCCAAGGCATTTCAATTATCCTACCTTTCATGTTTTTGTTATAGCATAAGTCCTAAAGGCCTAAATTTCTTGTTGTCATATACTTAACTTTACACAATCCACTGATACTCAAAATTACTGAGAATTTAATGCTATTGGAGCTGCAAATCATTGGAGACTGGTGGATCAACCTTAACAATCAAGTAAAACTATTCAGGAATGATTGCCTTAATGCCTCTCTCTCTTCTCAGTTCTGTATGTATTTGAACTTGCGCTACTTTGTTTATCATTGTTGAAATGGTTTTTCTGTGAATCAGTTATTGGTCTGGCAAATTACTACCATACAACACCATTCATTATTATATTTTATTATATTATTCAATTATTTAAGGTGTTACAAGTCAATGTCACTGGTACTGTACCAGTCTAGTAGGTTACCAAAAATGGTATTAGATGGAGATTTAAGTTCTTTTAATTAATATGTATATCCAAATACCATTCATTTTAACATGTTTAACCTGGTGTTAAGGTTTTAAATATGTCATGTCCAAATGTCGAATCCATTTTGGTTAGATGCTGAGTACAGAAGAAAAGGCTTAAGAAGAGGTTAAGATCTTTTTGGTGGTGATTTCGGAAAACGAGACATCTTGATCAAACTCATCATCCTTGCTCATTAGGTTCTACACGTGTTTGCAAATGACTTCATGTATGATCATGATGTCTTTGGAGAATTAGGAAAGTCAGAATAGAACAGAATAGATCAAACTCATCATCCTTGCTCATTATTCAACTAAAGATCCAATGTTATCTGAAGCTCAGAATGTCCTGAATAGCCATGATTCAGAAGTATAAGTTTGTGTAATCCAGATAATCCTAACAATTGCATGATTATCTGTAAATTTCCAAAAGCTACGGATGAAAGTCAACTGAGGATCATGAGAAAGAATAGGAAAGCTAATCAATATATAAATTTCAGTTGAAGGTACTCTATTACAATTGTAGTTAATTAGTTTAGTCAAATGTAAAACCAAATCTGATTGAACGTGAACATACACTTTTTTCAAATTGCATGAAATGTTTTTTTTATGGTGTCAAGAACTATGTTTTTTAAGAGTTTCTGACATTTTTGCCTTTTTCTTTTCTCAAATGGGTTTTGAATTACTGCAATGATGTAATATCAACACATTTAAAGAATTGTAACCTTGGTTTTCTTAGTTTACCCCTTTGGTATCTGAATCATGTTTCTAGAATTGTGCACCATGCTGTATGATACATGTTCATTTAAGCTTTCCTGTCCGTATATGTAGAAGACCTTTGCATCAGGCTGTTGCTGGATTGTTATGCGGTTTATACATTTACATCTGTTGTTTAACTAACGAAGTATCTTCACAGCTTATTGTTGTTGTTATTGATGCAACTACTAATAATGTGATTATATTTGCAGAAAAGGAGAATTTATGTCTTTATGGGCTTCCTAGTGAGACTTGGGAAGTAACCTTGCCTGCTGAGGAAGTACCTCCAGAACTTCCTGAGCCAGCCTTGGGAATCAACTTTGCGCGAGATGGTATGGATGAAAAGGACTGGCTTGCCCTAGTTGCAGTCCACAGCGATGCATGGTTACTTGCCGTTGCCTTCTATTTTGGCGCACGTTTTGGATTCGATAAAGAATCCAGGTAATGGTTATCTGACTGGAGCTAAGGCAAGTCACCTTAGTAATGATGAATTTATTTCTCAGTCTATTCAGTGGTTGATGCATTTACTGGTCAATTCACTTCTTTCTAAGTTAAATACACTTAAGTAGCTTATCGTAATTGTATCATACTTCAGCCATACAAGTAATAACAACCACATGGTTGCTTTTTGCATTTGTAAGATTGAGAATGCTTATACAATTGTGCTACATAATTGGTCTTTGTACTTTGTAGGTTTATAAATGCATATTTGAGGAATTACCTAACTTTTTTGTGGTTTTAATTGTGTTAGCCAGCTGATAGTTTTGTTTAACTTCTATAGGTTGGGTGGATTTTGACACTCTGACATTTGGTATTTTATGATATTGGTATTCGATTTTTATATATGAGCTACTATATGATATTAAGTTCGTATTCTTGATTTTTCATGAGATTATGAGGAACATTCACCAATCAGTGGGAATGTGCCAAATCAGGCTGTTGTCACCAACCTTAGTACTGATCATTTATGCCAGTTCTGATCAATATTGCTGATCCTGGTTCTTGTTGCACATCTTTGCAATTTTATTTGAATATTATTTATTTTTTCATCATTTTTACTGTTTACGAAAAAAAGGTTATCATATTAGGCAAATTCAAACCAATTTTCTTACTAACTTTTATGATCTTTCTAAACTCTATCCTAATTCTGCATCAGTGGATCTGATGTTTTTTTTCTTTGTAATTGTTCAAAACTCGTCGACCTTAAGACTATTACAAGAACGAGTCTGTTGTTCACAAGTAGGAATCCTCATATCACCATTTTTCTTGATGATAGTATGCAATGTTTTGAAAAGGTGCTCAGGCGCTCGAGCAAGGCAAGCCAAGGCTTGAGCACCTTGAAGAGGGTTTGGGCGAGTTGCTTTAAAGAGGCACAACTTGAGTGAACACCTTAACCCAAGCGCTAGGTGACTCAAGCGTGCCACTTGAGTCAATCAAATTAGATTAGTCGGTTCAACTACTTACCACCCCACACCCACCCCTCGTCGCTTGACCCTTTTTGCCAGCCAAAGAGAGCCTACATTGCCTTCGCCATATTGTCACACACGGTCGTCGTGCGCACCGGCAACATCTTCACTCAACAAACTGTTTGTCGCTTTTGCATGCTTGTATAGATGCTTAGCAGTATGTTTTGCCTTGGTTTTGTGTGTTTTGGTTGAAGAATGTAAGTAAGAATAGTTCGTAGTGCTGCAGTGCAATTGCTCACCACAACGGGCAAAACTGCCCCAAAATAGCTTCGTTTTCGCATGCCACGACCTGTTTTCTACAAGCCGTGGTGCGGTGTAAAACGTCAATAAGCTCAGACCCTTGGAACCCTCGGGTAGCACAGGGGTGGATGGGGCTTCGAGGTAGTGTCAGGCGTTGATCGATTTATATAAGTTCGCACATTAAGTTAATAGGAACTTGCCATCGCGCTTGACACCTGGTGAGCAGTTGTTTGTGGACTTGCGACTGTTCGTTTTGCCTTCTAAAGTCCTTATTTTCACCTTCATCTCTTTTTTCTCTTGTACACCAAGTGTTTACTGAATTGCTTGTAAAGCTGCTCTTGTACACCAAGTGTTTACTGAATTGCTTGTAAAGCTGCCCTCTTCGCGAGATGTCGGGATTTGTTTGTCGCTTGCTTTCGAACTAATCAACTTGCTCTTTTACAGGTCCTACGAAACCTGAGCGAGGTTGCAACTAAGCTGACTCTTTGCGGATTGTCACGAACAAAATTGTAAAGGGGATGTTTGATGTAATGCTCATGTATGTCCGTGTCTTTCGGTTTTGCTCATGCTTTGCATAGTATGTAAAGGGCTAACAGTAGACTTAGCAACCTCATTTTCTTTGGTTTTGGTGGTCGTCTTAGGCTTGCAAACAAAGGTTGTGTCATGTGAGCACTTGTGGGGATTTCAGTCTATAATGGATCATTTTGGACCTTTTGTTGTGTGACCATTCAAAGCTTGTGAAATTTGTTTGTAATTTGCATTGCCTATAAAATGTTTGTTGAAATGATTGCTTGTGGATCCTGAGTGAAACGCTTTCTCTAATCCGTTTTCTTTTTTGTAGGTCCTAAGGGACTATAGAAGGTTTCAGGGAGGCTGACCTTTGTGAACGGACACGTAAGGGTGTCACACGACTTAGGAAAAACCAGCTTAGTGCGTGACATATTGTCACGGACAAACTTCTAAACAGGGTATTTGATGTAATGCTTATGTATGTCCGTGTCTTTTGGTATGTTCATGCTTTGTACAGCATGTAGGGGGACGGCCGAAGGCTTGATAGTCTCATTTTAGTTGGGTCGGTGGCCGCTTTAGGCTTGTAAATAAAGGTTGTGTCATGTGGACACGTGTGAGAGATTTTCGGTCTGTAATGGACCATTTTACCCTTTGTTGTGCAACTGTTCAGAGCTTGTAAAGTCTGTTTGTAATTTGCATTGTCTATAAAGTGTTTTTCGGAGATGTTTGCTTGTGGATCCCGAGTGAGGCCTTTTCTCTGTCCTGTTCTCTCTTTTGTGGGACCTAAGGGACCATGGGAGGCTTCGGGGAGGCTGACCTTTGCGGACGGACACGCAAGGGTGCCGCACGACTTAGGCAAAACCAGCTAAGTCTGTGACAATATGGTATAGAAACACTTGACATGCAAACGTGGGAGACTTAGTGGGGCTGCGTTGAGGGCAGTTAGCACGCGTGACTGTTTGGGGGAAACAAGCATGGAGATGTAGGGAAAAGAAGTTGCTCAGGGGAGTGAGCATCTGAGATTGACATTCAGAGTAATGACTAACCCTTCGCGCAAGAGGCACCATGAGGATAAGCAAGCTGAGAAGAATGCGTAGTGTACAAAGGTTGGGATGGCTGAGTTTGAGCTACGGCTCGATGGTGGCAACCATACTTGATGGTGTTCAAGGCAAGCGAGGCGCTTGGTAAAGGATGAGACCGTGCAAAGTGGAATGAGTTGCTCAACAATCGAAAGAGTTGTGCAAAGCTCACAGAGGTGAGGGGAATTGCTAATTCGAAGAATTCAGTATTCATGCAAGGGCTTGTATGCGGACGATGGAATATTCGTGGCCATCCCAAGACGACCGAAATTCGGCGTTATGAAGCATTGAAACTTTCTCTTCGGTATGAGAAGGATACGTCCGTAGGAGGCTGAAGTGTGCAGTGCGTTCAACATGTTGCTAGGCCTTGAGGTGTGCAGCAGGGGTTATATTGGCGAGGAGTCCTAATCTAGCAGGTGCATTTGCGGGGGCAGACAATGCATAGTTTGCTCAGTAAGGCGGAGTAGTTCAAGGGGATGGTGGTCTTCAAAACTTTTAGAGGGAAGGATGCGAAGAGAGAAGTTGCTCCTAACGAGACAGATTCTTTGGAGAGATAAGTCATAGTTCTCCAAAGGGAGAATCATGTGCAACAGACGACACATATTGAGGAGTACCTCAAGACAACAACCCCACAAAGCTCAACGGACCTAGTGAGCGACGAGGAGCCGTCGTATGATCTCGCATGAGGTAATGCATTGTGAGATCAAGTGGGGGAGTGACCCAAAGTAACACAAAATGAAGGTACACTTAGAGTCGATATAAAGATTAGACTCAAGGGAGGGCTGACTCATAGAATGGTGGGCGTGAGGGCGACCATCAACTCAATACAAATCGAGGAGCGGAGTAACTTGGGTATAACTTGGTGAAGTACCCAAGTCGCATGAAGAGAGTCGGTATAGAAGATGGAACATGAAGCGAAAACATGAAGCTTTCCTTGGACAGAGGTCAAGGACATGAACTCTTGTAGAGGAAAGAGTTGGATTATGTCATTCCATGGGTCCCTCGTTCTGATGGAGCAGACTCATCTCGCATGGTGCCAAAGATAAAGGGAGCTTCGAGGCATATGCACATTATCTCGGTGAAGCATTTGATGGAGGAACTAAGACGATTCAACTTGCGGCGGCGAAGCTGGGTTTAGAAGGCCTTGGCACAGGGCAAGAGGACACGAAAGCCGGTACTCTTGAAGAATACGTCATAGTGCTACCATTCGAGTTACCGTGAAGGAATCAGTGTGAAGTGGAGATTGTGCTGGTGGGGGCAGAGACCCAGGATCCAAACAATGGTGCACCAATTTCAACGAAGTCGGTGGACTTTAGGAGCTGCTAGGCGACGGACTGTCCTAGAGCTATGTTTCGTTTGGGTGTGACCCGAGCGGGTGGACGAAGGTTGATTGACAAAGGAGCGAACACAATCGAAGGTGGAAGAGGCCTTGTGATGTGTTGGCAGAGGCCACACATAGAGGGATCGCAATCCGAGTTCTTCCCACAATGATTAGATTGCAATGAAGATGTCACCAGGAGACAACATGGTGCGGCGGATCGTGGTGGAACAATTCGTGGCAATGCGATACACACGAAACTAGTCCCACGAGGGACTACATCATACAGAGGTATGATTAAGAGCTACTGGGAGCTCCACTTCGGTGAATAACACGATAGTAAGAAAGACTATGGATTAAAAGAGTGAATGCCATGGTATCGCAGAGGCAGGTCTTCCGTGTGTGTATAAAATTTTACATCGGATGAAAGCTTTGGTCATTAGCATAAGGGGGCTGTGTACCACCGAGGGAGAATTTCGAATGCAAGTACCAGTGAGTCCCTAAGGGGGGACTTGATCATGTAGAGGTATGATCGGAGCGGTTGGAGAGTTGGACTACTCCAGAACTTGTATTTGCTAAAGGGAGTCCGACAAGTTAGAGGAGAAGGCCAAGTAAGCGAACGTTGTTACCAAGGAAGCTAAGGAGAACAAAATTGACATGAGCCCTACAACAAGATGACGGAGGCCATGCATGGGAGTTGCAATCAGCCTTTCCATCGACCAAGGGGAACTACTTGGAGAACATAGAGGTGTTGAAGCAGAAGGTCGAAAGGGGCAAGGAAGCGACGATGAGTCCAGAGGGACTTAGCTACCCAAAACCAAGCATTGGTTAGAAAAGAGGTGGACTCGAAGGAGTGCCATAATGCCATAGAGGTAGATATACCAATCGCAAAGAAAGGGACGCAGATGCGACGTGACGGATGGTAGGACCATGGGCATAGCGGCGCCATGGTATCGCAGAGGCGGGACTTCTGTGAAGTCATCGATACCTTGTTCTCATGAAGGGAGAATGCTTTGTCATGAAAGAGGCCGAGGAGGTGGAGAATGCAGATGCAAACTTCAAGTATCGAGACAAGGCTGAAGGGCAGAGGCCAAGGAACTTCATAAGACCGGTGTCAACGAGCTTCTCATCAAGATAGCCGAAAGTGGACTTCGAGTCAATGCAAGAGTGCTCGACCAAGGAACGAAGTAGGTAGTACATAGTGCTGTACCTTTGCGACTTAGAGGAGTAGGCAACAAAGATGATAGAGAAGACGGTACAATCCCAAAGGTGACCAAAACTATTAGAGACTTGCTCTAAGTTGGGGTGAAAAATTCTTGCATTTTAGAAGTTCGATGACATTGAGAAGGTGAATCACAGTAGCTAATTCAACGCAAGGAGTACAAATACTTCGAGTGCTTCAGAAGTGTGAGCAAAAGAGCAGGCGAAGGCTAGTAACCAGTTCGATGCATGGAGTATAACCCTCGAGGAGGCAGGTGAAGTCAAGTAACCTTTGCCTTCTCAACTCTTAAGAGAATGGATGAAACCGAGTACCCCAATTCTCTTATCATCCAGCACAGGTTCAAAGACCTTTCAAAGCAACCTAATGGAAAACAATAGTTGTCAAATCCTCACCAATGGTGATCGGTGCTATTGAGAGTAGATTATCTGTTTCATTTTCCAATAGAATGCCAATCGAAAGCGGAAGTGATGCGAACCTACTTGAAAGTGATGGCTAAATGGAAGAAGAATCGATGGGCAAATTTTACGGAGGAAGGATCTAAAAACTTTAAAGTCTGCGAGGCGATGCTCGTTAAAACTCCAATAAGCATCCACCTACTTCAAGTGACATGAGGCATTTGAGAGACTAGCGTATACCAAGGATGGACTTTTCCTTCAGCTGAGGGATCCACAGGAAACAACAGGAATCAACACAACTCAATCGATCCTACACCAGAGTCAGAGTCATTGGCGAGTTGAAGCAGCATGACGGATCAAAGTTCGACTACTCAACAATAGCGACGGAGTGTAGCTGGGAGCCAAGAGGCGTATTACAACTAGAGCAGAAGATTGAAGACTAAGCAAAGGCGAGGAGATGCAGCGTCTACAAAGGCTTTGACGAGGACGTCGAAGGAATAAATGGGGGAGAATGTCACGGAAAAAATTGTAAATGAGGTGTTTGATGTAATGTTCATGTATGTCCGTGTTTTTCGGTTTTGTTTATGCTTTGCACAACATATAAAGGGCTGACAGTAGGCTTAGCAGCTTTATTTTCTTTGGTTTTGGTAGTCGTCTTAGGCTTATAAACAAAGGTTGTGTAATGTGGGCACTTGTGGGGATTTTGGTCTGTAGTGGATCATTTTGGACCTTTTGTTGTGCAACCATTCAGAGCTTGTGAAGTCTATTTGTAATTTGCATTAACTATGAAGTGTTCGTTGGATCGCGAGTAACATGCTTTCTCTAGCCCGTTTTCTCTTTTGTAGGTCTTAAGGGACCATAAGAGGTTGCGAGGAGGCTGACCCTTTGTGGATGGGTAACGTAAGGGCCTTTCATGACTTAGGCAATCCCAGCTAAGTTTGAGAAGTTGGTGCAAGGGTGTTTCATGACTTAGGCAATTTCAGCTAAGTCCGTAACTTTGCTGCAAGGGTGCCTCATGACTTAGGCAATTTCAGCTAAGTCCGTGACAATATGTTGTTGGTCGCCCTCTTCCTTTGTCTTATGCCATCGACTACAACCTTCCTTAGCCCTATGCTGTCGTTGTGTACTGCTTTGTTCCTCTACCATACTGTCACGGACAAACTTCTAAACAGGATGTTTGATGTAATGCTTATGTATGTCCGTGTCTTTTGGTATGTTCATGCTTTGTACAGCATGTAGAGGGAAGGCCGAAGGCTTAATAATCCCATTTTAGTTGGGTCGGTGGCCGCTTTAGGCTTGTAAATAAAGGTTGTGTCATGTGGACACGTGTGAGAGATTTTCGGTCTGTAATGGACCATTTTACCCTTTGTTGTGCAACTATTCAGAGCTTGTAAAGTCTGTTTGTAATTTGTATTATCTATAAAGTGTTTTTCTGAGATGTTTGCTTGTGGATCCCGTGGCGGTTTTTTTCCTTGTTCTCTCTTTTGTGGGTCCTAAGGGACCGAGGGAGGCTTTCGGGGAGGTCGACCTTTTCATGGACGGACATCAAGGGTGCCGCACGACTTAAGCAAAACCAAATAAGTCCGTGATGATGGTATCGAGCGGGACAAGCACTCATAAAAACTTAGCACGCAAACGCTGGGACCTAATGGGTCATGCGTTGAGGGGCGGCCGACGCTGCGGCCGTTTGGGGAAAACGCGTGGAGATGTAGGGGAAAGGAGACGCCGGAGGAGCGAAGCATCCGAGATTGGCATTCGAGAAATGGCCAACCCTTTCTTGCGAAAGAGGCACCACGAAAACGCATAAGCTTGGAAGAACGTGAAGCCCGCAAAGGTTGATAGGTCGAAGTTTGAGCTACTACCAACGTTGACAACTATACTTGATGGTGCACAAGGCAAGCGAGGCGTTTGGTAAAGGATGAGACCATCCAAGGTGAAATGAGTTGCTCAACAACCAAAAGAGTTATGTAAAGCTCATGAGGCGAGGGGAATCATTAGCTCAAGAATTTGGTACTCATCACGCAGGGGCTTGTATCGCGACGATGGAATGTTCGGGTACATCCCAACGCCGATCAAACTTCGCCGCCATGGAGCATCAAATTTCTCTTGACGTAAAGGATACGTCCGGTAGGAGGTCAAAGGGTGCAACTAGTTCAAAGATGTCGCTTTCGGCCTTGAGGGGCAACGGGGTCAGATTGACGGGAGTCGCAATCTAAAGCGCGTTTCGGGGAGGAGGTAGAACAATGCACGCTTGGTTCGCCAGACGGGTAGTCCAAGGTGATGGTGGTCTCCTAAACGAAGAGAGATGTTGCTCCAACGGGATAGTTATCCGGAGGGATAAGTCCCGACTCTCCGTGAGGGAGAATTATGTGGGGCGAACCTCACAAGTCGAGGAGGAGTACCTCAACAAACAAGAACCCCACGGCTCAATGGACCGAGCAAGCCAAGAGTCGTCGCGTGATCTCGCCGAGAGAATCGTTGGTGGATCGATCATGAGATCAAGTGGGGAGCCACCCAAAGCAACCCAAAAAGGCACACTTGGAGTCGATATGGAGATCGACTTCAAGGAGGGTCGACCCGGAATGGTGGGCGCGAGGGCCACCATCAACTCAATGCAAAAAAACGAGGAGGCGAACAACTTGGGTGTAACTTGGCGAAGTACCCAAGCCGCATTTAAGGGAGCCGGCGATAGAAGACGGAACACGGAAGCGAGGCATAGTGCTTTCCTCGACAGAGGTCATGGACATGAACTCTTCAGAGGCAAGAGCGGGATCATGTTGTTCCACGGGTCATTCATTCGACGGAAATACTCATCTTCAGACGTGGTGCCAAAGACGAAGGGAGCTTCCGGGCATTACGACTTTATCTCTGGAGAGCATTTGATGGAGGAACCAAGGCGACTTCAATTCATGGAGGCGAAGTTGGGTTCGAAGGCCTTAAGACGGTCAAAAGAGGACTCGAGGCGGCACTCTTGAAGAATATGTCCGATGTTGTCATTCAAGTTCTTTATAAAGGAGGCGACGCAAATAAAATTGTTGTCGGGTAGGGGTAGAGGCCCGTGATCCGCATAATGGTGGTGCACTAATCAAGCGCGGCCGGGGACTTTAGGGAGTTCTTAGGCGATGGACTGCCCCCTAGAGCGGTGTTTCATCTTGGTGTGACCCAAGAGTGGGTGGATGAAGGTCGATTGCCAAAGGAGCGTAACAAAATCGAAGGTGAGAGAGACTTTGCGATGTATTGGCGAGGCCACAATGGAGGGACCAAAAAATTGAAGTTCATCCCACAAGGATCGAATCGAATGGAGATGTCACCGTGGGCGACATGGTGCAAATGGGATCGTGGTGGAAAACAGTTAAATGTGGGTAACGCGATACACAATCTAGCCCCGTGAGGGACTGGGATCATACTGGAGGTATGATCGGGAGCTACCGAAGCTCCACTTCTGGAACAACAACACGGCAATACAAGAAGGGCTATAGATTCAAGGAGTGAAGGCCATGGTACCGCAGAGGCCGGGTCTTCCGTCAAGTCATCGAATTTTCAGATCGGATGAAAGCCTTGGTCATCAAAGATATAGGGTCATGGTTCCACCAAGGAAAAAGTTCAAATGAAGAACCGTGAGTCCCATGGAGGGACTTGATCATCAATGGTATGATCGGGCAACCTGAGAGTTGGATCGCCTCGAGCTTCGTCGTAAACCCTACAAGTCGAGGACAAGGTCGAGTAAGCGAACGCTACGCTGCCAAGGAAGCTAAGGAGAACGAAATCGGTCTGAAACCCTACAACGCGATGGCAGAGGGTCAAAATGGGAGTTGCGACTGCCTTCCATCGACCAAAGGGAGTCGCCGAGAACACGAGAGGTGTTAAAGCGAAGGGTCGAAGGGCTTAGGAAGCAACGACGGTCCAGAGGGACTTAGCTACCCAAAATCAAGCGCCGCTTAGAATGGAGGTGGACTTCGGAGGAGTACCACGAGGCATGTCCCACCGATTGTGAAGAAAAGGGATCGACGCGGTCTCGATGGATAAGTAGTGCCATGGGCATGGCGATCTTATGGTACCGCCAGAGGCGGGGGACTCCGTGAAAGTCATTGATCCCTTGCTCTCATGGAGGGAGAGCTTGGTCGTGAAAGGGGTCGAGGAGGTGGAGCACGCATAAGCAAACTCAATCACCGGTACAAGGTCAAGGGCGAGGCCAAGGAACTTCAAAGACCGGTGTCAATGAGTTTTCATCAAGATAGCCGAAAGTGAAGGATTTCGGTCATGCAAGAGTGCACGACCAAGGAAACGGTCGAGACAAGACGCTTTGGACCTTCGCCACTGTGGGAGTAGGCGACAGAGTTGATGGAGAAGACGGTACAATCCCAGAGGCGACCAAATCTATTAGAGAATTACTCCAAGTTGGGGTGAAAACTTCCTACATTCTAGAAGTTCAAAGGCATTGAGAAGGTGAATCACAGTAGCTAACTCAACACAAGGAATGCAAACACTTCAAGTGCTTCAGAAGTGTGAGCAAAGAGCAAGCGAAGGCTAGTAACCAGCTCGATGCATAGAGTACAACCTCGAGGTAGTGGGCGAAGTCAAGTAACCTTTGCCTTCTCAACCCTTAAGAGAATGGGCGAAACCGAGTACCCCAATTCTCTTATCTATCCAGCAGAGGAGCTCTGCATATGTTCAAAGACCCTTCGAAGATAACGGAAGACAATAGTTGTCAAATACTCACCAACGGTGATCGTCTATATATGAGAGTAGATTGTCCGCTTCATTTCCCAAACGAAATGCCAATCGAAAAGTGATCGCGAACCTACTTGGACGTGACAACTAAGTGAAAGAAGAGTCAACGAGCAAATTTTGTGGAGGAAGGACCCAAAACTTCGAAAGTTTAGGACGATGCTCGTTAAAGCTCTAACAAGCATCCATCCGGTTCAAAAACAAATTGAGACATTTGAGACCGGCGCAAGAAGGATGGTGTTTTCCTTCATTTGGAGGATCCGCAGAATCAACAAGGATCAACACAACTCACCAAACCCCACACCGTAGTCGAAATCATTGGTGAGTTGAAGCGGACATGGCGATCAAAGGTTCGGCGACTTCATAAACAATAGCGGAGAGCGGTTAGGAGCCAAGAGACGATTGCAACGGAGCGAAGATCAAAGACTCAAGAGGCGAGGAGTTGCAAAGTCGACAAAGGCTTTCGGACGAGGGCGTCGAAGGAATAAGTGGGGGAGAATGTCACCGGACAAACTTCTAAATAGGATGTTTGATGTAATGCTTATGTATGTCCGCGTCTTTTTGGTATGTTCACGCCAGACAACATGTAGAGGGACGACCAAGGCTTAATAGTCCCATTTTAGTTGGCCTCGGCGGCCGCTTTAGGCTTTGTAAAATAAAGGTTGTGTCCTCGTGGACACGCGAGAGATTTTCGGCCCAGAATGGACCATTTTACCCTTTGTTGTTAAAATCGTGAGCTTGTAAAGTCTGTTTGTAATTTACATTGTCTATAAAGTGTTTTTCGGAGATGTTTGCTTGTGGATCCCGAGTGAGACGTTTTCTCTGTCTTGTTCTCTCTTTTGTGGGTCCTAAGAGACCAGGGTAGGCTTCGGGGAGGCTGACCTTTGCGGACGGACACGCAAGGGTACCGCACGACTTAGGCAAAACCAGCTAAGTCCGTGACAATACGTTGTCGATTTCCCTCTTCCTTTGCCTTATATTGTTGACCACGAGCTTCCTCTGCCCTATGTAGTTGTTGTGTGTTGCTTTGTTCCTCCACCATACGTCATCGATTGCCCTCTTCCTTTGCCTTACACCGTCATTTGTGGCCTTCCTCTGCCCTATGCATCATCGTAGCCGTGTGAATCTTGTGTGCCATACTCTGCTGCCTTCCTCCTCGGCTTCTCCATATACATTGCTACCTTTCTCCGCCAATTGGTGATTGTCATCTTGTCCATCTCCTCTTCTCCTTTTAAGTCTATAGTTGACAAAAGTTTTCTAGTAACTTATATTTCGAACGTACAGGAGCCTGATACCTTTTCATCTATTCCCTTCCATGGCATGGTTTGGATCAAGGACTGAAATTTCATATCATACCGAAATTTTGAGACTTATTCAGTACGGTACGGTACTATATACCGAGTGGTATATTTCGGTATACTGCTCTGTATATATATATATATATATATATATATATATATATATATATATATATATATATATATATATATCTAAAGGTAAACTGCTCGGTTTACCTCTATGCGGGGCGACGTCGCCTCTCTTCTTGGGCGACATCGTAGATAAAAAAAAAAAAAATGCGACGTCGTAGATTAAAAAAAAAATTATGACGTTGCCAGTGACGTCATAGATAAATAAAAAAAAATTTCGACGTCGTCGAGGCGATGTTGCAGATAAAAAAAAAATTGCAGGCGACGTCGCCCGAGAAGAGAAGGACAAAAAAAAAAAAAATCTTCGCCTCTCTCCACCCTGCGACGTCGATGCCTCTTCTATCGCACGCGGATGAGAAGTCGCCGATAGACGAGGAGAGCGGTAATCTCCAAGTTCTCCCTTTTTTTTCCTATTTCTTTCTTTCCCTTCTCCCTCTTCTTTCTTCTCCCTCGGTCACCGTCAACGATAACACCTCAATCGACGGTACTGCTCGGTTGTGGGCGGTCCGTGTACAGGTCTGCTGATGGACCGGTACGGGCGGGATCATTCGGTATTGCAGACCTTGGTTTGGATAATTCAATAGGTAGGTTAATGGATTTGTTTGTAGTGTGGTTCATTTGTGCTTTCTGTATTTATAACTAAAACAACATCAGAAATATTGAACGACTTTGTTGGGTTTAGAATATGGTATTAGGTGTTCTGGAAGGGCATGTGGAGCAAAAATATTTGTGCTATTTTCATTATTTCTTTTTTGTTTCTGTCAAAGTTTGTTAACTTCTTTATGAATCTTTTGATTTGTGATCATAGTAAAGGTTTACTTTTCATTTTCATAATGCTAATGCATGCATTATTTGGATCTAACTATTTCTCTTTTTTCACTAGAAAGAAGTTGAGGGACTTATTTTAGTTGATCATATTTATCAATCGTGATATATTTTATAAATTTTAATATCCAGGAGCGTCTCGTTTTGCTTCCTTTGGGCATTTTGGCACCTTGACGCCTTTTAGTGTCTAGTGCTTTTTCAAACATTGAAGTATGATCCTATTTGTTTGTTTGCTTGTTACTTGTTCTTTTCATATTTTTGGATAAGTTTTTACCCTGCATACTATTAACAAAAGTGCCTCCATTTGTCTCTAGGAATTTGAATATGTTCTTGCTTTAATCTGTTTTTGCATTTATAAGTTTTTTTTTTTTTTCAGTTTTTAACAGTCTTTTTTGTTGTATGAAACCAATAAAACTTCTTATATTGTTGTTTACCTTTATAAATATGTGCCATCCGGAGGGTTTTGCCCTTGTTCAATTTTCTATAGTTAATAATGTACCATAATTTATTTTCTTAGATATCTTTTGATTGCCACAAAGGAGTATCTTGCATCTAGCTACTGATCAATTATACATACTTGTTTTGTACTTTTTATTATTTTGACATTCTTGTGTGTTTAGAACATTTGTTTTTACAGAAAAAAGTCCCTATCTGTTCTGAGAAATGAATTAACCTAATCAGACTTAAACCGGCTCACTATCAGATCAGATCCTTTTATTCTTTCTTGGTTCAGTTGCATAGCACCTTGTCTAAAAAATAACAAAAAACTGGCCATTCAGATGTCTGGCTAGCACCCCTCAAGTTCCTGAAAATCAAATCGTTGGTTTGTTTTAGCTCGTAAACAAGGATTCCAATATCATACCAGGGTACTGTACTAGTCCCCCGTTGGACCAATATGTACCAATTGTTACTGTTGTACCATCACATGATACACCTGTACCAAAGGTTCAAAAATGAACAAGAAGAAAAAGAAGACGAAGGAATAGGTAGTGGTGGAGAAAGAGGAAGTAAGAAGAGGACGTTTTGTCACGGACAAACTTCTAAACAGGATGTTTGATGTAATGCTTATGTATGTTCGTGTCTTTTGGTGTGTTCATGCTTTGTACAGCATGTAGAGGGACGATCGAAGGCTTAATAGTCCCATTTTAGTTAGGTTGGTGGTCGTTTTAGGCTTGTAAATAAAGGTTGTCATGTGGACACATATGAGAGATTCTCGGTCTATAATGGACCATTTTACCCTTTGTTGTGCAACTGTTCAGAGCTTGTAAAGTCTGTTTGTAGTTTGCATTGTCTATGAAGTATTTTCGGAGATGTTTGCTTGTGGATCTCAAGTGAGGCGTTTTCTCTATCCTGTTCTCTCTTTTGTGGGTCCTAAGGGACCATGGGAGGCTGACCTTTGCGGACGGACACGCAAGGGTGCCGCACGACTTAAAGTAAAACCAAAGTAAGTCCGCGATGATGGTATCGAAAGCGGGACAAGCACTTATAAAAACACTTAGTATCAAACGGGGGGGACCTAATGGTCATTGAGGGCGAAGAACACGCCGCAACCGTTTGGGGAAAACGTAGGAGATGTAGGGGAAAGGAGACGCCGGAGGAGGAGGGCATCCGAGATTGGCATTCGAGGGAATGGCCAACCCTTCGCAAGAGGCACCACGAAAAAGAAAAAAAGCTTGGAAGAATGCGGGCCTTGTGTTAGGTTAGGATGGTCGAGTTTGAAGCTACGGCCAACGTTGACAACCATACTTGATGGTGCTCGTGGCAAGTGAGGCGCTTGGTAAAGGATGAGACCATCCAAGGTGGAATGAGTTGCTCAAATGATCGAAAAGTTGTCAGCAAAGCTTACGAGGTGAGGGGAATTGCTAACTTCAAAAAATTCGGTACTCTTTGCATGGGCTTGTATGCGGACGATGGAATGTTCAAGGCCATCCCAAGGCTTAATCCGAACTCTTCGGTGCCGAAAGCATTGAAACTTTCTCCCCGGATGTGAAGGATACGTCCCGTAGAGGTCAAGTGTCTGACGAAGTTCAAAGATGTTGCTTTGGTCTTGAAAGTGGTGCAAATGCAATGTGTCGATGATTTAAAAAAGCGCCAGGCGCTAAGGTCAAAAAAAATGAGGCTTAAGCTCGCCGCCTTTGCAAAGCGAGGCGCTAAAATATAAAAATATAAAATATAATTATTTAAAATTTTAAATAAAAATATATTATTAAATTAAGAAAATCTAAGATACAAAATCACAATGTCACATTAACAAAAAGTTTCAAAATTCAAAACAATAAAATTTTACATCAAAATAAAAATTAACAACATTAAAATCAAAATAATATATTATTAATCTATTAACAGTATGAAAAATTAATCATTTCAAAATTCAAATAAACTTAATATTAAGAGTATAATCGTATCACCGAGCCCCGACAGAGAAACGAGGAAGCAAAGGCGCAAAATGCAATGGAAAGGGAGGAGCGGAGGCAAAAAGAACCGGAGGGCTCATGGAGTCGGAAAGCTGCGGGAAGGTTCGAGGAGGGCCTCATGGGCGCCGAATGGAGGGAGGGCTTCGCGGAGTCGCGAAAGCGGCGAGGCGTGAGTAGCGATAAGCGACGAAAGGAAGGGAGGGCTCGCAGAGGCGCGGGAAAGGGAAAGGGAGTGGGAGGCGCGAGCAATGGAAAAAGAAAGGAGCGGGAGGCGCGAGCAACCGGAGGGTTCATGGAGTCGCGAAAGGAAATGAAGGTTTCAGAGGGCTCATGGAGGCGCGAGAGGCAATGGAGGAGGGCTCGCGGGAGGCCCGCGCGAGCAACGACAAACGACGAAGCAAAGGGCGGCGGAGCAGAGCGACGAAAGCAACAGATCGGAGCGCAACGGGTTAGGGCTGGGTAAGGGTTATATCGGTTTAGTTGTTTCGATTGAACCAACTAACAACCGAACCAGGAATGAACCACACCTAAAATCCTGGTTCGATCACTTGGTTTACTCAGCGCCGCCCGGCCTAACGCCGGGTTCGGCGGCCCAGCGGTGCTGTTTGAAGCGTCGCCACCGGACATTAGCGAGGTGCTTTCGGGCCTCGCCGCCGCCGAAGCCAGGCGAAGCGTCCGAAAGCCTCTTTTCAATCATCAATATTGGCGTGGAGTCGCAATCTAGCAAGTGTGTTTCGCAGAGGCGTAACAATGCACGCTTTGTTTAGCGATTGAGTAGTCCAAGGGGATGGTGGTCTCCTAAACGAAGAGATGTTGCTTCAACGGGGCAATTATCCAGAGGGATAAGTCCCACTCTCCGAAGGGGAGAATCATGTGGGACGAACCTCACAAGTTGAGGAGTACCTCAACAAACAACAACTTCATAAAGCTCAATGGACTGAGCAAGCGGCGAGGAGTCGTCGCATGATCTCGCTTGAGAGAATGCATTGGTGGATGCATTGCGAGATCAAGTGGGGGAGCGACCCAAAGCAAAACAAATGAAGGCCCACTTGGAGTCGATATGGAGATCAGACTCAAGGTAGGGCTGACCCGTGGAATGGTGGGCGCGAGGGACACCATCAACTCAATGCAAAAACGAGGAGCGGAGCAACTTGGGTGTAACTTGGCGAAGTACCTAAGCCGCATGAAGGGAGCCAGCATAGAAGATGGAACATGAAGCGGAGGCATAGTGCTTTCCTTAGACAGAGGTCAAGGACATGAACTCTTGCAGAGGCAAGAGCAGGAATATGTTGTTCTATGGTGTCACGAACGGTCGTCGCACTCTCGCAACAACTCCGTTCAACGAACCGTTCGTCGCTCACACCCACATGTACAGCTGCTTGACAGCCTGTTTTCTCTTGGTTTTGGGTCATTTTGCTTGTAAAAATGTAAGTTCGAACAAGCTACAGCGTTACAAAGCGACCGCTCACCGAACCGAGCAAAACAACCCCAAAACAGCTTCGTTTTTGCGTGCCGCGGGCTGATTTCTGAAATCTGCCTCCGCTCACCAAAACGTCAGCCATCTCAGCCCCTTTGAACCCCCGGGTGGCACAGGGCTGGATGGGGCTTCGGATATATACCGGGCGTTGAACACTCTTCCGTAAGTTCGTACGTTGCCTTGACGGTAACTTGTTGTCGCGCCCGGGACCTGGTGAGCAGCTGTTTGTGGGCTTGCAGCTGTTCGTTCAACCTTCTAAAGCCCTTGTTTTCCCCCTCTCCCTCTTTTCTCTTGTGCACGCAAGGTGCTCGCTGAATTGCTTGTGAAGCTTCCCCTTTTCGCGAGACGTCGGGACTTGTTCGCCGCTCGTTCTTTCGAACTAATCAACTTTCTCTTTTTTACAGGTCCTTCGGGACCTGCGAGAGGTTACAAGTGGGCTGATCCTTGCGGAGCAATATCGCAAGGGCGAAGCGCGACTTAGGCAACGCAAGCTAAGTTCGCGTCTTTACCACAAGGGTGATCCGCGACTTTGGCAACGCAAGCTAAGTTCGCGTCGTTGGCCGCAAGGGTGCCTCACGCCTTAGGCAATTCCAGCTAAGGCCGTGACATTGTGGTATCAGAGCGGGCAAGCACTTCGACCGAGCGGCGAACGAACTTCGCAACTTCACCATGGCAAAGCATCGTGGCGAATCAAGCAAGACGGGCAAGCCGGACCCTTTGCCCCAAATGGGCGCAGTGGGTGCATGACGCACACTCGCTCTCATCTTGTTGAGCCGCCAAGAGGATCGCGGCAATAACACGATGATGAAGGTGGCTACTCTCCTCGCGAAGCGAGAGGAAGCTAAACTGGAGCGCTAATCGGGAAAAAAAGAGTCACAAGGAGAGACTCACAACGGCGAAACCCGCATGGATGTTCTTGAAGCGAAGTGGAGAGGAACTCTACCATGGCCAACAAAGGCTTGTTGGGGTAGAGAGCTCAAAAGAGGAAGCGGAGTCTAGGATCGACAAGGTCGAGGCCCTAGTCGATTGACCGTCGATGACACCAAAGACTCAGGCAACACTTACAGGATGTTGTGGGCGAACTCACTTCAAAGGTGGCCATGCTCCACAAGAACACTAAATGCGGGAGGAAGCAACACTTTCGCCAGCACCGCCACAAAATTTGAGGGCACCTCGAGCCCCTCATGGATATGGAGGGGCCGAGATGCCAAAGAGCTTCGAGAACTTTCTTGCTCGACATGGAACAATACTTCCGAGCTACGAGGCCCGATTCTGAAGATACCAAAGTTTCTATAGCAACAATGTATCTGAACGGAGATGCGAAACTTTAGTGGCGAACCCATTGGGAGGAGATCCAACAAGGCCGGTGTCGAGTCGACACATGGGAGGACTCAGTTCCTATCGGAGAATACAGAGTTTGTCGCAAGAAGGAAGTTGAGACAACTCCGCCAGAGTACCACCATCCGAGACTATGTGAAACAATTTTCTGCACTAATGCTGGACATACAAGACATATCCGAGAAGGACAAGTTGTTCAGCTTCCTCGATGGTTTGAAGCCATGGGCTCAACATGAGCTAAATCGAAGGAATGTTACCGATGTGGTCGGGGCAATTACTGCTGCAGAAAGACTCACCGACTTTGTTTCCTCCGAAGACCCAAGGAGAAGGAAATAATCTTCAGGCAATCGCCCTCCAAACATTCTCGAGGGAAGGAACTCAGTGGCGAACAAAAGAAGAAGAGTTCCCACAAAGGGTCAAACCCGAAAGGCAAAGCCTCAAAACCTGGAGGATGTTTCTTGTCGCGGAGGACCGCGATATAGTGGGAGTGCCCACAAAAACAGCACTCAATGCTTTGACGACTTCCATCCACCCCCCCGACGGGACAAGGCAAAGTCGTTGCTCTTAGTTCGAAAGCTTCCAATCCAACAAATGAACGAGGAGTCGCAAGGACCTCGAATGGGAGCAATCGTTTGTTGAACGCCACGCGGGGTCAAGTGGGGAGAAACATCAATGCAAAGCTACAAAAAAAGGAAATAGTGAAATATGTATGTGGACATCAAGCTAAATGGCCAAACGACCCGTCTGATGGTGGACACCCGGCGCTACCCACAACTTCATAGCCGATCGAGAAGCACAAACTTGGGTTGATCTTGGAGAAGAGCCCAAGAATGAAGGCGGTGAACTCGGAGGCCAAGCGAATCTCCTGGTTGGCGAAGGGTGTTCCCATCAAAATCGGGATATGGAGCGGGAACACCAACATGATGGCCGCCATCGATGACTTCCGTGATTCTTGGAATGGAGTTTACGACGCGGCAAAATTGGTGCCAATGCCGCTTCTTGAACTCCGTATGTATGATGGGAGGCGATGACCCGCGTGGTTCCCCGTCTCTCGAAGAAACCAACCAGCCCCCCAACACATATCGGCATTACAACCAAGAAAGGGGTGCGAAAAGGCGAATTGACATTCGTGGCTACTATGGCTAGAACCACTCAACGAGAAGGCCATTCAAGAATTGCATTTGCGGTGGCTTAACGCCCCCCGAAGAGTTCAAGGACGCGTTGCCACCCGAAAGTTACCAAGACTCTTCCACCACGCAGGCGGGATCACAAATCGAGCCGGAGCCGAGAGTGAAGCCTCCAACGAGACCACCCTATCGATGCCCCCCGCCAGAAGTTGGCGAAACTCGAAGCGCTTAGGTGAACTGCTAAGCGGTGATCTCATCCGCAGACTCTAAAGCACCTTTCGAGCTCCAGTTCTCTTCCGGAAGAAACAAGATGGGAGCCTCCGACATGCGTCGACTACCGAGCCCCTCAACAAAGTGATAGTGAAGAACAAGTATACCATCCCGCCATTCGCGGTCTTGTTCACCAATTGGGCAAAGCTAAGTATTTCAAACTTCGACTTTCTATTGGGTATTGGCAGCGCGCATTCTTTGGCGAATGGGCGAAGACTACCTACGGTGACCGTGTACGGGAGCGTTTGAGTTCTTGGTGATGCCTTTCGGCTTAACCAACGCCCGACCACATTCTCGCACTCTCACGAACCGCTTATTCGTGGAGTATTTAGATAAGTTCGCGATCGCCTACTTGGACGATATCGTCGCCTATATAGTCAAACGCCGAGGAGCACGCCAAGCACCTTCCGGACGATTTTCAAGGTTCTTAGGGAGAACACTTTGTTAAATGAAAAGGGAGAAATGCTACTTTGCTCAAACTGAGATATTATTCTTGGGACATCGAATCGGTGATGGCTCCATTCGAATGGATAAGTCGAAGGTACAAGCGGTTGTGGAATGACGAACTCCAAAGAAGGTGCCAGAGTTGAGATCCTTCCTTGGTTTCGTCAATTATTATCGACGCTTTATAGCGGGATATTGAAGCGTCAACCCCACCGGACGGAGTTCTTTCAAGGAGCAGCGACCTTGGAAGTGGTATGACAAATGTGAAATAGCATTCCAAGATCCGAAGGTCTGCCGCGTTATGGAAGAACCAAAGGCTCAAATTGTCGGACTATGGGGAGCCTTTTTGAAGTCCATACGATGCTTCGACTTCGTTATTGGGGAGTGCTCATGCAGGAGGGTCATCCGGTGGCCTACGAGAGTCGCAAACTCAACGAGACCGAAAAGCGATCCATTCATCATGAGAAGGAGATGACGGCAAAGGATCCATCGCCTCACGAAGTTTGGACACTATCTCTTCGGATCGCGATTTGTCCGAGGACTGGACAACATCGCCTCGAGCTATTTCCAAACTTCGAAGAAGCTCTCCCAAAGCGGGAGGCGTTAGTAGGACTTCCCGGCTGAATTTGATATGGCAATGGAGTATAAGCCCGGGAAGGCAAATGTCGTGTGGCGATGCATTGAGCCTCGGAAGGTGGAGCGTGTGAATGCCGCATACAATTGGAGGGCGAAACCAAGCAAGTCGGTTGCACTCCAACTTCCTTTCCGTAATCGGGATGGATGGGCGATAGTGACCCCCCGTGCGCTTATCCCGATGCACCATCAAAGAAGGCAAGGCACGGCGATTTTGGGTCCGGAGGGGACTCGTTTACAAAAAAGGAATAGAGTTTATGTTCCCGAGAGTGGACAATTTGAGGCATGAACTCTTAAAAGAGTGTCACGATTCCCGCTATTTGACACCCAAGCATTCACGAACATTGGTTCTCGTGGAGAGGGCCTTCTACCGGTTGAAGATGGGGACCCATGTGGAGGAATATGTTCGAACATGCCTTACTTGCCAACAAGACAAGGTGGAAATGAGGCCGGTGGGACTTTTTGGAGCCGCTGCCGCACGTAAAGGCCGTGGAGAGCATTTCCTTGGATTTCATATCAAAGCTTGCCACTTGTAGGGAGACTTCGGATCGATACTGTGGTGGTCGATTGGTTTTCAAAGTATGCAACTTTCATTCTTTGCTCCCCTACACCGTTCGTGGAAAGGAGGCCCAAGTTGATGATGAAGGATGTGGTGAAGTATTGGGGAGTCCCACACAATATCATTAGTGATCGATGATGCTCGGTTCTGGGACGATTCTCGACCGAAGCTATTTCAAATTGTTGGGGTCGGTTATACTTCTCTACAAGCCTCCACCCCGACGGATGGCCGACCGAAAGAATAAACTCGCTTCTTGAAAGCAATATCTCCTGGCACTACGTGAGTGCCAACCAACGAGATTGGGTGAAGCCGCTGACATTGCCTAATTCTCCTATAACTTGCGGTGAGCTCTGATCCAACAAGAGCCCCTTCGAGATCATCACAGACAACAACCGTCGACTCCGCACACCATGACAATTGGGTATACCGAGTAGTCCATCAGCCTATCATTTCATGAAAGGAGTGGCATCGAAATGCGATATATTGCGGGCTTACTTGGAGAAGGCGGCAAAAAAGGATGAAGAAGTGGGCGACTTGGGAAGGCGACCGCAAGAGTTCAAAGTTGGCGATTTGGTGTTGGTAAAGCTCAACCGCATCACTCCAATTCTTTAGGAACAAAGTCCACAAAGGATTGGTGCGCAAGTACGAAGGGCCCTTCCCAATTATCGCCAGGTAGGCAACGCTCTTACAAGTTGCAATCGCCGCGGGTTCAAAATTCACAACGTTCTTCACGCCAAAGAACCTAAAAGCCTACCACTGGATCCGCAAGATGTTTCCGGCGTGTTCCAACTTCGGCTACCTCCCATCACGACCTCCCACGAAGCGAGTTGAAACCATTCTCAAGGACCGCGAAGATAAAGCTACCCAACGGAGCCGAAAGCGCATTTAGTACTTGGTGAAGTGGCGAAAAGCTTCCCGAACCGAAGCCGGTTGGGAGCCCTCAAGACGCCATGCGACATGAAGAAGAAATCATCAACAACTACCAACAAAAAGCGTCAACGAGGGCGCCATCGGTTTAAGTGGGGAGAATGTCACGAACGGTCGTCGTGACACTCGCATAACAACTCCGTTCAACGAACCGCTTCGTCGCCACACCCATATGTACAGCCGCTGACTATATTTTCTTCTTGGTTTTGGGTCATTTTGCTTTGTAAAAATATAAGTTCGAACAAGTCGCAGCGTTATAAAGCGACCGCCACCGAACCGAAAGCAAAATAGCCCCAAAACAGCCCAAAAAAACTTTTTTTTCGCATGCCGCTGGCTGATTTCTGAAATCTGCCTCCGCCACCAAAACGTCAGCCATCTCAAATTTCTTTGAACCCGTGGCACAGACCGGATGGGGCTTCAATATATACCGGGCGTTGAACACTCTTTTCGCTTGAGTTCGCAGACGTTGCCTTGGACGGAACTTGTTGTCGCGTGCGGACTAGGTGAGCGGTTTGTTGGGGCTTGCAAATTCGTTCGCTCAACCTTCTAAAGCCCTTGTTTTCCCCTCTCCTTTTTTCTCTTGTGTAACGCAAGGTGCTCGTTAATTGCTTGTAAAGCTTTCCCTTTCGCGAGACGCCGGGGACTTGTCGTCGCTCGCTCTTTCAACTAATCAACTTTCTTTTTTACAGTCCTTGGGGACCAAGAAAGGTTACAGTAATGATCCTCATGGAACAATATCGCAAGGGCGGCTGACTTAGGCAACGCAGTTAAGTTCACGCTTTGACCGCAGGGTGCCTCACGCCTTTAGGCAATTCCAGCCTAAGGCGCGACAAACCGGTCATTCATTCCGACGGAAAGCGACTCATCTTGCATGGTTCTAAAGATCGAAGGGAGCTTAAAACACACGACTTTATCTCTGAGGAGTATTTGATGGAGGAACTAAGGCGACTCAATTCATGGAGGCGGTTTGGTTAAAAAGGCCTTAAAGACGGGCAAGAGGACGCAGAGGCGGGTACTCTCGAAGAATACGCCACGTTGTTGCCATTCAAGTTCTATGAAGGAAGCGGTCTGCAATGAAGATTGTCTTTGGTAAGGGTAGAGGCCGAGGATCCGCATAATGGTACACTAATTAATCGGCCAAGCTCGGGACTTCGGAGCTACTAGGCGACCTGACCGTCCCTAGAGCGGTGCCATCTAGGTTTGACCCAAGAGTGGGTGGATGAAGGTCGATTGCCAAAGGAGCGAACAAAATCGAAGGTGGAAGAGACCCTGCGATGTATTGGCAGAGGCCACACATGAAGGGTTCACAATTCGAGTTCATCCCACAAGGATCAAAATGCAATAGAGATGTCACTAGGAGGCGACATAGTGCAGCGGATCGTGGTGGAACAGTTCGTGGCAATGCGATACACACAACCTAGTCCCTCACGAGACTAGTTTATACGAAGGTATGATCGGGAGCTACTAGAAACTCCACTTCGGTGAACAACACGACGACAAGAAGGGCTATGGATTCAAGGAGTGAAGGCCATGGTACCGCAGAGGCGAGTCTTCCGTGCGTGCATCGAATGTTGCATCGGATGAAAACCTTGGTCATCAGCATATGGGGGCTGGGTTCTACCAAGGGAAAAGTTCGAATGCAAGTACCAGTGAGTCCCATGGGAGGGACTTGATCATGAAGAGGTATGATTGAAACAACTGGAGAGTTGGATTGCTCCATAGCCCATATTCGCTTAAGGGTGCCCGACAATTCAGAGGACAAGGTCGAGTAAGCGAACGTTGCTACCAAGGAAGCTAAGGAGAACAGAATCGGTGCAAACCCTATAATGCGATGGCAGAGGCCATGCATGGGAGTTGCAGTCTATCTTTCCATCGACCAAAGGAGTCGCCGGAGAACACGAGGTGTTGAAGCGAAAGTCGAAAGGGGCGAGGAAGCGACGATGAGTCCAGAGGGACTTAGCTACCCAAAATTAAGCATCAGTTAGAATGGAGGTGGACACAGAAGAGTGCCACAGAGACATATCTACTGATTGTGAAGAAAAGGGATGCAGATGCGAGGCGACGGATAGTAGTACCATGGGCATGGTAGCGCCATGGTAACGCAGAGGCGGGACTTCCGTGAAAGTCATTGATCCCTTGCTCTCATAGAGGGAGAGCGCTTGGTCGTGAAAGGGGACGAGGAGGTGGAGCATGCAGAGAGGCAAACTTCAAGTACCGAGACAAGGCTGAAGGGCAGAGGCCAAGGAATTTCGTATGACCGGTGTCAATGGGCTTCTCATCAAGATAGTCGAAAGTGAATGACTTCGGGTCAGACAAGAGTGTATGACCAAGGAACGGCAGACAAGATTACGGTGTTATACCTTTGCTACTCAAAGGAGTAGGCGGCAGTGGTCGATGGAGAAGACGGCACAATCCCGTCCAGGCTTACCGCACTCTGTGAGAGAATCACTCCAGTTGGGTGAAAACTTCCTGCATTCCGTAAGTTCAATGGCATCGAGAAGGTGAATCACAAGAATCAACTCAACGCAAGGAGTGCAAACACTTTAAGTGCTTCCGGCATGAAAGCAAAGAGTAGGCGAAGGCCGAGAACCCGCCGATGCATGGAGTACAACCTCGAGGAGGCGAAATAAGTCAAGTAACCTTTGCCTTTTCAATCCTTAAGAGAACGGGCTAAACCGAAAATTCCCAATTCTCTTATCTATCCAAATGGAGGAGCTCAGTACAAGTTCAAAGACTCTTCGAAGATAATGGAAGACAATAGTTGTCAAATCCTCACAAACGATGATCAGTACTACTGAGAGTAGATTGTCCGCTTTATTTCCCAACGAAATGCCAATCGAAAGCGGGAGTGATGCGAACCTACTTGGAAGTGACAACTAAGTGAAAGAAGAGTCAATGGGCAAATTTTGTGGAGGAAGGACCCAAAACTTTAGAAATTTACGAGACGATGCTCGTTAAAAGCTCCAACAAGCATCCACCCAGTTCAAATAGCATGAGGCATTTGAGAGTCTGGCGCACTAAGGATGGTCTTTTCCTTCATTTGGAGGATCCGCAAGAATCAACAAGGATCAACACAACTCAACCAACCCCACACCAGAGTCAGATTCATTGGTGAGTTAAAGCAGCATGGCAGATCAAAGGTTCGATTACTCAAAAATAGCATCGGAGAGCAGTTGGAAGCCAAGAGGCGCATTGTAGCTAGAGCAGAAGATTGAAGACTCAGCAAAGGCGAGAAGTTGCAGTGTCGGCAAAGGCTTCAACGAGGACATCGAAGGAATAAGAGAGGGAGAATGTCACGGACAAACTTCTAAACAGGATGTTTGATGTAATGTTTTTGTATGTCCGTGTCTTTTGGAATGTTCATGCTTTGTACAGCATGTAGAGGGACGGTCGAAGGCTTAATAGTCCCATTTTAGTTAGGTTGGTGGTCGCTTTAGGCTTGTAAATAAAGGTTGTGTCATGTGGACACGTGTGAGAGATTCTCGGTCTATAATGGACGATTTTACCCTTTGTTATGCAACTGTTCAGAGCTTGTAAAGTGTGTTTGTAATTTGCATTGTCTATGAAGTATTTTCGGAGATGTTTGCTTGTGGATCCCGAGTGAGGCGTTTTTTCTATCATGTTCTCTCTTTTGTGGGACCTAAAGGACCATGGGAGGCTTCGGGGAGGCTGACCTTTGCAGATGGACACACAAGGGTGCCGCACGACTTAGGCAAAACCAGCTAAGTCCGTGATAGCTTGGAGGAAGAGGAAGGAAGAGGAAAAGACGGTGAACGAAGAGGAGCTGTGGTGTCACGGACAAAATTCTAAACAGGATGTTTGATGTAATGCTTATGTATGTCTGTGTCTTTTGGTTTGTACATGTTTTGCACAGCATATAGAGGGACGGTCGAAGGCTTAACAACCTCATTTTAGTTAAGTTTGGTGGCCGTTTTAGGCTTGTAAATAAAGGTTGTGTCATTTAGACACTTTTAAGAGATATTCGGTCTGTAGTGGACCATTTTGACCCTTTGTTATGCAATCATTCAGGGTTTGTAAAGTCTGTTTGTAATTTGTATTGATTATAAAGTGTTTTCGAAAATGTTTGCTTGTAGATCTCGAGTGAGGCTATTTTTCTTACTCGTTTTCTCTTTTGTAGGTCCTAAGGGACCATGGGAGGTTTCGAGGAGGCTGACCTTTATGGACGGACACGCAAAGGTGCCGCACGACTTAGGCAAAACTAGCTAAGTCCGTGATAGATGGTATCAGAGCGGGACAAGCACTCATAGAAACACTTGACATGTAAACGTGGGGGACCTAGCTGGGTTGCGTTGAGGGCAATTAGCACGTGCGATTGTTTGGGGGAAAACGGGCATGGAGTATAGGGAGGGAAAAGGAGTCGCTCGGAGGAGCGGGCATCTGAGATTGACATTCAGAGGAATGGCCAACCCTTCGCGCAAGAGGCACCACGAGAACAAGCAAGCTTGGAAGAATGCGTAGCGTACAAAAGTTGGGATGGCTGAGTTTGAGCTACGACTCGACGTTGAAAACTATACTTGATGGTGCTTAAGGCAAGCGAGGCGCTTGGTAAAGGATGAGACCATGCAAGGTGGAATGGTTTGCTCAGCAACCGAAAGAGTTGTGCAAAGCTTACAGAGGTGAGGGGAATTGTTGACTCGAAGAATTCGGTACTTATGCAAGGGCGTGTATGCGGACGGTGGAATATTCGTAGCCATCCCAAGGCGACTGAAACTTGGTGCTATGGAGCATTGAAGCTTTCTCTTCGGCATGTGAAGGATACGTCCGTAGGAGGTTGAAGTGTGTAGCGAGTTTAGCATGTTGCTAGGCCTTGATTGGTGCAGCGGGGGCTGTATTGACGTTGAGTTGCAATCTAGCAAGTGCGTTTTCAGGAGGCAGAACAATGCACAGTTTGTTCAGCAAGTCGGAGTAGTCCAAGGGGATGGTGATCTCCGAAGCTTTTAAAAGGAAGGAAATGAAGATAGATGTCGCTCCAACAGGATAGATAACCAGGAGGGATAAGTCCCAGCTCTCTAGTGGGAGAATCATGTGCAACGGACCGCATATATTGAGGTGCACCTAAAAAACAACAACTCCACGAAGCTCATTAGACCGAGTGAGCGGCGAGAAGTCGTCACATGATCTCGTTTGAGAGAATGCATTGGTGGATGCATTGCAAGATCAAGTGGGGGAGCGACCTAAGGCAACACAAATGAAGGCACACTTGGAGTCGATATGAAGATCGGATTCAATAGAGGGCTGACCCGTGGAATGGTGGGCGCAAGAGCCACCATCAATTGAATGCAAAATGAGGAGCGGAGCAACTGGGGTGTAACTTAGCGAAGCACCCAAGTCGCATGAAGGGAGCCGACATAGAAGATGAAACATTGAGCGGAGGCACAGAGCTTTCCTTGGACAGAGGTCAATGACATGAACTCTTGCAGAGGAAAGAGAGGGATCATGTCGTTCCGGTCCTTCATTCTGATGGAGTGAGCTCATCCTGCATGATGCCAAAGACAAAGGGAGCTTCGAGGCACATGCACTTTACCTTAGAGAAGCATTTGACGGAGGAACTAAGGCGACTCAACTTGCGGAGGCGAAGATGGGATCAGAAGGCCTTGGCACGGGGCAAGAGGACACGGAGGCGGGTACTCTTGAAGAATATGTCGTAGTTTTGCCATTTAAGTTGCCATGAAAGAAGCGGTGCACAGCGGAGATTGTGCTGGTGGGGGGCAGAGGCTCAGGATTCAGACAATGGTGCACCATTTTCAGCGAAGTCGATAGACTTCGGGAGCTACTAGGTGACGGACTGTCCTAGAGCGGTGCTTCATCTAGGTGTGACCCAAGAGTGGGTGGATGAAGGTCGATTGCCAAATAAGCGAACACAATCAAAGATGGAAGAGACCCTATGATATGTTGGCAGAGGCCATACATGGAGGGATCGCAATCCGAGTTCATCCCATAATGATCATAATGCAATGGAGATGTCACTAGGAGGCGACATGGTGCAGCGGATCGTGGTGGAATAGTTCGTGGCAATACGATACACATAGATTGTAGTCCTGTGATGGACTATATCATACGGAGGTATGATCGGGAGCTACTGGGAGCTCCACTTCGATGAATAACACGACGGCAAGAAGGGCTATGGATTCAAGTAGTGAAGGCCATGGTATCGTAGAGGCGGGTCTTCTGTGCGTGCATCAAATTTTGCATTAGATGAAAGCCTTGGTCATCAGCATATGAGAGCTGTGTATTATTAAGGGTAAAGTTCGAATGCAAGTACCATTGAGTCCCATGGGAGAGACTTGATCATGCAGAGGTATGATCGAAGCAACTGGAGAGTTGAACTACTCTAGAGCCCATATTCGCTTAAGGGAGCCCGACAAGTCAGAGGACAAGGTCGAGTAAGTGAACGATGCTACCAAGGAGACTAAGGAGAACATAATCGATGTGAACCCTGCAACATGATGGTAGAGACCATGCATGAGAGTTGCAGTCTGTCTTTCCATCGACCACGGAGAACTACTTTGAGAACACAAAGGTGTTGAAGCAGAGAGACGAAAGGGGCGAGGAAGCGACAACGAGTCCAGAGGGACTTAGCTACCAAAAATCCAAGCATTGGTTAGAATGGAGGTGGACTCGAAGGAGTGCCATAGAGGCAGATCTACCGATTCTGAAGAAAGGGATGTAGATGTGAGGCAATAGATAATGGGGCCATGGGCATGACAACACCATGGTACTACAGAGGCGGGACTTCCGTGAAGTCATCGATCCCTCGCTCTCATGGAGGGAGAGCGCTTGGTCGTGAAAGGGGTCGAGAAAGATGGAGCATGCGGAGGCAAACTCCAAGTACCAAGACAAGGTTGAAGGGCAAAGGCCAAGGAACTTCGTAAGATCGGTGTCAATGAGCTTCTCATAAAAATAACCGAAAGTGAAGGACTTTGGGTCGTGCAAAAGTGCATGACCAAGGAACGAAGTAGGCAGTACGCGGTGCTGTACTTTTGCTACTCAATGGAGTAGACGGCAGGGTTGATGGAGAAGATAGTACAATCACAGAGGCGACCGAAACTATTAAAGACGTGCTCCAAGTTAGGGTGAAAACTTCTTGCATTCCACAAGTTTGATGACATTGAGAAGGTGAATCACAGTAGCTAACTCAATGCAAGGAGTGCAAACACTTCAAGTGCTTCAGAAGTGTGAGCAAAGAGCAGGCGAAGGTCAGTAACCAGCTCGATGTATGGAGTACAACCCTTGAGGAGGCGGGCCAAGTCAAGTAACCTTTGCCTTCTCAACTCTTAAGAGAATGGGTGAAATCGAGTACCCCAATTCTCTTATCTTTCCAGCAGAGGAGCTCTGCACAGGTTCAAAGACCCTTCGAAGATAATGTAATACAATAGTTGTCAAATTCTCACCAATGGTGATCGGTGCTATTGAGAGTATATTATCCGTTTCATTTCCCAACAGAATGCCAATCGAAAGTGGAGGTGATGCGAATATACTTGGAAGTGACAACTAAGTGAAAGAAGAGTCGATGGGCAAATTTGGTGGAGAAAGGACCCAAAACTTCAAAAGTTTGCGAGGCGATGCTCGTTAAAGCTCCAACAAGCATCCACCCAGTTCAAGCAGCATGAGACATTTAGGAGACTGACGCATAGTAAGGATGCTCTTTTCCTTCATCTGAAGGATTTGCAAGAACTAACAGGGATCAACACAACTCATCCAACCCCATACTGGAGTCAGAGTCATTGGCGAGTTGAAGCAGTATGGTGGATCAAAAGTTCGACTACTCAACAACTGCAGTAGAGAGCAGCTAGGAGTCAAGAGGCGCATTGTAGCTGGAGCAGAAGATTGAAGACTCAGCAAAGACGATGAGTGGTAGTGTCGGCAAAGGCTTCGATGAGGACGTTGAAGGAATAAGTGGGGGAAAATGTCACGGAAAAAATTCTAAACAGGATGTTTGATGTAATGCTTATGTATATCCATGTCTTTTGGTTTGTTCATGCTTTGCACAGTATGTAGAGGGACAGTCGAAGGCTTGACAGCCCTATTTTAGTTGGGTTTGGTGGCCTTTTTAGGCTTGTAAATAAAGGTTGTGTCGTGTGGACACTTGTGAGAGATATTCGGTCTGTAGTGGACCATTTTGACCCTTTGTTGTGCAACCGTTTAGAGCTTGTAAAGTCTGTTTGTAATTTGCATTGGCTATGAAGTGTTTTATGAAATGATTGCTTGTGGATCCCGAGTGAGGCGCTTTCTTTAACCCGTTTTCTCTTTTTGTAGGTCCTAAGAGACCATGGGAGGTTTCGGGGAGACTGACCTTTGCGGACGGACACGCAAGGGTGCCGCACGACTTAGGCAAAACCAACTAAGTTCGTGACAGTGGAGTAAAAGGAGGCAGGAGGAAGAGGAAGGAGAGATCATAATGGAGGAAGAGGAGGAAGGAGAGATTGTATTGGAGGTAGATAAGGAAGGAGGCAGAGAAAGAAAGAGATGAGGCATGTACCTGATTGGTGGTGGCGATAGGTGACGGAGGGTGACATGTTCATCAAGGCTGTCACGATTAGGGCAGGACCACAAGCATGAGGAGACTTGATTATATATATATATATATATATATATATATATATATATATATGTATATATATATATATATGTATATAATATATATATTTATGTATACACATATATATACACATATTTAACTAATTGGTCAGCAAGGTGCACATTTTCATGTACCAATATTGTCATGGTCAGGGCTTGGACTGATTACGTACCAGTCTGTACTGTTATATAAGAGGACATATCGAGTTTCTGAAAAAAACATGAAAAATACTGAAAAAGGAAAAAAAAGAAAAAGGGATCAGTTTAGTACAAAACATGTACTAGGTGTATTGGGTGATAATGGGCCCTATATTGTTCACCCAGTTCACCATGATCCATATAAGCTGTTGGACCAGTAAATACCATTGTATCATACTGTATCAGGTATTGCAAACCTTACTGGTGATGGTTTAATTCAAGGTTTCAAAGGGAGAATATATAAATGCACAATATTTTGGTATGAAGACCCTTGAGGTGCTAATAATTTACTACCAATAGTTTCTTTTTAAAACTCATCTTCGGTTCAGTAAATACGGTTCATGGTGAATAAACACTATTAAGAAAAAGATCCTCATATGTCAATGGTTTTGTTTATGTTAAGTTTAGAGCTTCCAAGGCATGGTGAATAAACACTATTAAGTTTTATCAAATGGCTGTTGCCAACAGATGTGATTAAAGTGACTCTTCTATTTCTTCTCATTTTTCTTTTGCAGTGAAGCCAGGCTTTACAACTAATTATTCTCTAAATTTTAAATAGATAGACTATCCTTACCTATCAACTTGCACTGCAAGTAATAACATCTGATATACTTAATTTTGCAAAATATACATTGATGAGTAATTATAATTGATATGTAGGATCTTGGACTTATTTGCTGTATGCCCCTAAAATTAACAGTTGCTATTAGCAATATTTTAAATACAAGAGTCACTCGGTAATCTTTTGGGACAGGTATACTACTGGTGAATCGGATGGTATACTGATTTGTACCATCCGATATCATTGGATGAAATAATAGAAATAAAATTAAATTGTACCTAGACCGATACCAAGTCATGTTTTGACACTGATGTTTGGCTGAACCAGTGAATACCTGTTAATACATACCAGTTCGAATAGTATTTTAAAAAGTGGCTATTAGGATTTGTAATTTCATAATGTATATGTATGATTATCAGAATTTCGTACATCTAGTTTTCCAGTCACTATAAGAGTGGTTTTCATACATATGAGTTTCATACATATGGTTTTCACTATAATTACACTTAATTCTGATGCTTCTAATAGGGACTTCAACCCTTTTGCTGTTCTGTTCTCATTGGAATTGCTGATGTGTGAATTATGGTGTTATACTATTGGATATATCTGATATTTCTCGGTTTTGTTTTCTCATTTCCAGCATTCTTTGTAGATTCACTTGTTAAGAAATTGCTAATTTCTGATATAATGTTCTCTCTGTTTTTGTAATTATTTCAGGAGGCGGCTTTTCAATATGATTAACAATCTCCCTACCATATATGAAGTTGTAACTGGTACCACAAAGAGACAGTTCAAGGAAAAGACCTCTAACAGCAGCAGCAAGAACAAGTCAAGCTCAAAGATGGTAAATTCTTTTTTACATTACAATTTTTCCCTTTAATTTATCTGTTTATTTGCAATATCTATTGCATGTATGCCTTCAGCAGTCAAGACCGGCAGAGTCCCAAACCAAGGCTTCAAGGATGCCAACTCCAAAAGAAGATGAAGATAGTGGTGCAGATGAAGAGGAAGATGAACAGGAGCATGAGAACACTTTATGTGGTGCCTGTGGAGACAATTATGCTAATGATGAGTTCTGGATATGCTGTGATGTATGTGAGAGATGGTTTCATGGGAAGTGTGTCAAGATCACCCCTGCCCGAGCTGAGCACATCAAGCAGTACAAGTGCCCGAGTTGTAGCAATAAGAGGGCTAGAGCATGAAACAAGAAATGTTTTGGATTTCTTGGTATGTGGTTAACTAGTGCCGTCTATTTGCGCAAGGGCTGGTGTATGGGTGTGTTAGGTAATCTTTTATTTGCTGAATATAACTTGGTCTATTATGGTAGGGGCTCAGATTTAGCAGCATTGTATTTTTTTGAGAATGAAAATCAAATTAGTATGTTTGTCTAATGATTTTTCTCCCTCTGATTGGTTGGCTTTTGACTCATTTGTGATTGATTGATCATCACAATTCATGTTATAGTTGCAAAGTTAGTAAAGGATTTCATGTAAGCTCTTTTGTTTTAGTCGGTGCTTTTTCCTTGCTGACTGGTTTGTGATAAATGGTGTTCTAAAAAATTAGCTGTTTAACAGAGGTAATCCAAGTTTACATTTTTATCATTTTTTTAATTAAATATTGCTCCATGTCATTAGCCGATCCTTCCCACCACATATTTTCTTGCATCTTTTAAGAATGTGTCAAATGTTCTCATCAAGAAAGTGCTCGAAATATTGCTGATTATTTGGAGATTTTGACTGGAACAACAAACCAATTGCTTTATAATCTTGCAAAGGAGAAGTATTTTGTTGCTTGATGTTACATTACTGGATAAACTCCTGGAGTTTTATTGTATTGTTTTTATGACGGCTTAGATGAGAAACAATGGAATGGAAGGTGGTTTGCATAAGTTGATCAAGGAACTAAATGAATGGTGAATTCTTCGATGCTCAAAATATAGTATATTAGGATGTCCGGATCTTTCGTATATGGAAACGAATTTAATGCTGGAATCATGTGTAGGACCCTGGATGAGAGTGAACATATGAAATCAACACCATTTGGATTGTGTTAGCTTGATAGTTTCATGCATGATTTGGTGTATCCTTGAGCTATTTGGTTAATCGGTAGGGTAAGATTGTATACATTGAAAATCTCGTGTATAGGACTGTCTTTTTTTTAATATAATCGAGATATTTGATTTCTGTACAGGTTGACAGAAATACAAATGTCGAGAGGATTGTGGGACGTTCTCAAGATGATAACAGTTCGCTCGATTAATTTCGCTCCTGTTGAGATCAACTGCAAACCCTACAAATCATGTCCGTCTTCGATTTCAGATTCTTGAAGTTTTCTTAGCTTTCAAAAATACATGCCATGCGACCTTACATCAAACCCCTTTGCTTGGATTTTAATATACTTTTACAAGGAGGAATGTGGTCAAACTCAGAAACTGAACTTAGTTCAACGAATTCAATTTTTCTTTTCTTTTGTTTTTTCAAAGTTAGCGATCGGTTTGATTGACTTCGAAGGTCGGAAGCCAAACAAGTTGGGCTCACCTCGACTTCTAAAAGTTAATGGAATCTTAAAAATGTAATCTTAAGAATGGTAAGCAGATTGGATTAGTCCAAAGGGATGGTGATCTCCGAAACGAAGAGAGATGTTGCTCCAATGGGATAGTTATTCAGGAGGGATAAGTCTCGACTCTCCAGAGGGAGAATCATGTGGGACGGACCTCACAAGTAGAGGAGGAGTACCTCAACAAACAATAACTCCACGAAGTTCAATGGACTGAGCAAGCAGCATGGAGTCGTCGCATGATCTTGCTTGAGAGAATGCATTGGTGGATGCATTGCGAGATCAAGTGGGGGAGCGACCCAAAGCAACACAAATGAAGGCACACTTGGAGTCGATATGGAGATCAGACTCAAGGTAGGGCTGACCCGTGGAATGGTGGGCGCGAGGGCCACCATCAACTCAATGCAAAAACGAGGAGCGAAGCAACTTGAGTGTAACTTGGCGAAGTACCCAAGCCGCATGAAGGGAGCCAGCATAGAAGATGAAACATGGAGCAGAGGCATAGTGCTTTCCTTGGACAGAGGTCAAGGACATGAACTCTTGCAGAGGCAAGAGCAGGAATATGTTATTCCATGGGTCATTCATTCTGACGGAGCAGACTCATCTTGTATGGTGCCAAAGACGAAGGGTGCTTCTGGGCACATGCACTTTATCTCAGAGGAGCATTTGATGGAGGAACTAAGGCGACTCAATTTGTGGAGGCGAAGTTGGGTTCAGAAGGCCTTAGCACGGGGCAAGAGGACGCAGAGGCGGGTACTCTTGAAGAATATGCCATAGTGTTGCCATTCAAGTTGCTATGAAGGAAGCGGTGCACAGCGAAGATTGTGCTGGTAATTGTAGCGAAGTCGGGGGACTTCGGGAGCTACTAGGCGACGAACTGTCCTAGAACGGTGCTTCATCTAGGTGTGACCCAAGAGTGGGTGGATGAAGGTCGATTGCCAAAGGAGCAAACAAAATCGAAGGTGGAAGAGACTTTGCGATGTATTGGCAAAGGCCACACATGAAGGGTTCACAATTTGAGTTTATCCCACAAGGATCAGAATGCAATAGAGATGTCACCAGGAGGCGACATGGTGCAGCGGATCGTGGTGGAACAGTTCGTGGCAATGCGATACACACAACCTAGTCCCATGAGGGACTAGATTATACGAAGGTATGATCGGGAGCTACCGGAAGCTCCACTTCGGTGAACAACATGATGGCAAGAAGGGCTATGGATTCAAGGAGTGAAGGCCATGGTACCGTAGAGGCGGGTCTTCCGTGCGTGCATCGAATGTTGCATCGGATGAAAACCTTGGTCATCAGCATATATATGAGGGCTGGGTTCCACCAAGGGAAAAGTTCGAATGCAAGTACCAATGAGTCCCATGGGAGGGACTTGATCATGCAGGGGAATGATTGAAGCAGTTGGAGAGTTGGATTACTCTAGAGCCCATATTCGCTTAAGGGTACCCGACAAGTCAGAGGACAAGGTCGAGTAAGCGAACGTTGCTACCAAGGAAGCTAAGGAGAATAGAATCGGTGCAAACCCTATAATGCGATGGCAGAGGCCATGCATGGGAGTTGCAGTCAGTCTTTCCATCGACCAAAGGGAGCTGTTTGGAGAACACAGAGGTGTTGAAGCAGGGGGTCGAAAGGGGCGAGGAAGCGACGATGAGTCCAAAGGGACTTAGCTACCCAAAATCAAGCATTAGTTAGTTAGAGGAGTGCCACAGAGACATATCTACTGATTGTGAAGAAAAGGGATGCAGATGCGAGGCGACGGATAGTAGTGCCATGGGCATGGTAGCGCTATGGTACCGTAGAGGTGAGACTTCCGTGAAAGTCATTGATCCCTTGCTCTCATGGAGGGAGAGCGCTTGGTCGTGAAAGGAGCCGAGGAGTTGGAGCATGCAGAGGCAAACTCCAAGTACCGAGACAAGGCTGAAGGGCAGAGGCCAAGGAACTTCGTAAGACCGGTGTCAATGAGCTTCTCATCAAGATAGTCGAAAGTGAATGACTTCAGGTCAGGCAAGAGTGCATGACCAAGAAACGAAGCAGATAGTACATGGTGTTGTACCGTTGCTACTCAGTGGAGTAGGCGGCAGGGTTGATGGAGAAGACGGTACAATCCCAAAGGCGACCAAACCTGTGAGAGAATCACTCCAAGTTGGGTGAAAACTTCCTGCATTCCAAAAGTTTGATGGCATTGAGAAGGTGAATCACAATAACTAACTCAACGCAAGGAGTGCAAACACTTTAAGTGCTTCAGAAGTATGAGCAAAGAGCAAGCGAAGGCTAGTAACTCGCTCAATGCATGGAGTACAACCTCGAGGAGGCGGGCGAAGTCAAGTAACCTTTGCCTTCTCAATCTTTAAGAGAATGGGCGAAACCGAGTACCCCAATTCTTTTATCTATCCAGTAGAGGAGCTCTGCACAAGTTCAAAGACTCTTCGAAGATAATGGAAGACAATAGTTGTCAAATCCTCACCAACGATGATCAATACTACAGAGAGTAGATTGTCCGCTTAATTCTCCAATGAAATGCCAATCGAAAGCGGGAGTGATGCGAACCTACTTGGAAGTGACAACTAAGTGAAAGAAGAGTCAATGGACAAATTTTGTGAAGGAATGACCTAAACCTTTAGAAATTTACGAGACGATGCTCGTTAAAAGCTCCAATAAGCATCCACCCAGTTCAAACAGCATGAGACATTTGAGAGACTGACGCAGTAAGGATGGTCTTTTCCTTCATTTGGAGGATCCGCAGGAATCAACAAGGATCAACATAACTCAGCCAACCCCACACCAGAGTCAAATTCATTGGTGAGTTGAAGCAGCATGGCAGATCAAAGGTTCGACTACTCAAAAATAGCAGCGAAGAGCAGTTGGGAGACAAGAGGCGCATTGTAGCTGGAGCAGAAGATCGAAGACTCAATAAAGGCGAGGAGTTGCAGTGTCAGCAAAGGCTTCAACGAGGACGTCGAAGGAATAAGTGGGGGAGAATGTCACGGACAAACTTCTAAACAGGATGTTTGATGTAATGCTTATGTATGTCCGTGTCTTTTGGTATGTTCATGCTTTGTACAACATGTAGAGGGACGACTGAAGGCTTAATAGTCCCATTTTAGTTAGGTTGGTGGTCGCTTTAGGCTTGTAAATAAAGGTTGTGTCATGTGGACATGTGTGAGAGATTCTCGGTCTATAATGGACCATTTTACCCTTTGTTGTGTAACTGTTCAGAGCTTGTAAAGTCTGTTTGTAATTTGCATTGTCTATGAAGTATTTTTAGAGATGTTTGCTTATGGATCCCGAGTGAGGCGTTTTTTCTATCGTGTTCTCTCTTTTGTGGGACCTAAGGGACCATGGGAGGCTTCGGGAAGGCTGACCTTTACGGACGGACATGCAAAGGTGCCGCACGACTTAGGCAAAACTTACTAAGTCCGTGACAACTTGGAGGAAGAGGATGGAAGAAGAAAAGACGGTGAATGAAGAGGAGCAATGGTGTCATGGACAAAATTCTAAACAGGATGTTTGATGTAATACTTATGTATGTCTGTGTCTTTTGGTTTTTTCATGCTTTGGACAGCATGTAGAGGGACGGTCGAAGGCTTAACAGCCTCATTTTAGTTTGGTTTGGTGGCCGTTTTAGGCTTGTAAATAAAGATTGTGTCATGTAGACACTTTTAAGAGATATTCGGTATGTAGTGGACCATTTTGACCCTTTGTTATGCAATCATTCAAGGTTTGTAAAGTCTGTTTATAATTTGTATTGACTATTAAGTGTTTTCAGAAATGTTTGGTTGTGGATCTCGAGTGAGGCTCTTTTTCTAACCCGTTTTCTCTTTTGTAGGTCCTAAGGGACCATGGGAGGTTTCGAGAAGGATGACCTTTACGGACGGACACGCAAAGGTGTCACACGGCTTAGGCAAAACTAGCTAAGTCCATGATAGATGGTATCAGAGCGAGACAAGCACTCATAGAAACACTTGACATGTAAACGTGGGGGACCTAGCTGGGCTGCGTTGAGGGCAATCAGCACGTGCGACTGTTTGGGGGAAAACGGGCATGGAGTATAGGGAGGGAAAAGGAATCCCTCGGAGGAGCGAGCATCTGAGATTGACATTCAAAGAAATGGCCAACCCTTCGCGCAAGAGGCACCACGAGAACAAGCAAGCTTGGAAGAATGCATAGCGTACAAAAGTTGGGATGGCTGAGTTTGAGCTACTACTCGATGTTGACAACTATACTTGATGGTGCTTAAGGCAAGCGAGGCGCTTGGTAAAGGATGAGACCATGCAAGGTGGAATGGTTTGCTCAGCGACCAAAAGAGTTGTGCAAAGCTTAGAGAGGTGAGGGGAATTGCTAACTCGAAGAATTCGGTACTTATGCAATGGCGTGTATATGGACGATGGAATATTCGCAGCCATCCTAAGGCAACTGAAATTTGGTGCTATGGAGCATTGAAACTTTCTCTTCGACATGTGAAGGATACGTCCGTTAGAGGTTGAAGTGTGTAGCGAGTTCAACATGTTGCTAGGCCTTGAGTGGTGTAGCGAGGGCTGTATTGACGTGGAGTCGCAATCTAGCAAGTACGTTTTCAGGAGGTAGAACAATACAGAGTTTGTTCAGCAAGTCGGAGTAGTCCAAGGGGATGGTGATCTTCGAAGCTTTTAAAGGGAAGGAAATGAAGATAAATGTTACTCCAACGAGGTAGATAACCAGGAGGGATAAGTCCCAGCGCTCTAGAGGGAGAATTATGTACAACAGACCACATATGTTGATGAGGAGAACCTAAAAAACAACAACTCCACGAAGCTCAATAGATCGAGTGAGCGGCGAGAAGTCATCACATGATCTCGCTTGAGAGAATGCATTGGTGGATAAATTACAAGATCAAGTGGGAGAGCGACCTAAGGCAACACAAATGAAGGCACAGTTGGAGTCAATATGAAGATCGGATTCAATAGAGGGCTGACCCGTGGAATGGTGGGCGCAAGAGCCACCATCAACTCGATGCAAAATGAGGAGCGGAGTAATTGGGGTGTAACTTGGCGAAGCACCCAAGTCGCATGAAGGGAGCCGACATAGAAGATGAAACATGGAGCGGAGGCACAGAGCTTTCCTTGGATAGAGGTCAATGACATGAACTCTTGCAGAGGAAAGAGAGGGATCATGTCGTTCCACGGGTCCTTCATTCTGATGGAGTGGGCTCATCCTGCATGGTGCCAAAGACAAAGGGAGCTTCGAGGCACATGCACTTTACCTTAGAGAAGCATTTGACGGAGGAACTGAGGCGACTCAACTTGCGGAGGCGAAGTTGGGATCAGAAGGCCTTGGCACGGGGCAAGAGGACGCGGAGGCGGATACTCTTGAAGAATATGTCGTAGTTTTACCATTCAAGTTGCCATGAAAGAAGCGGTACGCAGCGGAGATTGTGCTGGTGGGGGGCAGAGGCTCAGAATCCAAACAATGGTGCACCATTTTCAACGAAGTCGGTGGACTTCGGGAGCTACTAGGTGACGGACTGTCCTAGAGCGGTGCTTTATCTAGGTGTGACCCAAGAGCGGGTGGATGAAGGTCAATTACCAAAGGAGCAAACACAATCAAAGGTGGAAGAAGCCCTCCGATATGTTGGCAGAGGCCATACATGGAGGGATCGCAATCCGAGTTCATCCCACAATGATCAGAATGTAATGGAGATGTCACTAGGAGGCGACATGGTGCAGCGGATCGTGGTGGAATAGTTCGTGGCAATACGATACACACAGATTGTAGTCCTGTGATGGACTATATCATATGGAGGTATGATCGGGAGCTACTGGGAGCTCCACTTCGATGAATAACACGGTGGCAAGAAGGGCTATAGATTCAAGTAGTGAAGGGCATGGTGTCGTAGAGGCGGGTCTTCTGTGCGTGCATCAAATTTTGCATTAGATGAAAGCCTTGGTCATCAGCATATGAGAGCTGTGTACTACTGAGGGAAAAGTTCGAATGCAAGTACCAATGAGTCCCATGGGAAGGACTTGATCATGCAGAGGTATGATCGAAGTAACTGGAGAGTTGGACTACTCTAGAGTCCATATTCGCTTAAGGGAGCCCGACAAGTCAGAGGACAAGGTCGAGTAAGCGAACGTTTCTACCAAGGAAGTTAAGGAGAACATAATCGATATGAACCCTGCAACATGATGGTAGAGACCATGTATGAGAATTGCAATCTGTCTTTCCATCGACCCCGGAGAACTACTTGGAGAGCACAATGGTGTTGAAGCAGAGAGACGAAAGGCGAACCCACTGGATTTAGAAAGGATCAATATATATATATATATATATATATATATAAAGAGGTTTTTATGATTCGAAAAAATCTTAATGTTACATCATGTAACATTAAGACATCTATACGAATGAAAACATAAATAACATACATATATTATCATTACTTAGAGATATATTTTATAATATTTATGTTTGAGAAAAATAATATGCTTATGTTATTAGTTTTTAAAATCAAAGTATATGTTATGCATAAAGTTCTTCGAAATACTAGTTGAATTATATAAAAGCATAAATACCTATATTAAGCATATTTTGTAGTAAAGGATTAGAATGCACTTTGCCGTAATAAGCCCTAAATGATTATCAAGATTCAAATGAGTTTAATCATGATTAAAGTAAGTTAGAGATTTAAATATTATGTATGCAAAATGCAAAATATAATAAGTTATTTAAGTTGAGATGAAAATACTCATTCATATATATTGAGATATATAAATAAGATCGAAGGATGAATTTAGATCGAAACCTATCACTTTTGTAATCAAAATTAATCTCAAATTAAGTGACAAAAACCCTAATATTATATTATGAAAAAAAAACAACTTGTGTACCTTTTAAGCAGCTCACTCAACATTTCAGAAACTATAATTCCTTTATCTTCTTTTTTATAATATTCCCCAACCCTTCTCAGGCTAGAAACTCAAGCTGCAAGGAAGAATAAGATAAGAAAACCTAGCTCTTGTCTTAATTATACCTCAATTTTAGTCTAGCGGATTATGGACTGAATTTATCAATTACTTTTAAGTAACCTAGGCTTCGAATTAATCTCTAATTTTTTATACATTGTGTATAAATTTGTTATTATTCTATGGTTTTAAAGTCTCTAGTATTGCTTTGATATGAGATGGATGCATAGAGTTATGACTGCTTTAATTTGAGGTACTCAAAATCTTATATTGTCGAAGGGGTTCTATTCGAGTTGAATTGACCCCTTAGAGATAATAATTAGGTCCTTCTCTTTTAATATATTTCAGAAAGACCCTCACATATTATGTAGGATTTAAAGTTAAGTGAATATCACTTCTACTCACGAGATTTAGACTTTTAAATAGTTCTAACCTAGTTTCCACATAATAGAATATGTGATGATAGTTGAGTTGGGAGGGTACTTGAGCCTGCTAAGGATTATGCTTTAAGCAAAAAGATTTAGTGTATATCTAGTTCTAGATGTCCCTTGAGTTCTTACAAAATTTTATGATAATCAATGATAATTTGGTTAGCCATAGTGGTGAAGATTACCTTAGTATTGTATAGTTGGTTGATTAACAACCACTATGTCATGGATTATTGGTTGAAGTGTTGGTTAATTGATAATAGAATTTAAGTGAATTTATATGTTAGAGATAATATGATTCAAAGAGAATTCTACCAAAATTTTAGAATAAATGATTGGTTATATTGGGAGTTATAAGTGATTTAAAATAGATGAATTTTAATTTGGGCATATCATGAGTTTGTGTTTCAATTTGATATATTTTTAGCTCGTTAGCACACTTGATGGTTGAGGATAGCTGCCCCTCAATAAAAACTTCATTTAAGCTGAATCAAGTATATATAAGTTGAATTTATTGTAATATGTGAAAACATATTTTGAATAATAAGATGGTTGCTATGAAATACTTATAAGCATGATGTTAATGTATGTATTGCATATGAAGAAAGATATGTGAATTCTAACAAAAATAAATGACATGCATGCATATGTAATTATATATAGTGTGGGAGTGCATAAAATATGTCATGAATATATTTACGTGCAATGTGAAAGTAGATATATATATTACGACATATAATATAAGAGTGCATCTATATGTTACAATATGTAGTGTGGGACTATGAAAGTGGACATATATGTTCTGAAATATAATGTTTAAGTTCATAAATATGTTTTGATTTCTTATTGCATGCACTATGAATTATAGTTGTATGGGTGTGTTGTGATTTATTTGAAATCAGATTTTTATCTTTTTATTATACATCTATTATGTTATAATACATCTATTATGAAAGGTTTTATATACTTGTGTATATGACATTCGATGTGCAAATGCATATAAATATGATAAAACATAGTATGAAAGTTGATATATATATATATATATATATATATATATATATATATATATATATATATATATATATATATATTATGATTGTCTATTGCATATACAATAAATTATTCTTACATATGTGTGTTTTGATTTACTTTAAATCAAACTTCTATTTCTTTATGATTCATATGATTGAAATATTTTTAAAGTTTAAGATTTAAACATCATATAAGTAAAATATAATAAGTTATGTATAGATGGAGGAATGGATAACTAAGTGGAGATGAAAATAAAAAAAAGAATGTTACACTGAAAATATTGATATCTATAAGTGAGATTAAATGATAAATTTAGACCAAAACTTGTCACCTTTGGTAATACACAAATTAAATTCAAATTAAGTGGCAAAAACCCTAAATTATGTTATGAATTTTTTTTTTGAGAGGTGGTCTAATGAGATTGAACCTATGACCTCTTGGCTTTCTCTAAAACAGCACAAAACACCTCACCTCTATTTTGACTTTCGCCTCCTAATCAACATGAGAAGTCATGGCTCCTTTCTCTCATTCTTTAGCCATTCTTTAGCTCTTCTCCTTTGTCTTTAGGAAGGCTAAGAACCTAAACTCTAAGAAGAACAAGGTAAGAAAACTTAACTCTTCCCTGAGATCATGGTGATGACAACTTCATTTTAAGTTGAAGCAGGTACAAAATAGTGGTCATATATATCGTGAACTTATATTTTCAAAGCAAGCCTTTAATGATAAGATAGTCATCAACTCAATGCATGTTTGAAAACATATTTTAAATGATAAGATGAATACCATTTAAAGATAATTGTCATGAACTTATATTTGTAATATTGTTTGATGTGAGAGTACACGTATATATTATAATATATGATATTAAAGTTTAAAAATATATTTTGATTTCTTATTACATGCATTATGAATTATATGTGCATGGTTGTGTTATGATTTACTTGAAATCAGAATGTTATCTTTTGTTATGCAACTATTATGTTATTACATGAAAATTTTATGTACTTGTGTATACAACGTAGTGTGGAAGTGTGCATAAACATGATGAAATATAATATCAAAGTTCATATATATACATGTATACATGTATATATGTATATATATATATATATATATATATATATATATATATATATATATATATATATATATATATATATATAATGATTGCCTATTATATATACAATAAATTATTTTTACACGTGTGTTCTAATTTACTCTAATTTACTTTATATATTTATATATATGATATGTGGTGTGAAAGTATATGTATAATATGATATTATGATATGTGATATGATGTTAAAGTTCATTAGCATAAGATAACTGTCTCTTGTATATACTCTACTCAGGCGCATATGCATTTATAGATAATGCACTGTGAAAGTGTAAATAGATGACATGATATGAGGTGCGAGAGTTTATGGGCAAGTCTTTATTGCATATATTATAATCCACTTGGGCATATATGTATTATGATTTACTTTAAAGTAAAGTTTTGGCTCCTTACTATACATATATTATGCTATGGGGTTTTAAGTAGCTCAGGAAGCTATAAGAAGGTTATGTTACCATGAAAAGTTTCATTTATACGAATTTTGAAAATGTATATATAATACAATGCATGTCCACTTTTTTTTTTTAAAGATAGAGACTTATACTTACTAAGTTGTCACTCATTATAATACAAATGTATATATATAGCCATATCAGGATCTATAGGCATATTTGATGTATATAAATCCTAGATATGATACACATATGTGGTGGTTCAGATTTATGTGTTTACAACTATGTCAACTATATATAAGTGTCAAACACTAATGTGTATAGGTAAAACCTTGTCATTTTGTTTACCAAATTAGTATAATTAAAAATTATCCACTTTTTTGCTATATTATTTTTGATAGCATTAGTAAATGAAAGATAACATTCTATTCTATTCTATTGGAAAATATTGTGTACAACATTACATGCACAAAATTCACCAAAAATATAAAATTCACAAAATTCATAAAATTCACAAAATTCACCAAAGATATAAAATTCACAAAATTCACCAAAATTCACAAGAACAAAGAAATAAAATCTCAAATTATCAAAGATATGTTCGTCGTCGTGTGAAGATTGGTACACAAAATTCACCAAACTTAAAACCGTGTATAAGATAAATTATATTACCTAGGGAGATCGTATATCTTTGAATCCTTACAGATCTCTAGGAGAGGGTGAAAGAGGTCAAGTGCCCTCATCTCTAGCGGTGATCCACACAGTAAGGCTACGATGACGCTCCTCAAAACTCCAGGCCTGCTCTGATTTAGAGAGAGAGAGAGAGAGAGAGAGAGAGAGAGAGAGGAGAATAGGAAAGACAAGCAAAATGCTCTAGCCTATGAACCACCGAATCTCTCCTATTTATAGAGGTCCCTTGTCAACTTAACCATAATGGATCCTCCCCTTATTGGGTATTGAATCTTCATCCAACTATCCAAGCCTCTTAGAATAGTGGATCTCCATCCAATAATCTCTCATGGACTCTTATTGGATCTCATCTATAGGATCCAATAATTCAAGGGCTTATTGGATACCCAATAAGATAGGGCCTCCGACGGATATCTCATATCCGAACCTCTACTCATCACAACACTTACCATATTTATGTGACCCTCTAGGCCTAATATCGAGCTGACCATGAGTCATACTTGTCAGAACTACTTCTGGCTCAGTGAATTATTATCTCCATAATAATTCACTTGACTCATCGACTACGGACGTACTAGGCCACTACGTCGTAATCCCCAAACGATACAGGAGAATCTAATCCATTGGATTTGTTTGTCCTCAATTATCATATATCTATAATCTCTCATCTATCTAATATCCCAATAACCATATATCAGGCATGGTATTGTCAGACCCATACGGTTTCTACTCGAGTCTTGCTCTAATCGGATTCTCCCGAAGAACACTTTCTCTCTCAATTCGAATGACCCTGGCCGAGGATTGTTTGAGCAAGAGTACATGAGACATTCCTCTTATGACATCGAGAGTGGATAATGTTGAATCTCAAATTTTGATGATGAAACCAATTGATAAGTGTTTATGATTTAATTAGCGTTTTGAATGATGCAAGATGCTTCGATCAAGGAGAAACAATTAAAGCAGGAAGAATCATGTTGGGCGAGAGGAAAACATATCAGAAGATTGGACATCGGGCCAGAGGATTGGTCAACATATTGACAGAAGGCTTTGGGCCAAGAAGAGTGAATATTGCACTAAGGATATTGAAGTTGTGAAGGTCAACTAGCCAATTGGGTAATAAGCTGCAAGAGAGGATGATGCGCCGAAGAATCGGATGAAGCGTCAATGGACTAATGACATGCTGGACGACATGATTCATGCTTAGTAATAATTGTTTAGATCGAAGTATGTTTTTATATGTGCAGAATTAGCTATGATAGCAAGGCATAAAGCAAAATGAAGTCCCGGAGTCAAGAACACAATTTCGTTGGGAGTTCGAGAGATTATCGGAAGTCCGGACGTTCATCAAAAGTTCTATCGAAACCAACTGAGAAGTCTAGGAGCTTGCCAAAGAAGCTTGTCGGAACTTGCCAAAAAGATCGTTGTGAAGTCTAGGAGCTTACCGGGCGTCCGCTGGAATATTGCCGAGAGATCATTGAAAGTTTGTCGGAAGCTTGCCGGAAGAAACTAAACTTATGTTAGTTAGAATATGTCTTAGGAATTGCAGTTAGCACAAAATTAGAGTTGGGATTGGGAGGTAATCCCATCAACTCTGTTAAGGGCCAACTGGGCCCAAAGTTGGGTTGGTTTGGGTCAGACTCACGGCCTAACCGGGGTGCTGAAAGCCTGGCTGGTGGTGGCACCGCTTAGGGAAAATCACCCGAGGAAATCTGGGCGGTGGTACCGCCGGTAGCAATGCTACCAACAGTGGAACCTATTGAATCTCGAATTTTGATGATGAAACCAATCAATATGTGTTTATGTTTTAATCTACGTTTTGAGTGATGTAGGATGCTTCGATTAGGGTAAGACAATTAAAGCAGGAAAATCATGTTGGGCCAGAGGAACATATCAGAAGATTGGACGTCGAGCCGGTGGATCGGTCGATGTATCGATAGAAGACTTCGAGCCGTAGATTCGGGCATCAAGCCAAGAAGAGAGGACATTGCGCTAAGGATATCGAAGTTGCAGAGTCAACTGGCCGATTGGGCAATAGGCCACAGGAGAGGACGATGCACCGAAGAATTGGACAAAACGTCGAGGGACCAATGACATGTCAGACAACTTGATTAGATGCTTAAGATTAATTGTCTAGATCAAAGTGTGTTTTACATGTGCAGGATTAATTACGATAGCATGAAGACATAAAGAAAGTTTACCGGAGTTAAGTTCGATGGGTGTTCGAGAGTCCACCAAAAGTCCAAAGAATCGTCGGAAGTGCCGCCGAAACCAACCGAGAAAGAATCGGGGACTTGCCGAAGTTTTCGGAAGTCCACCTGAAAGATCGTCGGAGGTTTGCAGAGATCACCGAGAAGGTTTGGATACTTGCCAAAGACTCATTGCTGGGAGTCCGCCGGAAGAAATCCGAGGGTGTATCATCCGTTGGAAGTTCACCGGAAAGCTCACCGGAAGGAAACTCGATGTTGTCGGTTAAAGTTTGCTTAGGGCTATGGCTTAATTTTGTAGTTTGCATATAATTTGGGTTAGGATTAAGGGTTAATCTGTTAGGACTCTAGCTTGGAGAGTCCTAATTGAGAGGGACATTTATGTAAAACCTACCTAAGTCGACCCCTATTAAAGAGGTGAAGAGGCCGGCTAGGGTTAGGAGGTTGTTTCTTAAAGAAGAATAAGGAGTTGTAAAGGAATAGGAGTCTTGAGTAGAAGTCCTATTAGGAGTTGGTTAGAAGTAGGAGTCTTGAGTAGGAGTCCTATTAGGAGTTAGGGTTTAGAAGCCCTATAAATAGTCATGTATTCCTCCTCTTTTCACAAGCAATAGATGAATCTTTTCTGCAGCCTTTGAGCAGCAATTTGGAGGGAGGAACCCCTATAGAGTTCCAAAGAGGCCGATCCCCTAAAGAGATCAACCCCAAGTTTAGAATCTACAAGGGTTCTAACACCTGGTATTAGAGCAGCGTTCTTGGCATCTTGCTGCCCTTCCATAGCCATCCATCAACCCTCCACAACCGCCCAAAGCAATTCCCATAATTGCTTAAAAGATCATCGCCAAATTCCGTCGTCATCTCCACCACCACGGATCATCCTTTGTCTCCCCGTGAATTGCAATAGGTTCTGATTTTCTACCTTACTGATACTACAATTTAGTTATCCTTATTTGAAAATCTCAAAAAAATTATTCCTATATTGCTGCATAAACTTTTTGTTATAAAGTTTTCATCTCTACGACGAAAGATACATTGTAGAATTCCAACCGTATAGCACCGTCTGTTTGATCTTGCTATTGTATTTTTTCTATCCAAATCTCTACGAAATTTTTATGAAATCTGTGACATTTCCTAACAGCAGATTTTCTTTGATTTTTCAAAAAATTCTCAATATAAACCATTGATATTTTACGTCTAATCTGCTATACTTGAAAATCTGCACTGTAAAATTTCAGCCGCATAGCACTGTTTGTTTGATCTTGATACTACGTTGTTTCTATCCAAATCTCTACGAAATTTTTATGATAGCTTTGACACTTCCTAACAGTATAATTCTCTTTAGTTTCATCCAAAAATTCTCAATATAAACCACTGATCTTTTACGTCCAATCTGCTATTCTTAACAATCTATGCTGCAGAAAATTTCAACCACATATTGTTGCCTTAACCCATCTATTTGCAATTTTTTTTGAATGAAATTTCTTATACACTTCATAGATCATCTTGGCTTCTATCTAATATTGATATATTAAGAAATTCATCTCTAAAAATAATTTTGTGTTGCTGCAAATTTTCATCGTAACCCGCTGAAATTTTTTGACGAGAATTCTGCAATCGCAACTTGCACAAATTTCCTTGCTGTTATATTGCCAAAATTTTCTTGATTAAATTAGATATCCTTGCTGTCAAATAAATTGTGATTTTTCTATCAATTCTCTCCTCAATTCTCTCAAGTTTTTGGTGGAAATTATGTCAAGAAACCATTGTTTCTTCGATGACAATTCTACTCTTACAAGACAGCACACATACTTGCTGCAACTTCCACTTATTTCTATCAAACCTTTGCTACCATCTACCACAGATCCAAAACCTTCATGTACAGTCCTAAAACTCTACCAAACCATACCCTCAAAATGCACCCAAAATAGCCACAAAACAAGCCTAAACCGTAGCCTACTTCCACCAATCCACCAACCCTTTCGACCATCACCTCTCTCAACCAATACATACCTTTAACCCGACAACAAAAGAGAGATCTTAACATCATAGATTTAGTGACATATACTATGGCATCTGAGGAGGTAATCAATGCTAAATTCAAAGCCTTCGAGGCACGAATGGAGGATAAGATTGGGACGCTCTTTACCGAACTCAGATTGGGCCGACCACTAAGCCCGAAGAAATCACATCAAGGAGAGAGCTTTGCCCAATCGCACCAAGCCTGAAAATATGACTTCCAAGAGATGGAAAGCTCTATGACCAACCCCAACTATCTATGCATGAGAGTGGACTTCCCTAGATGGGAAGAAGGAGCCCCGATTGGTTGGATCTCGCGCGCAGAGCGATATTTTCGATACCACAAAACCGCAGATGCATCTATGGTGAAAATTGCAGCTATACATCTGGAAGGGGATGCTATACAGTAGTTTGACTGGTTTGAACATACTTATGGAGTCTTTTCATGGCGACAATTCAAAGAAGGACTGCTGATACGCTTTAGACCAACCGATTACGAGAATATTGACGGACAACTAGCAAAGATCCAACAAACCTCCACCATTCAGGAGTACTAAGCCAGGTTTGAAAGGTTATCTAATCAACCTTATGATTAGTCTCAAAAATAGCTATTGAGGACCTTCATTGAGGGCTTGAAGTCGGAGATCCGAGGAGAAGTTAAAGCACGACAACCGTACACGCTTATGGCAGCCATCTCTTTCGCACGACATCAAGAGGAGCAATTGAACTATGAAGCTCGGAGGACTAGGGTCACTCCTCAACCAGCAATATTGAAGCCCTCAGCCCCCCCTACTATCAAAGAGGTTAACAAGAGAAGAGCTTCGGGAGCGATATGCGAAGGGGTTATGTTGGCATTGTGACGAGTCGTGGAGTCGTGAGCATCACTGTAGTAAAGGGAGAATTCTTATGATTGAACCAATAGAAGAAGAGGACATTAAATATCCAGAAGAGAGCCTTGAATATAAAGAAGAAGATGTAGAAGAAGAGCCACAACTGATTGAACTTACGGTACATGCACTAGTCAGGTACTCAAACCCGCAAACGATGAAAGTTGGAGGCCTTCTCAAACAACAACCGATCACTGTTCTCATCGACACGGGCAATACTAATAACTTTCTAAACAGTAAGGTTGTTATCTAGATGGCTTTACCTATCGAGAATTGCAGTAGGTTTGATGTTAAGGTCGTCGATGGATGGATTTTGAAGTATGATCGTAGGCGCCCGTAAGTGAAACTATTGCTGATCATGAGGCCTTACCAAGAGATAATTACATATTTCTTCCTTCTCCCTCTTGATGATCATGAGGCCATGCTCAAAATTAAATGGTTGACGATATTAGATGATATTTCTTGGAATTTTATGCAACTAATTATGAAATTTTACAGTAAGGAGAAACAGGTGATACTGAATGGGAAATGTGGGGGCGACGTAACGACGATTTGCACACAACAAATGAAGAAAGTGTTGAATCTCGGATTTTGATAATGACATCAATTGTCATTTGTTATCTAATCCATATGTTGAGATAAGTGTGCAGGATTAACTACGATGAAAGTAAGACATGCAGCAGGAGTTGCACCGGAGTAAGGACTATGATCACGTTGGGAGTTCGAGAGCTTGACGGAAATCCGGACGGTCGTCGGAGGTTCTACGGGAACAAATCCGAGAAGTCCAGGAGCTTACCAAAAGAAGCTCGTTAGAACTTGCCAAGTGGATCGTCGCAAGTCCAGGAGTTTGCCGGAAGTCCGTAGGAGCATCGTCGGAGGACCGTCGGATGTTCGCCGGAAGTTCGCCGGAAGCTTGTCGGAAGAAGCGATTGACACACCGGAGCAAGCTATAGTAAAAGTCTTTAGAATTATCGTAGTTAGCACAATGATTAAGTTAGAATTGAGAGGTGATCCCATTAACTTAATCTAGGGGCAATTGGGCCCTTGAAAGAATCAAATTGGGCCGAATGGATCAACTCATTCGAACCCAGATCACTTGCCCAGAGGTGGCACCGCCTGGGCAGGCAGTGGCACCGCCAGGGCTCAGTCTTCGAGCGAGACTGGGTGGTGCAATCGCCTCTGACAGCGGTGCAACCGCTTGAGCTCGGTCTTCGAGCTTTGGCTGGGCGGTGCAACCGCCCTAGTCAGGCGGTGGCACCGCCTGAGCTCGGTCTCCGAGCTCTGCCAGGCAGTGCAACCGCCCTTGACAAGTGGTGGCACCTCCCAGAGGCTCAGTCTCCGAGCTCTGCCAGGCGGTGCAACTGCCAGACCCCGGAATTCTGGGAATTGACAGTTTTGAGCTTGGAATTCAAACTGGTTTGGGGGCCTATAAATACCCTACTCTTTCAGCAATGAAAGAGCAACGAAAACCACCAAAATCCTGATCTTACTCTGTGATTTTTAGAGCTCAAAAGTGTTGTATAAGTTAAAGGTTCTTCTCCCTCATTTCTTCCAAGTTCAGATCTTTCAAGAGAGGAGAGAAAAGTTTGTAAGGGTTGTCTCCTAAGCCCATCAAAAGGAGTGAATTTGTAAAAGGGTGGTTGGCCTTCGCCTATTGAAGGAAGGCCTCTAGTAGACGTCGGCAACCTCATCGGTGGAGGAAGCCAGAAGTGGATGTAGGTCAAGATTGACCGAACCACTCTAAATCGCGCTGCTCTCTGGTTTGCATTCACTTTGAGCTTATTATCCTTACTGCAAACCTCCTTCATTGCTTACTGCCTTCTGCGCTTTTATGATTGCGTTTCCAAGCTCAATATTTTCCAAATCGTGTTTAGACGTAAATCGCTTTTCTCATACGAACATCGTATTTCAGTTTGCGCTTACATTCTGATTTCCATCACAATAGCAAACTGCCTTAACAGATTCGTTTTAACTGCTTCTTGCCTATTCACAAGTTAAAGTGATTTACGAATCGGTTTTTCTACTGAGATCGCTTTTCTCGTACGAACATCGTATTTCAGTTTGCGCTTAGATTCTGATTTCCATCACAACTGCAAACTACCTTAACAGATTTGTTTTAACTGCTTTTTACTTGATCTTAAGTTAAAGTAATTTACGAATCGACTTTTCTACTGAAATCACCTTTGTTGTACGAACGCAGTTTTAAAACGTTGAAAGTTTTCCGCTGCACTAATTCACCCCCCCCCCCCTCTTAGTGCGCTTGATCATAACAATTGGTATCAGAGCTCGGTTCACTCTCAAACGGATTAAAACCTAAGAGAGATGGCATATGCCGAAAACCAAGAGGGCCATTCTATTACACGTCCACCCATGTTCAATGGGATGGACTACACCTATTGGAAGACTTGAATGAGGATCTTCCTTATTTCAATGGACTTTGAACTTTGGAATCTTGTCGTAAATGGATTTTCGAAATCTTCTCTTCCAATGATCGATTGGAATGAATTGGAGAAGAAGACTTTCGCTCTTAATGCAAAGGCTATGAATGCCTTATTTTGTGCGCTTGATAAAAATGAGTTTAATCGTGTTTCGGTGTGTGAAACCGCGTTTGATATTTGGCATACACTCGAAGTGACTCACGAAGGCACAAGTAGAGTGAAAGAGTCAAAAATCAATCTTTTGATACACTCTTTCGAACTTTTTCGATTGAAATCGAGCGAGACTATTGGCGACATGTACACCCGTTTCACGGATGTCGTCAATGTCTAAAAGGACTCGGTAAAAGTTTTTCGGATTTTGAGCTTGTAAATAAGATTCTAAGATCCCTTCCTAAGAGTTGGGACCCTAAAGTCATTGCTATTCAAGAGGATAAAGATTTAAGCAACTTCCCTCTTGAAGAACTAATCGGGTCATTAATGACCTATGAAATGACATGCAAGGCTCATGAAGAGCAAGAAGATATCATTCCAAAGAACAGGAAGGATATGACACTTAGAACTTTAGATGACCACTTGAGAGAAAACTCAAGTGATGAGGACTGTGACGATGACTTGGCACTTCTAACAAGGAAATTCAAAAAATTCATTAAGAGAAATAAATTTAAAAACGACACAAAAAATAAACTTGAACCCAAAAGGGACCAAGTTATTTGCTATGAGTGCAAAAAGCCGGGACACTACAAGAGTGATTATCCCCAAGCTAAGAAAAGAACATCAAAGAAGAAGGCGCTCAAAGCAACATGGGATGATTCGAGCACATCCGAAGAAGAGGAGTCCAACACCGAGCAAGTTGCTCATTACGCCTTAATGGCCATCGGAGAGGAGGTAACAAATTTAATTGATGCAGATTTATCATTTGATGAGTTATTAAATGTCTTCCATGATTTATTTGATGAATGCAAGATTATTAGTAGAAAATATAAATTGCTAAAAAAGGAGTATGATAGTCTTAATTGTAATTTCGATAAGTTAAAAACTGAATATCATGATAGTTTAGGCTTTTGTATAAAATGCCATGATCTAGAAACTATCCAAAAGCAAAACTTGCTACTCATGAACACCTTGAAGAAATTTGAGGTTGGTAGCAAGTCCTTGAACATGATCCTTACAAACAAGGGTCACGTTCCCAAAAGAAGTGGAATTGGATTTGTGACAAATTCTCACCAAAATCCAACTACCTTCATAAAAGGCCCTATCCTACATGTTCGACACCAAAGTAAATGTAACTTTTGTTGCAAGCATGGACACAAAACGCATTATTGTCCATTCAAGAAAATTAATCCGAACAAATTAATTTGGGTTCCTAAAGGAACCATGATAAACTCTATGCAACATGACAAACAATATAGATCAACTTTTGAGGCACCCAAAAGTAAATGGGTACCTAAAAATTATTCTTTCTTATAGAGACATACACCATCACAAACTAGGAGCAAGAAATAATGTCCTGCTTTTAGGATTCTCGATATTCATAATCCGAGATCCAAAAAGAACATGCGATGCTCCCTAAGCCAAAATAACAAAAAGAAGATTAGAAAACTAAAATTACAAGAGCAATACAAAACCTATTTAATCCCTCAGAATTGAAAACTCATATTTCTACCTTCACATATCTTCTGGATTTTCGATCCTATCAAACTGGTTAGTTCGTTACTTTTTTAACTATATCATGAACTTACGTTTTGTAAACAAAGTTTATTATGAACTTGCAAAGCTTACCAACGTGGACAAACTGTCACAAATATGAATACGACATGCGCGTCTCTAGATCTATCTTGATCATGTCTAATCTTAAAATGAAAATTATTACGTAGTTATGAAAGAAAAATTGACTGCTCCATAAATAAAAACTCTTCTCAAGTAAGAAACATTCAAAATAAACCACACAGCAGTCAAAACGAGTGCTCACTGCCTACAGGCGGTGGCACCGCTCCAGTTGGCGGTAGCACCGCCGGCTATCACAGGTTGCAAGCGGTTGCACCGCCCCAGCCAACGGTGCAACCGCCCACAATCTTGCCCCCTATTAAACCGAGCTAGGGCCGGTGGTGGAACCGACCCCAACTTACTCCCTTCCCTTCTTCTCTTTTCCAAAGCCTCTCCACCTCCATTTCTCCCATCTTAGCATCCCAAATCCTCCTCATTTCGAAGCAAAAGATCAACAATCTCTCCTTCTCTTGAAGATCTCATTTAAGGTATTCTTTAAGAGCTCTCTAAATTTTAGTTTTGATTCATTTACACTTGCTCATTATTATCCTCTCAAATAACATTAGTTATGAGCTCTAGAAGTTCCTTAAGGGACAAAGGAAAGAGGAGATTAGTGGAAGACTTTGATCTTACCCTCTTTGATTCAAAGTATCATGTTGAAAAATTTTCCTCCTTTGAGTTTAGAAGTGTCAATAAGGGAAAACATGTAGATTTAGATAAGCTAAGAGATTTAGAGATAATTCAATGGTTTGCCAACCTAGATCTACTCCCTATTTTACAAATTAGTGAACCCATCTATCCAAGACTTGTTAGATTGTTTTACAACAATCTACAAGTAGATGAAGAAGAAAGAATGTCCACCTATCTTTTAGGACAACACATCACTATTACGGATAAATTGATTTGTGACATGATAGGCATTCCTGTAAAAAAATAGAGGACTTTATTTTAGAGGATCATGGGACAATGAAACAGTTGGGACAACATATGTTGAAGCCTTAGGAACAATTTTCGATAATCCCAACTTAGTGATAGTTCCTAAAAGCTGTGAACACCTACTACCACTAAACACTAAAGTACTTCATCATAAGTCAATTGGAATTAGGAACCATGTATTGGATCATGAAAGGACATAACATCTGTTTTGGATACCTTATCCAACAAGACGTGATAGAACTATCAAAGAGAGACACGATGCTTCCATATGGTAGTATAATCACTAGAATCCTTAAAGCCTACGATATACAAATCCCACCCGACGAAGAAGTGATGAAAGTAGATAGGTTTAACATAATAAACAAAAAATCTACTTTATCGATTGAGATGTGTTTATAGAAATGGTAATTGGGTTAGAATACCTAGAAGAACCGATCACCCTCAACCAGAACCAGAACCCGAAACACCAGTCTTTAAGGGTACTCAATCTCCTTCGATCTGTCCCTTTGAGGAAACACATCCATTTGAGCAAGTTCATGCATCATCTATTGAAGACATTGGGATTCAGATGGACCGATTTGAACAAAGACATGATCGGCTTGAATACCGGCAAGATCAAATCCTATCTGAACTGTAGCAAATTTATCGACAATTTGACTCCTTATTTAGGCATCTTAATTTTCCACCTCCTGAATAAAGTTTGTATATGTGGACACAATAACCTCTTGTTGTAATAATTACGTTGTTGTAAACTCTTTATTACTCACCTTGATCATAATGCATTATGGTTACTTAATGCAAGAATATGCAGGGTTACGTTGCTGAATCTCATTACTCATTGTCGGATTTCATGTTAAATGTTTCTATAATACTATCTTTGAAAACCTTGTGTCTTGGTTTCCATGATGAATGTGAAAGTAATATAGCCTTGAAATTGATGTGTCATAATATTGATATATTACCATGATGCTGATACCATGATGTTGATGTATTATCATGATGTTGATGTATTACCATAATGTTGATGCCATGATGATGTGTCCGAATGCATAAACTTGTTAAAATTATTATTCGGACTTTATTGATTGAATTACATGACAAAACTAACATGTTGAAAAAATTTTCATGTCCTCATAGTCTTGCATAAAAGTGTTAAATTAAATTTTCAGTTTCAATCGGATTTCATTATTCTCTTTCGGATTTTGATTCACATCATTATTTCTTGACAAAAAAAAAATCTAGCATATTTATGGCTTTTAGACTTATCATGTGAAAAATATTGCCTTTGAGAAATAAATTTGATGATTCCTTCTTGTAAAAGGAAGATATTTTTTGCAAAGGACTTTACTAAGATAAATATCCTGATCCTTGTAAAGCATGCTATCGATTTGAACTACACAAATAGCTTTCCTCCTTCATGCAAAAAGAATAATAACAAATAAAAAGGAAGAAGTTTTCACTCTATGTAGATAATCTCCATGTCATGGTCTTCTTTTGATGATTGTATCCTATAAATGACATGAACCTACTTAGGGCATCACATGTATATTCAAAAGATGCTTATATCGTTCTCCTTTTTGTTGATGACAAAGGGGGAGAAGTATATGAATTGATGCTATAAATGCCATATTAAGTTGAAAGAAACAAACATATGATTATTGATGCTATGCCATGTTTGCTATGATTACCATATTTGTATCATATTAAGATATCAAGAACTTGCATTATAATTTTACATGTTGATATCTTTCCATATGATGAATTGCTATCATTACAACAATTCACATTTGAAATTTGAAAATGGATGTCGAGTCTTGACATCATACAGAGAGATACATCATGATAGGAATCATGATGGGAGTTTTGATAAGGTTAAATGACTTTAACTTATCAATATGTCTCTAGAATTCAAAGGCTTTGAATTTAAGAATGACATATCTCAATTATGGCACATAGATAGGGGGAGTTAAGGTTAACTCCGTTATCAATTGATTGTCATCATAAAAAATGGGGAGTTTGTTGAATCTCGGATTTTGATGATGATATCAATTGTCATTTGTTATCTAATCCATATGTTGAGATAAGTGTGCAGGATTAACTACGATGAAAGTAAGACATGCAGCAGGAGTTGCGCCGGAGTAAGGACTATGATCACGTTGGGAGTTCGAGAGCTTGACGGAAGTCCGGACGGTCGTCGGAGGTTCTGCGGGAACAAATCCGAGAAGTCCAGGAGCTTGCCAAAAGAAGCTCGTCAGAACTCGCCAAGTGGATCGTCGCAAGTCTAGGAGTTTGCCGGAAGTCCATAGGAGCATCGTCGGAGGACCGTCGGATGTACACCGGAAGTTCGCCGGAAGCTCGTCGGAAGAAGCGATTGACGCACCGGAGCAAGCTGTAGTAAAAGTCTTTAGAATTGTCATAGTTAGCACGATGATTAAGTTAGAATTGGGGAGTGATCCCATTAACTTAATCTAGGAGCAATTGGGCCCTTGAAAAAATCAAATTGGGTCGAATGGATCAACTCATTCGGACCCAGATCACTTGCCCAGAGGTGGCACCGCCAGGGCTCAGTCTCCGAGCAAGACTGGGCGGTGCAACTGCCTCTAACAGCGGTGCAACCGCCTGAGCTCGGTCTCCGAGCTCTGGCTGGGTGGTGCAATCGCCCTAGTTAGGCGGTGGCACCGCCTGAGCTTGGTTTCTGAGCTCTGCCAAGCGGTGCAACCGCCCCTGACAAGCGGTGGCACCGCCCAGAGGCTCAGTCTCTGAGCTCTGCCAGGCGGCGCAACCGCCCTAGTCAGGCGGTGCAATCGCCCTAGTCAGGCGGTGCAACCGCCAGACCTCGGAATTTCGGGAATTGAGAGATTTGAGCTCGGAATTCAAACTGGTTTGGGGCCTATATGTTGAATCTCGTATTTTGATGATGAAACCACTTGATATGTGTTTATAATTTAAACTGCATTTTGAGTGATGCAGGTATACTCGATCAGGATTAGACAATTAACGCAGGAGGAATTGACGTTGCTCCGGAGGAGATCACGTCAGGATATTGGACGACAAAAGGCTTCGGACGTTGGGCATCGGGCCAAGGAGAGCGGAATTACGCCAAGGATATCGGGGTTGCGGAGGTCAACCGCCGATTGGGCAACAAGCCGCAAGAGAGGACGATGCGCCGAAGAATCGGACGAAGCGCCAACCAATGACGTGCCGGGCAACGGAATGTCAATTCGCGTTGCAATAATTGTCTAGATCGGAGTAGAGTTTTGGCTTATGTGTGCATGATTAACTACGATAATGATGAAGACATAAAGCGAAACAAAGTGTCAAGAGTCAAGCGCAAAGGATTTGTTGCGAGTTCGAGAGTTCGACGGAAGTCCGAAGGTTCGTCGGGAATGCTGCCGGAACTAGCCGAGAATGAGTAGGGAGCTTGCCGAAGGGTTTTTCGGAAGCTCGCCAGAAGGTTCGTTGGAAGTTCGCGGAGCTCGCCGAGAAAGATCGGAGCTTGCCGAAGAAGCTCTTTGGAACTCGCCAAGATCAAATCGTGAAGTCTAGGAGCTTGCCGGGAGTCCGCAGAATGGTTTCTGAGAGTTTATCGGAAGATCGTCGGAAGTTCGTCAGAAGCTCGCCGGAAGAAGTCTTGACTTATGAACTTTGTAATAGCTTAGAAAATGTCTTTAAATTTATAGTTAGCACGTTAATTAGGATTAGGATTAGGTGTTAATCCTATAACCCAAGTAGGGGCCAATTGGGCCTGAGTTCGGACTAGTTTGGGCCAAGATTGAAGCCCAACTAGTGGGCTGAAAACACTGTAGGCGGTGGCACCGCCTGGGCTGGGCGGTGGCACCACCCAGTGCCTGAGAGCTGGGCGGTAGCGCCGCTTGGGCTGGGCGGTGGCACCGCCCAGCACTGTCAGGGTCAGAAACTGACAGGCGGTGGCACCACCACTGACAGGCGGTGGCACCGCCAACGTCGGGGAACCCAACAAGAATTTAAATTTGGAGCCCAAATTTGAATCCTCTTGAGGCCTATAAATACCCCTCAAATCTCAGCTGAGATTACAACCTTTTGAGAAGCTAGAAGTTGAGAAAAGCTTTAGGAAAAGTCTTGTTTTCAATAGCTTGAGTGTTCACCTCCTTTCTTTTCATTGAAATCTTTGTAAAAGGGTGAACCACTTGTAAGAGGTTGTAAGAGGGGTGTAAGAAGGAGGTTGATCTTCGCCTAGTAAAGGAAGATCATTAGTGGATGCCGGTGGCCTCGACGGAAGAGGAATCGAAGGAGTGGATGTAGGTCACGATTGACCGAACCACTATAAACTACTGTCTTCTCTGGTTTGCATTTATCTTATTGTCATTTATATTACTGCAAACCATCTTCACTTTGATGCTCTACTTCTTTGTCTCCTTCTTACATATGCCTTCATGTTAAAAACACAATCGAAATAGTTTCAAACGAAACGTTGCTTTTATCATACGAAGTTTCCGTAAGTGTTTAAATCGTCGAAAGTTTATCATACTTTACCGCTGCACTAATTCACCCCCCCCTCTTAGTGCCGCTCCGATCCTAACAATTGGTATCAGAGCCTGGTATTTCTCATTTCGGATTTACACCCGAGAGAAATGGCTCTTCATGACTTTCAAGAGGGCTTATCGGTTTTTCGTCCACCGTTGTTTAATGGATTGGACTACACTTATTGGAAAACTCGAATGAGAGTTTTCTTGATTTCTATGAATTTGGATTTATGGAATATCGTTCAGAACGGTTTTTAACTTCCCTCTAAACCGATGAACGAATGGTCGGATTTGGAGAAGAAATATTTTTCTTTAAACGCAAAGGCTATGAATGCCTTATTTTGCGCTTTGGACAAAAATGAGTTCAATCGGATTTCTACGTGCGAAACGACTTTCAATATTTGGCGAACACTTGAAATCACGCACGAGGGAACTAGTAGAGTCAAAGACTCGAAAGTTAACATTTTATTGCATGATTTTGAGCTTTTTCAAAAGCAACCAAGCGAGACTATATGCGACATGTACACCCGTTTCACGGATGTCATCAATAATCTTGTGGATCTCGAGTGAGGCATTTTCTTTATCCTGTTCCCTCTTTTGTGGGTCCTAAGGGACCATGGGAGATTTCAGGGAGGCTGACCTTTGCGGACGGACACGCAAGGGTGCCGCACGACTTAGGCAAAACCAGCTAAGTCCGTGACAAATGGTATCAGAGAGGGACAAGCACTCATAGAAACACTTAGCATGCAAACGTGGGGGACCTAGTGGGGCTGCGTTGAGGGCAGTCAGCACATGTGCGACCGTTTAGGGGAAAACGGGCATGGAGATGTAGGGAAAAGGAGTCGCTCAGAGGAGCGAGCATCTGACATTGGCATTTAGAGGAATGGCCAACCCTTCGCGCAAGAGGCACCACGAGAACAGGTAAGCTTGGAAGAATGCGGAGCGCACAAAGGTTGGGATGGCTGAGTTTGAGCTATGGCTCAACGTTGACAACTATACTTGATGGTGCTCAAGACAAGTGATGCGCTTGGTAAAGGATGAGACCATGCAAGGTGGAATGAGTTGTTCAACGACCGAAAGAGTTGTGCAAAGCTCACAGAGGTGAGGGGAATTGCTAACACAAAGAATTTGGTACTCATGCATGGGCTTGTATGCGGACGATGGAATGTTCGCGGCCATCCCAAGGCGACCAAAACTCGGCGCCATGGAGCATTGAAACTCTCTTCGGCATATAAAGGATACGTCCGTAGGAGGCTGAAGGGTGCAACGAGTTCAGCATGTTGCTAGGCCTTGAGTGGTGCAGCGGGGGCTGTATTGACGTGGAGTCGCTATCTAGCAAGTTGCAGGAGGCAGAACAATGCACAGTTTGTTCAGCAGATCAGAATAGTCCAAGGGGATGGTGGTCTCTGAAACGAAGAGAGATGTTGCTCCAACGGGATAGTTATCCAGGAGGGATAAGTCTCGGCTCTCCAGAGGAAGAATCATGTGGGACAGACCTCACATGTTGAGGAGGAGTACCTTAACAAACAACAACTCCACGAAGCTCAATGGACTGAATAAACAGCGAGGAGTCGTTGCATGATCTCGCTCGAGAGAATGCATTGGTGGATGCATTGCGAGATCAAGTGGGGGAGCGACCCAAAGCAACTCAAATGAAGGCACACTTGGAGTCGATATGGAGATCGGACTCAAGGGAGGGCTGACCCATGGATTGGTGGGCGCGAGGGCCACCATCGACTCAATGCAAAAATGAGGAGCAGAGCAACTTGGGTGTAACTTGGCGAAGTACCCAAGCCGTATGAAGGGAGCCAGGATAGAAGATAGAACATGGAGCGGAGGCATAGTGCTTTCCTTAGACAGAGGTCAAGGACATGAACTCTTGCAGAGGCAAGAGCAGGATCATGTTGTTCCATGGGTCATTCATTCTGACGGAGCGGACTCATCTTGCATGGTGCTAAAGACGAAGGGAGCTTCTGGGCACATGCACCTTATCTCGGAGGAGCATTTGATGGAGGAACTAAGGTGACTCAATTTGCGGAGGCGAAGTTGGGTTCAGAAGGCCTTAGCACGGGGCAAGAGGACGCAGAGGCTGGTACTCTTGAAGAATATGCCACAGTGTTGCCATTCAAGTTGCTATGAAGGAAGCAGTGCGCAGCGAAGATTGTGCTGGTAGGGGTAGAGGCCCAAGATCCAGACAATGGTGCACTAATTGTAGCGAAGTCAGGGGACTTCGGGGGGCTACTAGGCGATAGACTGTCCTAGAGTAGCGCTTCATCTAAGTGTGACCCAAGAGTGGGTGGATGAAGGTCGATTGCCAAAGGAGCAAACAAAATCGAAGGTGGAAGAGACCCAGCGATGTATTGGCAGAGGCCACACATGAAGGGTTTATAATTTGAGTTCATCCCACAAGGATCAGAATGCAATAGAGATGTCACCAGGAGGCGACATGGTGCAGCAGATCGTGGTGGAACAGTTCGTGGAAATGCGATATACACAACCTAGTCCCGTGAGAGACTAGATCATATGGAGGTATAATCGGGAGCTATTGGAAGCTCCACTTCAGTGAACAACACGATAGCAAGAATGGCTATGGATTCAAGGAGTGAAGGCCATGGTACCGCAGAGGCGGGTCTTCTATGCGTGCATCAAATTTTGCATCGGATGAAAACCTTGGTCATCAGCATATGGGGGTTGTGTTCCACCAAGGGAAAAGTTCGAATGCAAGTACCAGTGAGTCCCATGGGAGGGACTTGATCATACAGAGGTATTATCAAAGCAACTGGAGAGTTGGACTGCTCCAGAGCTCATATTCGCTTAAGGGAGCCCAGCATGTCAAAGGACAAGGTCGAGTAAGCGAACGTTGCTACCAAGGAATCTAAGGAGAATAGAATCGGTGCAAACCTTACAATGTGATGGCAGAGGCCATGCATGGGAGTTGCAGTCTGTCTTTTCATCGACCAAAGGGAGCTGCTCGGAGAACACAGAGGTGTTGAAGTATGGGGTCGAAAGGGGTGAGGAAGCGACGATGAGTCCAGAGGGACTTAGCTACCCAAAATCAAGCATCAGTTGGAATGGAGGTGGGCTCTGAGGAGTGCCACAGAGACATATCTACCGATCATGAAGATAAGGGATGCATATGCGAGGCGACGGATAGTAGGGCCATGGGCATGGCAGCGCCATGGTACCGCAGAGGCGGGACTTCTGCGAAAGTCATTGATCCCTTGCTCTCATGGAGGGAGAGCACTTGGTCCTGAAAGGGGCTGAGGAGGCCGAGCATGCAGAGGCAAACTCCAAGTACCGAGACAAGGCTGAAGGGCAGAGGCCAAGGAACTTCATAAAACCGGTGTCAACAAGCTTCTCATCAAGATAGCCGAAAATGAAGGACTTCGGGTCAGGCAAGAGTGCATGACCAAGGAACGAAGCAGACAGTACACGGTGCTGTACTTTTGCTACTCAATGGAGTAAGCGGTAGAGTTGATGGAGAAGACGGTACAATCCCAGAGGCGACCAAACCTATGAGAGAATCACTCCAAGTTGGGGTGAAAACTTCCTGCATTCCAGAAGTTCGATGGCATTGAGAAGGTGAATCATAGTAACTAACTCAACGTAAGGAGTGCAAACACTTCAAGTGCTTTAGAAGTGTGAGCAAAGAGCAGGCGAAGGCCAGTAACCAGCTCGATGCATGGAGTACAACCTTGAGAAGACGAGCGAAGTCAAGTAACCTTTGCCTTCTCAACTCTTAAGAGAATGGGCGAAAACCGAGTACCCCAATTCTCTTATCTATCCAGTAGAGGAGCTCTGCATATGTTCAAAGACCCTTCAAAGATAATGGAAGATAATAGTTGTCAAATCCTCACCAACGGTGATCAGTGTTACTGAGAGTAGATTGTCCGCTTCATTTCCCAACGAAATGTCAATCGAAAGCGGAAGTGATGCGAACCTACTTGGATGTGACAACTAAGTGAAAGAAGAGTCAATGAGTAAATTTTATGGAGGAAGGACCCAAAACTTCAGAAGTTTGCGAGGCGATGCTCGTTAAAGCTCCAATAAGCATCCACCTAGTTCAAGCAGCATGAGGCATTTGAGAGACTGGCGCAGTAAGGATGGTATTTTCCTTCATCTCGAGGATCTGCTAGAACCAATAAGGATCAACACAACTCAGTTAACCCCACACTAGAGTCAGAGTCATTGGCGAGTTGAAGCAGCATGGCGGATCAAAGGTTCGACTACTCAAAAATAGCAGCGGAGAGCAGTTGGGAGCCAAGAGGCGCATTGCAGTTGAAGTAGAAGATTGGAGACTCAGCAAAGGCGAGGAGTTGCAATGTCGACAAAGGCTTCGACGAGGACGTCGAAGGAATAAGTGGGGAAGAATGTCACGGACAAACTTCTAAACATGATGTTTGATGTAATGCTTATGTATGTCCGTGTCTTTTTGGTATGTTCATGCTTTGTACAGCATGTAGAGGGACGGCCGAAGGCTTAATAGTCCCATCTTAGTTAGGTTGGTAGTCGCTTTAGGCTTGTAAATAAAGGTTGTGTCATGTGGACACGTGCGAGAGATTTTTGGTTTGTAATGGACCATTTTTACCCGTTGTTATGTAACTGTTCAGAGCTTGTGAAGTCTATTTATAATTTGCATTGTCTATGAAGTGTTTTCGGAGATGTTTGCTTGTGGATCCCGAGTGAGGCATTTTCTCTATTCCGTTCTCTCTTTTTTGGATCCTAAGGGACCATGGGAGGCTTCGGGGAGGTTGACCTTTGCGGACGGACACGCAAGGGTGCCGCACGACTTAGGCAAAACCAGCTAAGTCCGTAACAGGTGGGGAGCTAGGCAACAGCCTAAGAACCCTTCTGCCTGCATTGCTTCCGTCCGACCCAGGATGACGACGCCGTCGGCTCAAACTTTTATCCTTTTTGTCGCCATTGTGCTTCCTATCGCTGGGGTGCCCCTGGTTCCCCATGCCTCCAGGGGTTCCTTGGCACATGGATCTTAGGGTTTTGAGGAATCCTACCAAGAGGGCTCGAGATCGAGCGTAAGGATTGAGGGTTTGGCTTCGGAAAAGAGGCGGCCAAAAGAGAAGTCGATCTCAGTTCTTATTTGCCTTCACAGTGACACAAAATTACAAATACACCCCTCTAAATATAGTTATTATCCTTGTAATTTTAAGGTACCCTCCAATCACTATATATTTAATTGTTAAGATTCTAACTTACATCAAGATTGACATGAATGCTTAAAGAATCAATTTTTATTTTAAATATATTTATGTTACATTTAACTCTTAAGATTATAATTTACATCAATCTTATCTGATAGGAATACTTTAAAAATCATTTTTATTTTAAATATATTTTTAAGTACACAGTTTATCTTACAAGACACAAGCAAACAAGTATAAGCAAGCAAGTATTCAGAGCATAAATACAATTAGTGTTTCTCATCATGATGAGATGGGCAAAATGACATTAAATTTTCATACTCGTTTCTGTTTCTGTTGATCACATCACATCTTTAAGAAACAGAATCAGTAAACCTATTCGTTTTATAATATTAGCTTAGCAATCTTTTGATGAAATTATGCTACTTATTTTTCAGCAAAAAATGAATTCTGTAACAATCAACAATGTCAAAATGGCCTATCGAATTACGTAAAACAAATAAAAGAAATAGTTTGTATGGATACTTACCAGCAAAGCAACAGCAGCATCAATGGAGTGATTCAAACATTAAGAACATTCTTGGCTTGTCTGAAATATGCAGCTCTAGGATCACCATCCATGCAGTTTCCTAAATTTTGGTCCTTTGTTGCATAACATTAATCAAGTTTTAGTCACTTCGCCACGAATGGTTGTTTAAGAGATATCAGGTGATTTTGTTTATGGGGGACAAAATACAAATAGATTTTGCAGTATTTAGAAAAGAAACAAAAGGAAGTCTCAAATAAAAGTAAACCTTGCATTTCTTCGGCAATTATCTTTGTGAAAATTAAGTGTTGGTTGCTGAGACAATGGATCTTTTGTTTTACATACTAAGAAAGAAATGGTTCCAGACATGTTCACGTACCTCATCAAGTCTTGGGTGAGGATGCTTAGGAAGCACATCTAACACCTCTTTGTCCACAATGCACTTGCCATGAATTTCTTTATAAAGGTCTATGCATCATCTCACCAAATCTTTCTTTCTGAACGCAAGCTTGATAAGGCAACATCACTCCTCGAAGCCACTTCTAGAAAACCAGAGCTTTGTTCACAATGTACATGCCAAGAAAATTAATGCATTATTGTGCTGCTTATCAGCTTGTGAAATATCTCTCGATAGTACTTATACACTGAGGCTAGCAATTCATACCAATATCTGATTTTTCTATTACAACTAGCATCATGAACCGGTTGACTTCTATTTCCTTGTGATGACCTCAAAGAATTCACAGCAACCTTAAGGAATGTTTTCTGATGAAGTAATGTACTTCCTAATATGACAAGTAAGAACAATTATGTCATCATAATTCATTGAGGTTTCAAGTATTTTTTCACATGTAGTTCTAATGGTGAAGCAAACTTCCCTACATAGAAAACCTGGCTGTCTACATATCATGCAGACATCAGAATCATCAGAGAGCAAATGCAGCATAAAAAACCTCCAGTTGTTTTCTTCTGTTTTTATCATCCTTCCTGAACAAGATAACAATGAGATACTATTCCTTTTACCTGTGTTGGATGCTGTCCTTGATCATCCCAGCTTTTATAAAAAAGAATACTGGCAGTAGAAGCTGCCATCTAGCAGCTCCACCTTTGAAGTGTTTCAAAACAATTATATCTGTGTAACCTTCAACTATAGTTATATCTGCAAATCATGCTTTCCACTCGTTAAGTCTTCCTTATACAATTCTGGACACCACAAAATTATACATAATTAAGATCATACCTTCAAGAGTTTCTCCTCGTGGCTGAAGAAAATTCATGTGCTTCTTCTGTAATCAAAACTTCTCCTAATGGTTTTATAGCTCTCTCAAAGGAAAGCCTGGTTGATGTTGATGGCTCAAACAGAGTTACCATAAGATACCCCTCCAGCATATTGCTTCTCGGTGAATTCTTCTCAATCTTATTCATCTAAATTGCTATTTCAAATATTCCAATCAAAATATCTGGAACAAACTATTGAGATTCACTGACATCATCTAGCTAGAACTTGTTGCCACATGAAGCTGAAAACTTCTAGGAATCAAATAAATAGCACTGGCTGCCACTCATGGGTAATTCTAAAAATGGCCTCCTTCGTGGGGTCTTGTCAAAGATGATGGTTTGCATAGTAGATTGGTGGAGACAGGATGTGCTCCGGGAAAGAGCAAGTTCTCGACACTGCTGGTTGAATGAGAAAAGATAGATGCTTGATGGCATCTCGTTGAGCGATCACTTGAAGTCAGCAAATCCTTCTGCATTACAGAGCCTGATGGAGTGAATAAAGCCATTGCAGGTGAGGAGGCAACTAAAACAACGCAAAATCATTTCTTCAGACAAATTTGAGGAGTATAAAATAAATTAATTTACAAAAAGAATGTATTATACAAAAACTGTATCATAATAGAAATCAGAAGTTAATTAAAGGGGAAGAACAGAACAAACACAGATTAACTACAAGCACAGAACTACTGTGTGAACTAATCAACATGAAACCAACATCCTAAACAGTGTTAATTTGCCATTCATTTTGATAGTTAGAGGAGAAAGAAAAAGCATTGGTGGTAACATGAACAACAATATATATAAATGACATACGAGAAATTCATCATTTTAGTTATGCAAATCATTTGTTTGTACAAGTAACTTTTTCTACTGTAAGTATTAACAGGATTTGAGGTGAGTTCATGCTTGGGCCACGACAGCACGGCCAGGGGAGTGTTGCATGTTAGGGACAGTTGAAGTTGAGGCCATCATCTTTCCCTTTTTTTTCCACTCTTTCTTATAACTCCAATAATCTCAAATAATCACAAGTAAAACAGTAATAGTAGATTGGCCAAGTTTGATTCATGAGAGTCAATCTGAACTGAAATATTACCTTTTTTCAAGTTTTTTTTCATGAAATTAGATTTGGAAGGTCAATAGTTTGATTGATAATTTTTTGCTTATTTTTTATATTATGTCATATTCTAGTGTGATCCTCTAATCCCTCTCAAAAACTCATTGAACAAAAAATTCCAAAAAATAATTCCCTTTTTGTAGATGCAAGTTTTTGATTTCTTAATTTTATTTAAAAATTTTAAATTATGTTTCTATTTATTTGGGAAATTGCATGCAGATTTTTGCAATGTTGATGGTTTTTTCGTATGAGCCCTTCTAAATTCGGAATACAAATACTTAACACATATATGTTATTGTAGTTAATTTCATTAACTAAATTTAATTACTCCTATCAATTCTAGATGCCAAAAATTAGCAACCATGAAAAGCCTAAAATTGGAAATGATACTAGTCAAACTACAGGAAATGCAAACTTGATGTTAAGACAAAAGTTACAGTTCAGAGGAAAAGCCAGCAAAAACATTTAAAATAGTAATCTTTGGTAATTGAATATGAAAAAGACATACCAGCATTTAGACACGATATTCAGAATCTAAAAGAATTAAACCATATGATCAGAGTGAAATAGGATAAATAAGCTCTTTAATGTCCCTATAAACTTGATATTTTGAACTAATGTTTAAGAAATAGTTTAGTGCATCTCTATTGCAACACATAAGCTTCATTGTTACTCAAGATATGCATACAAATCTCTTCATATTATAAATAGAAGATCCAATACCTCAAAAGGTTGGCCTCAGTTACCTCGACCGTGTAAACATCTTTGGAGACCATGTTGAGCCAATTTTCTCTGCTCTAGACATCACTCCTCATTAGAAACCAACACTCAGCACAATTATACTTGTTTTGATAAGGGAGGGATTGAAAGCTTATCATTGGCAAACAGCAATGACAGTAGAACAGTTTGTTTATTTATATCCCCGAGACATTTTTCAAGTTTATCACATAAACCTAGTTACACTCCTCTGGAATCCCTTTCGTATAGAACGGAGATGAGGTAGGACACTTAATTATAACTTGGTTTCACTAAAAGCATAGCCTCAGTTTTGTCTTAGCTCAAAGAAACCCATATATTTATCTGCCATAAGCAATCTGAATGAAGAAATTATAGTGCGAGTCTGTTTCATGCATCTTATTAGTGCACTTATAAGGATATTATATATAAATGAGTTATTCATCCACCCTTCTGGTCTTAAAGTTCCCAAATATTTTGTAGATCTATATTTAAATGAATTTTGCAACTATCGAATACCACCAAAATTAGAAACTAGGAGGCTTGATAATGAGATGCATTCATATGTCACATCATAGAATTTTTTTTTCATATCTTTTCATACATTCAGAGGCTAAGTAGATAAACATCACTTTATTCATCATTTATAAATATTTATTATAATTAATTTATTAATCAAATCACAAGTAGAAAAATAAATATAGTGATATTAATTTCAAAAATCATCCATGTGGCTCTACCTAGCGAAAGAGGAAGGTCTGCTCTTCATTGGAATCCGATTTAGTATTAGAGGAAGATTACTCTGAAAATAAAATAAAGAAAATTCAGCAACGTCGAGTAGGAACCCCAAAAGTCAACTCAAAATGAATACATGATTAAAATTCAATCATCCTATTGGCGTATATCAAATATCCGAAGGAGCACTCCCCCAACAACGGATGGAAAGACTTTATCCTACGGGATGAGTTTGTGTTCTCCCAACAGCGGATGGAGGCAAACTCATATCACTCCCAACAGCGAATGGAGTGGTGTCCCTCACCCGCCAAAGTAGGGACACGTTCCTCCCAACAGCGGATGGAGGAACCGTCCAACCGCCATGTTTGACGGCCCATTAATCCCCGAAGGGAATTGCCCTACTTGCTCTCGGCAGGAAAATAAAATAATCTCACAATGGTCATGTCTATATTGGGATGAAATAACACATTTAAAATATCTCTTTCAAATATCATCAATATCAAATAATACAAATTAGCTCTCAATTGACTTGAACCCTAGTTCAATCGATCCAATTGAACTCAATTTACTAGAACATAACTGAATCAATATTTAATCCTTATTTAACTGGTCTGAAACCACCCTAGACTAGTATAATTTGGACTAGATTAGGTTCAATTTAGGTTAAACTGACTTGAATAGGTCAATCGATTCAGAATACCCTGAATTGATCTAGACTAATCAAGCCTAGTTTAGTTCAATCAATATTTGGGCTCAAATCAAATAACAATATTGGGCAAAATTGGGCCAGCTCATCTACTGGTCATGTGCATTACACATGACTAGTCATGTGCATTACACATGACTAGTCATGTGCATCGTATGTGACCGCCCATGATGGTTGGGTTGGGCTAGCCTATGGGCCAAGGCCTGACCCATGGGTTGGGTTGGGCTAGCTTATGGGCCAAGGTCTGATCCATGGGTTGGGTTGGGCTTACGGGCTGAGCCTGGTCTACTGACTAGGCCTGGCCAGTGAGTTGTGGCCTAACCTATTGGGCCTGGCTTGTGAGCAATTTCATAAAACAACATATATTCACTAATAATTATATAAATAAAAAAAACATAGTAACACATTAAAAGATAGATTATATGATAAGCTTTAATACAAGGAAATAACCTTCTAAATTCAAATAAAAATCATACTTTCAACACATTTATAATTTTAAAATATTCTAGTCAAATAAATTTTAAACCATTCAGAATAGTACATTTTAATTTTCAGATCAAATAATATCAAAAATTTTAGATAATAAATTTTAATTTAACAAAAATCTTAATCCAAATAAGATTAAAGGCAAGTTGTAATGCCAAGAAATATCATATATTTAATACATGAAACATGTAAATTTTTAACGTGTTTAAATCTAAAAAAAAAAAAACCCATAAGCAGATGTCAAAGAACATTATAAAAACTTCAATTTATAGACTTTAATGCAATAAAAAAAATTAACATTTAAAGAATTGATAAATATTTTTTAAACTACAAAACATTCCAAATTTAAAGAATCAAAATAAAAACTAAAACTTTTATTTTCAAGAAAGGTAATAAACCTACCACTAGTCAATAGGGTATAACTCTTCGTTCTTACCGTTGCTATTAGGTTTCGCTAAGTGAGGAACGAATGAGAGAAATCCCTCCCCTTAAATAGGAGGAGGTGAGCCTCTTTTAAAGAAAATTTATTTTTATTTATATATTTATTTAATATAAATTATTTCTATTTAATATACTAACAAATATAATATCACCCTATTTGGAATACTTAATAGTTATTTCCTAATTCGTATTAACAAATAAGAAAATAGATTAAGATTTCCTAAATTACAATGGCAAGTAAAGAAAAAAATTAATTTCTAAATTATTTGATTGGATTACATTTCTCCCCTCCTATAAGAAATTTGGTCCCCAAATTTAGCTCACCTTAATAGAATAAATGAGGATACTACTCTCGCATATCCTTTTCTCTTTCCCACGTTGCCTCTTGGTCTGAATGAATGGTGTTGCCAACAAATCTTTACCAAATATATAATTTTATTCCTTAGAACATGTTCTTTCCTTTCCAAGATCTGGGTTGGTCGTTCTCCAAAAGCAGCATCATCTCTTAGTTATAGAGGTTGGTAAGATATGACATGTGATGGATCCCTGATATATCTTTGAACTATAGACACATGGAATATATCACAAATACTAGCCAAAGTTGGGGGCAATGCCAATCTGTACACCATAGGCCTGATCTTTTATAAGATCTCAAATGGGCTAATGAATCTTGGGGCTAACTTTTGTTAAATCTCGGATTTTGATGATAAAATCAATTGATGAGTTAATTGATCTAATCCATATTATTGAGTTAAGTGTGTAGGATTAACTACGATAGCTTGAAGACATAAAACAATTCTACCGGAGTCAAGTTTGATGGGTGTTCAAGAGTTTGCTGAGAGTCCGAAGATTCGTCGGAAGTGCTGCCGGAACCAACCGAGAAGAAATCAGGGACTTGCCGAAGTTTTCGGAAGTCCGCCGGAGAGATCGTCGGAGATTCACGAAGATCACCGAGAAGGTTCGACTACTTACCAAAGACTCATTGAACTCGCCACAAGACTGGGAGCCTGTTGGGAGTCCGCCGGAAGAAATCCGCGGGTGTATCGGAAGTCCCCCGGAAGTTCACCGGAAGGAAACTCGACATTGCCGATTAAAAACTTGCTTAGGACTATGTCTTAATTTCATAGTTTACATGTAATTAGGGTTAGGATTAAGGGTTAATCCTATAACCCGGTTAGGGGCCAATTTGGCCAAAGTTCGGACTAGTTTGGGCCAAGTTTGGAGCCCAACCAATGAGCTGAAATAGTCTAGGCGGTGGCACCGCCCAGAACCCGAGAGTTCCGGCAGTGGCACCGTTAGTAAACTGCTAGATTGGGCGGTGGCACCGCCCAGCACCCGAGAGGTCCGGCGGTGGCACCGCCAAACTGGACGATGGCACCACCAGTACATTGTCAGTGTCAGACACTGACAGGCGGTGGCACCGTTAGCACCGGGAAACCCAAAAGCAATTCAAATTTGGAGCCCAAATTTGAATCCTCTTGAGGTCTATAAATACCCCTCAACTCTCAGCAGAGAACACAACCTTTGAGAAGTTAGAGATTGAGAAAAAGCCTTAGTAAAGTCTTTAGCAAGTCTTGTTTTCAATAGCTTAAGTGTTCACCTCCCTCTTTCTCTTTGAAAAATCTATAAGAGTGTGAACCACTTGTAAAAGGTTGTAAGAGGGGTATTTGTCATTCCCTTTCAAAGTGATTTGCTAGTGGAAGTTAGGAGCCTCATCGAAGAAGGCTTCGCAAGTGGATATAAGTCATTTGACTGAACCACTTTAAATTGGTGTGTTCCTTGAATGTGTGAGTGTTTACATTTCTGAAACCTTTATTTACATAGCAGCAAGCTTTTGATTTTCATCTCCTTACTTTACTCGAGCTACTTTTACCAAGTCATTCTTTGTCGAATCGAAATCTCTATGCATTTACGAAATTGTTTTCAAACTTACGAGTTTTAATCCACTGCACTAATTCACCACCCCCCCCCCTCCCTCCCTTAGTGCCGCTCCGATCCTAACAATTGGTATCAGAGTGAGGCTTACTCTCATATTTGGTTTAATACCCAAGAGAGATGGCTTACTCCGGCATGCAAGAGGGTCACTCTATTATACATCCGCCTATGTTTAATGGGTCGGATTACACATATTGGAAGACTCGTATGAGAATCTTCCTTATTTTTATGGATTTTGAGCTTTGGAATATTGTTGAAAATGGATTTCAAAAATCTTCTCTTCCGATGAGCGAACGGGATGAATCAAAGAAGAAGGATTTTGCTTTAAACGCAAAGGCTATGAATGCCTTGTTTTGTGCACTTGACAAAATGAATTTAATCACGTTTCGATTTGTGATTCGACTTTTGATATTTAGAGAACTCTTGAGGTCACTCATGAAGGCACTAGTCGAGTGAAAGAGTCCAAAGTCAACATTCTTGTGCATTCTTACGAACTTTTCCGGATAAAACCAAGTGAGTCCATCGGAGACATGTACACCCATTTCACGGATGTCATCAATGGACTCAAATCTCTTGGTAAAGGTTTTTCTTACTTTGAACTAGTAACTAAAATTTTAAAATCCCTTCCAAAGAATTGAGATCCAAAAGTTACGGCCATTCAAGAGGCCAAGGACCTTAAAACATTTCCTCTCGAAGAACTTATTGGGTCTCTAATGACCTACGAAATGATGTGTCATGCTCGTGAAGAGCTCGAGAACCCCCTTCCAAAGAATAGGAAGGATATGGCACTTAAAACACAAGAAGACCACTTGAAAGGAACATTAAGTGATGAGGACAGTGACGATGACATTGCACTTTTAACTCAAAATTTTAAACAATTTATAAGAAAGAATAAATTTAAAAATGACACCAAAAACAAACTTGAACATAAAAAGGACCAAGTAATATGCTACGAATGCAAGACGTTGGGGCACTTAAAAAATGAATGCCCCCAAGCCAAGAAGAAGCAACCGAAGAAGAAGAAAGCTTTAAAAGCGACTTGGGACGACTCAAGTAATTCCGAGAATAAAGAAGCTAGCAACAAAGAGGAGGCAAACTTCACGTTAATGGCTTTAGGAGGAGAGGTATGCGATTTAATTAATAAAGATTTATCTTTCGATGAACTTTCTATTGCTTTTCATGAATTATTTGATGAGTGTAGAACTATAAGTAAGAAGTTCAATCTATTAAAGAAAGAGTATGCCTTACTACAAAAAAAGCTTGATAATCTTCAAACTCCTCCATGCACTAAGTGTGAACACTTAGAAGCAATAAAAGATGAGAATTTGCTACTTAAAGAGACCTTAAACAAGTTAAAGGTGAGTAGCAAAGGCTTGGACATGATCCTTGCAAACAAGGGTCACGTCGTAAATAGAAATGAAATTGGTTTTGTGAGAGGATCTCACCAAAATCCTACCACTTTCATTAAAGGACCAACATTACATGTTTCATCTCATTTAAAATGCAACTTTTGTTGTAAATCCGGACATATTGCTTACAAATGTCCATTTATGAAAATTAGTCCACATAAGTTGATATGGGTTCCTAAAGGAACTATAAATAATTTAATGATAAATGACAAAATTAGTATATCAATTTTTGAGGCACCCAAAATCAAATGGGTACCTAAAAACCATCCTTTTTTGTAGAGAAACTCACAAGCTAGGAGCAAGAAATGAAATCTTGATAATAGATGCTTAAGGCATATGATCGGAGATCCATCTCATTTCTCTATGCTCACTAGCAAAGAAAAAGGGTATGTCACATTCGGAGACAACAACAAAGATAAAATCATTGGCAAGGGAACCATAGATAACAAATCAAGTTTTTCAATTGATGATGTGTTGCTAGTTGATGGATTGAAACATAATCTCTTAAACATTAGTCAATTATGCGATAAAGGTTATATCATTAGATTTGAATCTAATGTGTGCATCATTGAAAAACCAAACAATAACATTAAAATAAAATAATGTCGACACCATTAACCTTGATGAACTTAATAATGAAATATGCTTTTCCGTTTTAAATGATGAAGCTTGGCTTTGGCATAGAAGATTAGGCCATGCAAGTATGAAACTAATATCTAAGATTTCATCTAGAGAGTTAGTACGAGGGATTCCCAATATAAAGTTTGTTAAGGACAAAGTGTGTGATGCTTGTCAACTAGGAAAACAAATAAAAACTAGTTTCAAACAAAAAAAATCAAATTAGCACCACTAGACCATTGCAATTGATCCATTTAGACTTATTTGGATCAATTGACACAACGAGTCTAGGAGGAAGCAAATATGCCTTCGTAATTGTAGATGACTATAGTAGATACACTTGGACCTATTTCTTGGCTCACAAAAGTGATTGTTTCAAATGTTTCTCTAAATTTTGTAAACTTACTCAAAACAAAAAAGGCCTCATGATTTCATCAATTCGAAGTGATCACGGTTGCAAATTTCAAAACCGTGACTTCCAAAGTTTTTGTGAATCCAATGGATATAATCACAACTTCCCCACTCCGAGAAATCCTCAACAAAACGGGGTAGTTGAAAGAAAAAATAAAAAATTATAAGAAATGGCAAGAATCATGTTAAATAAACATAGTCTACATAAGTATTTTTGGGCCGAAGCCATTAATACGGCTTGCTATGTCATGAATAGGGTTCTAATAAGACCATCTCTATCAAAAACTCCCTATGAATTATGGAATAACAAAAAACTAAATATTTTTTATTTTAAAGTTTTCGATTGCAAATGCTTTATTTTGAATTAAAATGATGCATTAGGAAAATTTGATGCTAAATCCGATGAAGGCATCTTTCTTGGTTACTTTTCCGTTTCTAAGGATTTTTGTGTTTTTAACAAAAGAACCGAAGAGTCTATTCATGTAGTTTTTAATGAAAATTTTGAGTTAAAGAAAAATGATTTTGATGATGATCTTGGTTTTGATAATTTGAATTTAAATGAACCCCCTCATCAAAATAGCAACTTGGATGCATCTTCTTCCGAAATTTCCTTACCCAAGGAATGGAAGTATATAGATGCTCATCCAAAGGAGCTAATTATAGGAGATACATCAAAAGGAGTTTAAACTCGTTATTCCTTCAAGAATTTTTGTGTTAACGCCGTCTTCCTTTCTCAAATTGAACCTAAATGCATTGACGAAGCCTTAAAAGATGATTCATGGGTTATTGCATTGCAAGAGGAATTAAATCAATTTGAGAGGAATGAGGTATGGAAGCTTGTTCCTAGACCTAGTGACCATTTAGTCATTGGTACTAAATAGGTCTTTAGAAACAAGCAAGATGAATGTGGTGTCATGGTTAGAAATAAGGCTAGACTAGTGGCCAAAGGTTTCAACCAAGAAGAAGGTATCGACTACGAAGAGACCTTCGCTCCTGTGGCAAGATTAAAAGCCATTAGGATGCTTCTTGCCTATACTAGTAGTAATAATTTTAAACTATTTCAAATGGATGTCAAAAGTGCTTTCTTGAATGGTTTTATTTCTGAAGAAGTGTATGTTGAACAACCTCTCGGATTTGAAAATTCTCTTCTTCCTAATCATGTATTTAGATTGACTAAGGCTCTCTATGGCTTAAAACAAGCTCCTAGAGCTTGGTATGAAAGGCTTAGTTCATTTCTTATTTTAAATAATTTTACAAAAGACAAGGTTGATACTACATTGTTTATCAAACATTTTAAAAATAATTTTCTTATTATTCAAATTTATGTTGACGATATTATTTTTGGTTCTTCGGATGAATCGCTATGTAAATCATTTACTAAGTGTATGAGTCATGAATTTGAAATGAGTCTAATGGGTGAATTAACCTTCTTTTTAGGATTACAAATTAAATAACTTAATAATAGTATATTTCTTAATCAATCTAAATATACATTAGAATTGTTAAAACGATTTAACATGGATAGTTCAAAAGCGATAAACACTCCTATAAATACTTCCACTAAGTTACATATGGATGAAAATAGTGAAAACTTTGATAAAAAAACGTATAGGCGAATGATAGGAAGTCTACTTTACCTCATCGTGACTAGACCGGATATCATGTTTAGTGTAGGACTTTACGCTAGGTTTTAATCTAATCCTAAATTATCTCATCTTAAAAGTGTTAAAAGAATTTTTAGATATCATAAATGAACTCCCAATTTAGGATTGTGGTATCCGAAATCCGATAAATTTGATTTAATAGCTCATGCAGATGCCAATTTTGGCGGATGCCGGATAGATAGAAAAAGCACATCTGGAACATACCAATTCTTAGGGCATGCACTTGTTTCTTGAACTTCCAAGAAACAAAACTCAGTTGCACTATCTACGGCGAAAGCCGAATACATAGCTACTAGTGCATGTTGTGCACAAGTTGTTTGGATGAAGAATACATTGGAAGACTATGAAATTTATTTGAAGAACATTCCCATAAAATGTGATAATACAAGTGTCATTTGTCTTACCAAAAATCCAATTCAACACTCTAGAACTAAGCATATCGACATTAGGCATCATTTTATACACGATCATGTTCTTAACAATAATGTCATTCTAGAGTTTATTGACATAAAGCATCAGTTAGCAGACATTTTTACAAAAGCCTTAAATGAATATCAATTTGACTTTATTAGAAGGGAACTAGGCATGTTAAATTGTCCTTGTGAATGAGCTTGATTGTATGTATTTTTCGAAATTTTTCATCCTCTTTCCAGTTTTCGTGGATTTGACTTCTTTCTTATTATTGTAAACCTCTATACTACCTTGACATGCATTTGACATTATCCTAGTATATGATGTTGGATGTTTCTTTATGAAATTTTATCAACATTTTGATGGCTCCTTCATGTTATTTTGGATGATTTGATGTCTTCCTTGAATGATCAATATTAATGCCAAGTTGAAGCTTTGTCAATTTTGTCATCTTCTTTTCAAGATTTTTTTCTTATGAGATGATTTTATAAATGGCTTCAATGATCACGAGTTTTATGCTTAAAACCTCATCTCTTTTTTGTTGATGACAAAGGGGGAGAAGAATGTGCAAAAGATTGATGACTTGTGCAAAATATGAATTGCAAAAGCTAATATGTTATGTAATGCAAATGTCTTATATGCATCGATAGCATGACTTATATGAATTGCAAAAGCTTGTGTAATGCAAATGTCTTATATGCAACGATAGCATGACTTATATGAATTGCAAAAGCTTATGTAATGCAAATATCTTATATGCATCGCAAATGTCTTATATGCATCGCAAATGTGATAGCATGACTTATATAAATTGCTAAAGCTTGTGTAATGCAAATGTCTTATATACATCGCAAATGTGATAGCATGACTTATATGAATTGCAAAAGCTAATATGTTGCATAATGCAAATGTCTTATATGCATCGCAAAACTTTTTGAGAATATCGCAATACGAAAGTTTTTAGATTGGTTGTCGTTTCATCTCATGATCATATGAAATCATGCCTTACATTTATATCATGAGATTTATGTTGAAAGTTCATATCTCTTGTCGAAATGATAATTGTCTTTTATCATTCGACTTGAAAATAATTTTCATAGCTTGAAATTATGAGAAATACGAAGTTTCGTATTTGCTCATACTTATAGAAAATAACAATAAGTTCAACAAATAGAACTTAACGGTTTGGGCTTGAATTCAAAGAAATTGAATTCAAGAGTTTTTATCTTATCATTATATGGCATGTAGATAGAGGGAGTTATGTTTAACTCCATCGTCAATTGATTGTCATCATCAAAAAGGGGGAGATTGTTGAATCTCGGATTTTGATGATGAAATCAATTGATGAGTTAATTGATCTAAACCATATTATTGAGTTAAGTGTGCAGGATTAACTACGATAGCTTGAAGACATAAAGCAAATCTATCGGAGTCATGTTTGACGGGTGTTCGAGAGTCCGCCGAGAGTCCGAAAATTCGTCAGAAGTGCTGCCGGAGCCAACCGAGAAGAAATCAAGGACTTGACGAAGTTTTCGGAAGTCCGCCGGAGAGATCATCGGAGGTTCGCGGAGATCATCGAGAAGATTCGGCTACTTGCCAAAGACTCGCTGAACTCGCCATAAGACCGGGAGCCTACTGGGAGTCCGCCGGAAGAAATCCAAGGGTGTATCGGAAGTCCACCGGAAGTTCGCCGAAAAGCTCGCCGGAAGGAAACTCGACGTTGCCGGTTAAAATCTTGCTTAGGACCATGTCTTAATTTCGTAGTTTGCATGTAATTAGGGTTAGGATTAAGGGTTAATCCTATAACCTGGTTAGGGGCCAATTGGGCCCAAGTTCAGACTGGTTTGGGCCAAGTTTGGAGCGCAACCAGTGAGCTGAAATAGTCTAGGCGGTGGCACCGCTAGACTGGGCGATGGCACCGCCCAGAACCTGAGAGTTCCAGCGGTGACACCGCCAGCAAACTGCTGGATTGGGCGATGGCACCGCCCAGCACCCGAGAGGTCCGGCGGTGGCACCGCCAGTACACTGTCAGTGTCAGACACTGACAGGCGGTGGCACCACCAGCACCGGGAAACCCAAAAGCAAATTCAAATTTGAATCCTCTTAGGGTCTATAAATATCCCTCAACTCTCAACAGAGAACACAACCTTTGAGAAGTTAGAGATTGAGAAAAATCCTTAGCAAAGTCTTTAGCAAGTCTTATTTTCAATAGCTTAAGTGTTCACCTCCCTCTTTCTCTTTGAAAAATCTGTAAGAGTGTGAACCACTTGTAAAAGGTTGTAAGAGGGGTATTTGTCCTTCTCCTTCAAAGTGATTTGCTAGTGGAAGTTGGGAGCCTCATCGAAGAAGGCTTCGCAAGTGGATGTAGGTCATTTGACCGAATCACTTTAAATTGGTGTGTTCCTTGAATGTGTTAGTGTTTACCTTTCTGAAACCTTTATTTATATAGTAGCAAGCTTTTGGTTTTCATCTCCTTACTTTACTCGAACTACTTTTACCAAGTCATTCTTTGTTGAATCGAAATCTCTACGCATTTACGAAATCATTTTCAAACTTATGAGTTTTAATCCGCTGCACTAATTCACCCCCCCCCCCCCCCCCCCCTCTTAGTGCCGCTCCGATCCTAACAACTTCCCCCTTTGACCAAACCTTATAACTCCCTTGGTTGGCGACACTTTTAAGAAGGCGTGCTCACCAACTTCGAACTTTAGATCTCTTCGCCTTCGATCTGCATAACTTTTCTGACGACTTTGAGTTGTTAATAATTTTTGATGTATAATTTGAACATTATCAGCATCTTTTTGAATTAATTGAGGTCCTAAAAGCTTTCGTTCTTCTATCTCATCCCAATATACAGGTGATCTACACTTTCTTCCATAAATGGCTTCAAATGGAGCCACCTGCATGCTAAAGTGGTAACTATTATTATAATAAAATCTCAATTAGGTGCAAGTGCATATCCTAACTCCCACCAAAGTTCAAAGCACATGTTCTTAAGAGAGCTTCAAAAGTTTGTATTATCCTTTCAGATTGGCCATCAGTTTGGGGGTGAAAAGCTGTACTAAACTTTAACTGTGTGCCCAAAGATTTTTGTAGACTTCTCCAAAACTTAGAGGTGAACCTTAGATCTCTATCTAAGATAATGCTAACTGGCACCCCATGATATCGAATAATTTTCTTAATATATAAGCTTGCTAGTTTATCCAATGAATACTTCTTGTTAATAGGGAGGAAGTAAGCAGATTTAATAAGTCTGTCTACTACTACCCAAATTCCGTCATATCCTTTCGTAGTCTTGGGTAATCTTGTCACAAAATCCATAGTGACTTGCTCCCACTTTCATTTAGGAATCGAAATCCTTAGCAATTTTCCCACAGGTACTCGATATTCTATCTTCACCTGTTGAAATATCAGACATTTAGAAACAAACTCTGCTATATCTCTTTTCATACCACGCCACCAGTAGTTATGGCATAAATCTTGATACATCTTAGTAGTCTCGGGATAGATATTAAATTTTGATCTATGTGTCTCCTCCAATAATTGCATCTTTACTGGATGGCTTTCGGGAACAGAAAGTCGATTGTAGAATGTAATAGAACCATCTTCGGTTTGGAGGAATTCGGGTCTAAATCCTTGAGCCATCTCCTTAACTATCATCTGAATATATGTATCTTCCTTCTAATATTCTTTAACCTTTTCCACCAAATATGATTGTGTCATCAGACACGCAAGAAAACCTTTATTTGTCTCCGATAAAAGTTTAAGTTTTAAGTCTACCAACTCCATCATCATAGAATTCCTTTCAATATTCATATAGGCTACAAAACTATAAGTATTTCTGCTTAAGGCATCAGCAGCTACAGTAGCTTTCCGAGAATGATAGTTGATATTAAAATCATAATCCTTTAGAAAGTCCAATCATCTTCTTTGTCTCATATTTAAATCTTTCTGTATGAAAATATATTTGAAACTCTTATGATCTATGAAGATTTCAAAAGTCTGTCTATAGAGATAATGCCTCCAAATTTTCAGTGCAAAAATGATAGCTGCTAGCTCTAAGTCATGAGTAGGATAGTTCTTTTCATGAGGCTTTAATTGCCTAGATGCATAAGCAACTACCCTTTCGTTTTTCATCAGAACACAACCAAGCCCTTGTAGTGAGGCGTCGCTATACACTACAAAACCTTCTCCCCCTGAAGGAATCACTAAGATAGAAGCACTGGTTAATTTCTTCTTCCATTCTTGAAAACTTTGTTGACATTTATCATCCCACATGAACTTTATATTCTTTTGTGTCAACCCGTTCAATGATGCTGTTATTTTTGAAAAGCCTTCTACGAATCTTCTATAGTATTCGCCCAAACCCAAGAAGCTTCTAATCTTCCGAAATATTAGAAGGCTACTTCCATTTTATCACAACTTCTATCTTGTGAGGGTTAATAGATATACCAGCACTCGAAATTACATGACCGAGAAATATAACTTCATTGAGCTAGAAGTTTCACTTGCTTAATTTAGTATATAGTTTCTCTTTTCTTAGGACTTCTAGAACTATCTTAAGATGGTGTTCATGCTTTGTTTTGCTTTTGGAGTAGATCAAGATATCATCAATGAACACAATTACAAATTTATCAAGATAAGGGTGGAACACCCTATTCATGTGATCCATTAAGGCAGCCAGTGCATTTGTGAGTCCAAAAGGCATTACTAAGAATTCATAATGACCATATCTTGTTCTAAAAGTAGTTTTCTGTATGTCTCCTTCCCTTATCTTCAGTTGATGATACCCAGGTCTCAAATCAATCTTCGAGTATACCTAAGTATCTTGAAGTTGACCAAATATATCATCTATTCGGGGAAGGGAGTATTTATTCTTTATGGTCACTTAGTTGAGTTGTCTATAATCGATGCATAGTCATATAGATCCATCTTTCTTCTTCACAAATATGACAGGGGCAACCCAAGGTGATACATTGGATTGAATAAAACCCTTGTCCAAAAGCTCTTGGATCTATTTCTTTAACTCCTCCAACTCAATTGGTGACATTCTATACGGAGGTTTAGAAATAGGTGTAGTGCCAGGTAGAAGATCAATTATAAATTCAATCTGCCTATTTGGTGGCAGTACAAGTAGATCTTTAGGAAAAACATCTGGAAAATCCCATACAATAGGGATGTCCTTTAATACTGGCTTCTTAGATTCTTCACCAGAAATAAAAGCCAAATATCCTTGACATCTTTTCAGTAATAGTTGGATAGCGCTCAAGGCTGAAATAATAGAAGGGAACTTTTCTTGAATTCCAATGAACTTGAAAGATGGTTGATCTAGGGGTGAGAAAGTAACAGTCTTCCGGAAACAATCGATACTTGCATGGTATGCTGAAAGCCAGTCCATGCCCACGATAGCATCGAAATCTTGAAATTCTAGTAGAATAAGATCTACTAGCAAATCATGACTTTCAATAGTAATAACGTAGTTTCTATATATATGATCAACTATCAAAGAGTTTTCAACTAGTGTTGCTACCATTAATGCATTACTCATTGTCTCACAATTCCTATGTAGTTTCATAACAAAATAGGGTGATATAAAAGAATGCGTAGAACAAGAATCTATAAGCACAAGTGTTGGCATACCATGGTGTGATGATACCTTTAATAATAGATCCTGAGGCTTTAGCATCTTGATGAGTCAGTGCATAGACTCTTGCCTGTCCTCTCTCTTTGGGTCCTAGTTGTTGTTGTCCAGCTGTTTGGGGTGGAGCTTGGCATTGATGTTGCTTCTGAGGGTAATCCTTCGACATGTGCCCCGATTGTTGACAATAAAAACATACACATTGTCCTATGGGGCATGAGGTGGAAACATGATCTGTCTTCCCACGGTAATAGCATCTTATGACGACTTGATTATTAGGAGCTCCTGCTTGTTGATGCCTAAACTGTTTGCCTTTGCCTTTCTTTGAGGGTCCAGAATGCGATCCCCCATACGCAGATGGTGCAGCACTAAAATGTTTCTTTCGATCCTTTACTTGTTGTAGTTCATTATCCAATTTCTCCACCACTAGAGCTCGATTTAACACTTCAGCATATGTTGGTAAAATTAGTACTGCAATGGACTTTTTAATTGATGATCGAAGTCCCCACTCAAAATGATAAGCTCTTTAACTTTCATTGAAAGCAATATGTGGAGAAAATTGGGCCAACTTAATGAAATAATGATCATATTCCATTACAGTTCTACTTCCTTAGTGGATGCTAAGGAACTCTTGTTGCTTCTCAAAGTGAACTGAATCAGGAAAGAACTGCTCATAAAATGCATCTTTAAACTGCTCCCAAGTCACCACATTACCTCCAGCCTCCAACATCCTCCTTTTTGAGGTCCACCAAGTATTTGTCTTCCCTTCCAAAATGAAAGAAGCGAATGGCACCTTCTAATTTTCCCTACATTCGATAGCTTCAAATGTCTTCTCCACTTGACAAATCCAATGTTCAGCAAAAATTGGATCTGATTTGCCCTAAAAAACTAGTGGTCCCAAACTCTTAAAGTGATATAAGGTATTATTCCTACCCCGTGGAATTTTATCTTGCTCCTCCTAACACTCAAAGTATCCTCTAATAGCATTGATGATTCCATGTATGTCATCTTAAGGATTGACGGGTGCTGGGGCATGAGGTGCATTTTCGAAGTCAGAGAAGCTAGCCCATAATCAGTGACAGGTGTACGTGAGGACTGGGTTTGCTCTACGATTCGTGGAGCTTCCAAGTTATTGTTTGTTTGAACATCTCTCCGAGTGCGTAGACCAGCAGCATTATGACCATGAGCACCTCGAGTGACAAGACCTCTAATCTCTAGAATTGACTTCATTACTCCTATAATAGGTTAAAGACAATCATCAGTTAAAGTCAATCAAGGGACCTAATATACCTACAAGCCCTAGACCATGCTTTGATACCATAAAAAGATATCACATCCTGGATTCTTTTTTTTTTCATATCTTTTCATACATTCAGAGCCAAGTAGATAAACATCACTTTATTCATCATTTATAAATATTTATTATAATTTATTTATTCATCAAATCATAAGTAGAAAAATAAACATAGTGATGTTAACTTCAAGAATCATCCAAGTGGCTCTACCTAACGGTAGAGGAAGGTCTGCTCTCCACTAGAATCCGATTTAGTACTAGAGGGAGGTTGCTCTGAAAATTAAAAATAAAGAAAATTCAGCAATGCTAAGTAGAAACCGCAAAAGTCAACTCAAAATGAATACATGATCAAAATTCAATCATCCCATTGGAGTATATCAAATACCCGAAGGACCACTCCCCCAACAACGGATGGAGAGACTTTATCCTACAGAATGAGTTTGTGTTCTCCCAATAGCAGATGGAGGCAAACTCATATCACACTCCCAACAGCGGATAGAGTGGTGTCTCTCACCCGTCAAAGTGGGGACGCGTTCCTCCCAACAACGGATAGAGGAACCGTCTAGCCTCACGTCTGATGATCCGCTAATCCCCGAAGGGAATCACCCTACCCTCGATAGGGAAATAACATAATCTCACACTAGTCATGTCAAATATCATCAATATCAAATAATATAAATTAGCCCTCAATTGACTTGAACTCTAGTTCAATTGATCTAATTGAACTCAATTTACTAGAACCTAACTGAACCGATCTCTAATCCTCATTTAATTGGTCTGGAACCACCCTAGACTAGTATAATTTGGACTATATTAGGTTCATTTTAGGTTAAACTGACTTGAATAAGTCAATCGATTCGGAATCACCTTGAATCGATCTAGACTAATCAAGCCTAGTTTAGTTCAATCAATATTTGGGCTCAAATTCAATAACAATATTGAGCTAGATTGGGCTCATCTACTGGTCATGTGCATTATACATGACTAGGCATGCATCACACAAGGCTGGCCCAGCCCTGGCCCATGGACTAGTTATATGTGTCGCATGTGACCGCCCATGATGGTTGGGTTGGGTTAGCCTATGGGCCAAGGCCTGACCCGTGGGTTGGGTTGGGCTTACGGGCTGGGTCTAGTCTACTAACTAGGCTTGGCCAATGGGTTATGGCTTAACTTATGGGTTGGGCTTGGGCTGTGAACAATTTCAATCCAATTCATATCCAATTTCATACAACAACATATATTCACTAACAATTATATAAGCAAAAAAAATATAATAACACATTAAAAGATAAATTGCAAGATAAGCTTTAATACAAGAAAATAACCTTCTAAATTCAAATAAAAATCATACTTTTAACACATGTATAATTTTAAAATATTCTAGTCAAATAAATTTTAAATCATTCAGAATAGTATATTTTAATTTTCAGATCAAATAATATCAAATATTTTAGATAACATATTTTAATTTAACAAAAATCTTAATCCAAATAAGATTAAAGGCAAGTTGTAATGCCAGAAAATATCATATATTTAATACATGAAACATGCAAATTTTTAATGTGTTTAAATCTAAAAATAAAAAAAAAACCATAAGCAGATGTCAAAAAACATTATAAAAACTTCAGTTGATAGACTTTAATGCAATAATAAAAATTGACATTTAAAGAATTGATAAATAATTTTAAAACTACAAAGCATTCAAAATTTAAAGAATCAAAATAAAAACTAAAACTTTTATTTTTAAAAAAGATAGAAAAACCTACTTCTCATCAATAGGGTGTAACTCCTCGTTCCTCCCGTTGCTAGGTTTGACTAAGTGAGGAACGAAGGAGAGAAATCTCTCCCTTTAAATAGGAGGAGATGAGCTTCCATTAAAGAAAATTTATTTTTATTTTCATATTTATTTAATATAAATTATTTTTATTTAATATACTAATAAATATAATATCATCCTATTTGGAATACTTAATAGTTATTTCTTAATTCGTATTAACAAATAAGGAAATAAATTAAGATTTCCAAAATTACAATAGCAAGTAAGAAAAAAAATTAATTCCTAACTTAAATATTTGATTTGATTACAAATAGTCAATCCAAATCACAGGAAAAATGATCCTTAAGAAAGAGCATTTTTAGATTTCACTGATTAATATTGCTACAGATAATTCAAATAAGCTTTCCATTTTCCTATGGTCTCATTTTTTACATGAATATTATAGGACTTCCCTCCATTAATCCTTTTCATTAAACTATAAGTCAACGTTCAGCACTCGAATGATAATGCTTAATTAATTGGCTTGTTCAGCCAGAGAAATAAAGCATAAGTTTGGTTCTCTAATCCATTAGCATGGGCAATATTATACCAAGAAATAATTTGGCAAGGTTCATTGATTTATAGTTGTTAAGGTTAACTATGAGGCATGGTGTCGAATAGAAAAAATGGGGGCACGGTGGATGTATTAGTACAGAGTAAGATAATGTAACAATCATGAATTAGGTGCCAAAATTGAATAATCATGAATAAAAGCCTAAACCGAAAATGATACTTGTCAAACTACAGTAAATGCCAAGATAATATAAGACAATGTAGTTATAGTTCAGAGTAAAGGCAAGCATAAACATTTAAAAACAGCTAACTTGGTAGATGAATATGCCTGCCAAAGACATACCTGCACTCCAGGCAAAAGTGATTGTGATAGGACTGCAGACAGCATACTTAAAACCCCAAAAATAAACAATTAAAACATATGATCAAAGCAAAGTAGGATAATTCATCTCTTATAAATGTACTTATAAGGAGATGAACAATTGAGAGTTTTTCTATGACCCATTGAAACACAAGATGGCACTGATTGAGAATAGATAAAATATGAAAGCAGTTCTTAACTCTGCTAGTGTTAGATCATTGGCTAAAAGCCTAAAATTGGATACTGCTGTCAAGTAACTCTTTTCTGAAAGACAAAATGCATAAGAAAATCTTATTATTTCTTGAGCTAATTTAAATGTAAAAAAGTAGTGAGAGGTGAACAAGTATGAAACAATGGTGTATGCAAGTCATCTATTTGGCACTCTGGTTGCTGAATAGATGTTATCAGGAAAATTTTGCACGATTTTTGTTTGAAAAGAAGCTGATTTTATTGCTCGTCGAATCAGAGGACAGATTTTGACTGTGTATCCACCTTTTTCACAATAAAAAGAAAAAAAATACCCATTTTCCTTGTAGCTGAAGAAGTTATCGCAGATGTTGCTGGTCTACTCTTGTTGCATCAGGTGCAGCAGCTCAGCGAAGGAGGCCTCATCGTTCCCGTAGAAGGTATCGGGCATACTCAGGAGCTCGTGAATCCTCATGGCAGTGGGATCGGAGGCATCGTCGACGATCGCCGCCGCGAGAGGAGGAGGAGGAGGAAGAGGATCTTGAAGCCCTAGGATGTGATGGGAGCTCGAGCACTCCGGTTCCTCCGGTAACTTAGTTCCGCTATTTCTCAGGGCCAGGATCTCTGGTTCCAGCAGGGACCTCACGATGGTCCAAAGCGCCCCCTGGTCGTCCCAAGCCTGGTCGACCGCAACCTCCTCCGGGGGCTTGATTTTCGGCGTTTTATTGATGCCGGGACCGGCGCCGTCGCCGAACTTAGGGAGGCGGCGGATAATGCGGACCACCTCTTTCCGGTCCTGCGGCCAGGTGAGGAGGTCGGGGACGGCGCCGGGAGGTGCATCATGTGGAGCGAAGGAGATGGCGGCGACGTCGGTGGCGGTGAGGGTGGAGAGCTCATAGGCCTTCTTGAGGAAGCAGGCCCTCCTCTTCTTGAACGCGGTGCGCCGTGCCCTAGGGTCGGCGATGAACTTCACCGGCTGCTTCATCTTCGCCCGAAGAGAGATAGAGAGAGAGGAGGGCACGGAGGAGGATTGACCAAGGACGGCGAAGGCAAACACGGAGAGAGGGAGAGAGATCGAAGGAGGAAGAGAAGAGAGAGCGAGAGCGGGAGTGGGAGGGGGGAGACTGGGGTTATATGTATATATACACCGCGTTTAGTTCAACTGGAATCGGATCTTCAAGTGAAGCGGATCCGAAGCATGTGCGATGCGACACCGGCTCGAAACGGATCTTCAAGTGAAGCGGATCCGAAGCATGTGCGATGCGACACCGACTCGAAGCGGATCTTCAAGTGAAGCGGATCCAAAAAATGTGCGATTCACGTGATGAGTACTCGTACGGGAGAGAGAAAAAGTTGCGGTGTGCTTATTCATTACAAACATAATAAAATACTGTCTTCAGTGTTTAGCGCAAAAATGATATCTGTAATGATTTAATAATTAGCATAAAATATTTTCAGAATTCTCACCAATAATACATATATATATATATACATATAATTTTTAAAGCAAAGGAGAAGAAGATAATCTCTCTCTCTAAACCTCACAGGCAACTAATTTTGATATCAATTATCCTGTGAAAGAGCCCAAGAAGAGTGAGCAAGCCATGAAGTTGTTCTTCCTCCCCACAATAGATAGACTTTTATTATTTGAAACATTATTATATCATTTTTTTGTATGATTAAGAAATTATGTCAGATTTTAATGCGATTTAGAACATTACATTTGATTTATACATCATAACATTACATGTATGTTGTACATATTAACATCCATTAGATAATAATTGTTATTCACTATGTTCACAGTATACCATATAGCTTGTGTTTGAGATCAGATCTTAGTAGTTGAGAACTTTTAAGTTGTTCTCTATTGTTTAAGTTTTTTTAATGACATCTTTTATGAAACTGCTAACCAAATTATTCACTTCTTTTTGTGCTTCAGTTTTCTTTCAAAAAAAAAAAAAAGAGATTTGCCATAAAGACTTCACAAAGAAAGTGTTTTATAATGTCTCTCACTCTCTCTGTCTCTCTCTCTCTACAAAAGAATTGAGCACTCTATAAAGTTAAATGGACTAACAAAATTTTACTGCTCAAGAGATCAAATAATCAGGAAAACACAAAACAGAGACAAGACCAGTACTGGGTGAAGTGCACCATCAAATAAAGTAGTATCCACCTCATCCCTACTTAGAGAGAAACATAGATTCAAGTCATCCCAATTGCCTCCAACAATCTTCTGCTGCTACATGGTGGAGTTTGGTGTCAAAATGAGGTGGCTTGAGTTCAAGAATTGGCAGAGATTTCATGGAGGAGCAAATGACTCAACAATGTGATGTCAGGAGGAACAACCAGACCAAACAATAGTGTTCGTGCTGATGTGTCTCATATGAGGGTGTAATTAGAGAACAACTGAATCAGGTTGTGAAGAGCTTCAGGATAAAATTTCATAGCAAACAAGTAGCAAAGTCTCTTCATTCCATTCCACAAACAACGTTTCACAGTCACCACTTTCTGCAAAATAAATAAATAAATACATGATTGCTGAGGTTGGTCTTTGATTATAAAACACTGGAAGGACATGTTGAATATCGTATTTTGATGATGAAACCACTTGATATGTGTTTATAATTTAAACTGCATTTTGAGTGATGCAGGTCTACTCGATCAGGATTAGACAATTAACGCAGGAGGAATTGACGTTTCGCCGGAGGAGATCACGTCAAGATATTGGACGGTAGAAGGCTTCGGACGTCGGGCATCGGGCCAAGGAGAGCGGAATTACGCCAAGGATATCGAGGTTGCGGAGGTCAACCGCCGATTCGGCAACAAGCCGCAAGAGAGGATGAAGCCGCAAGAGAGGATGATGCGCTGAAGAATCGGACGAAGCGCCAACCAATGACGTGTCGGGCAATGGAATGTCAATTCGCGTTGTAATAATTATCTAGATCGGAGTAGAGTTTTGGCTTATGTGTGTAGGATTAACTACGATAATGATGAAGACATAAAGCGAAACAAAGTGTCGGAGTCAAGCGCAAAGGATTTGTTGCGAGTTTGAGAGTTCGACGGAAGTCCGAAGGTTCGTCGAATGCCTTTTAACTAGCCGAGAATGAGTAGGGAGCTTGCCAAGGGTTTTCGAAGCTTCGCCAGAAGGTTCGTTGGAAGTTCAGCGAGCTCGCCGAGAAAGATCGGAGCTTGCGGAAGAAGCTCGTTGGAACTCGCCAAGATCAAATCGTGAAGTCTAGGAGCTTGCCGGAGTCCGCAGAATGGTTTCCTAAAAGTTTATCGAAAGACCGCCTAAGTTCGGTGAAGCTCACCGAAAAAAAAGTCTTAACTTACGAACTTTGTAATAGCTTAGAAAATGTCTTTAAATTCGTAGTTAGCATGTTAATTAGGGTTAGGATTAGGTGTTAATCCTATAACCCAAGTACGGGTCAATTGGGCCCGAGTTCGGACTAGTTTGGGCCAAGATTGAAGCCCAACTAGTGGGCTGAAAACACTGTAGGCGATGGCACCGCCTGGGCTGGGCGGTGGCACCGCCCAGCACTGTCGAGGTCAGAAACTGACAGGCGGTGGCACCGCTAGCATCGGAAACCCAACGAGAATTTAAATTTGGAGCCCAAATTTGAATCCTCTTGAGGCCTATAAATACCCCTCAAATCTCAGTTGAGATTACAACCTTTTGAGAAGCTAGAAGTTGAGAAAAGCTTTAGGAAAAGTCTTGTTTTCAATAGCTTGAGTGTTCACCTCCTTTCTTTTCAATGAAATCATTGTAAAAGGGTGAACCACTTGTAAGAGGTTGTAAGAGGGGTGTAAGAAGGAGGTTGATCTTCGCCTAGTAAAGGAAGATCATTAGTGGATGTCGGTGGCCTCGACGGAAGAGGAATCAGAGGAGTGGATGTAGGTCACGATTGACCGAACCACTATAAACTACCGTCTTCTCTGGTTTGCATTTATCTTATTGTCATTTATATTACTGCAAACCATCTTCACTTTGATGCTCTACTTCTTTGTCTCTTTCTTACATATGCCTTTAAGTTAAAAACGCAATCGAAACGGTTTCAAACGAAACGTTGCTTTTATCATACGAAGTTTCCGTAAGTGTTTAAATCGTCGAAAGTTTATCATACTTTACCGCTGCACTAATTCACCCCTCCCCTCTTAGTGCCGCTCCGATCCTAACAATTGGTATCAGAGCCCGGTATTTCTCATTTCGGATTTACACTCGAGAGAAATGGCTCTTCATGGCTTTCAAGAGGGCTTTTCGGTTATTCGTCCACCGTTGTTTAACGGATTGGACTACACTTATTGGAAAACTCGAATGAGAGTTTTCTTGATTTCTATGAATTTGGATATATGGAATATTGTTGAAAATGGTTTTCAACTTCCCTCTAAACTGATGAATGAATGGTCGGATTTGGAGAAGAAATATTTTTCTTTAAACGCAAAGGCTATGAATGCCTTATTTTGCGTGTTAGACAAAAATGAGTTCAATCGGATTTCTACATGCGAAACGGCTTTCGATATTTGGCGAACACTTGAAATCACGCACGAGGTAACTAGTAGAGTCAAAGACTCGAAAGTTAACATTTTATTGCATGATTTTGAGCTTTTTCAAATGCAACCAAGCGAGACTATAGGCGACATGTACACCCGTTTCACGGATGTCGTCAATAATCTAAGAGTTCTTGGTAAATCTTTTTCGAATTTTGATCTCGTAAGCAAGATCTTAAGATCCCTTCCAAAAAGATGGGATTCTAAAATAACCGTAATACAAGAAACAAAAGATTTAAATATTTTTTCACTTGAAGAACTAATTGGTTTGTTGATGACATATGAAATGGTGCACAATGCACATGATGAACAAAATCACCTTCCAAAGAACAGGAAGGATTTGGAACCTCGGACAAATGAATACCACTTGAGCAATGACTCAAGTGATGAGGACAATGATAAACTTGAACTTCGAACACTAAATCTTAATAAGTTTATTAAACAAAAATCTAAAATAAATAATGAACTTGAACGGAGGGAGAGGCCAAAGAAGAGGAAGGCAACCAAGGATGAATCAAGAACTTCCAAAGGTGAAACGGAGAATTGGGCTTTGACGGGCTTTGACTACAAGGTAAGTAACTCAACTCTCTTGAATTATTTTAAAATTACTTGATGTTTTCCATGATGTATTTTCTCTTTTCTTTTAAATAATTATTTTTCTTGAAAATTGTATGTTTTATGTTAATAGAATAAAATGTTAGATTTAAATAATCATATATATGTGCTTGAGAAGTAAGAACGTGTATTTTGATGATTTTCATATTAACTTTCAATGATGATGCATGGTTTTTATATGGAAGGCTTGATGATATATTTTTTTTTAAACCTTATCTTTGGTTTTCAAACATGATGTATGTTTTTGACATAAGAACAAAACTTGAGCATGCTAATATAAAGTCAATCAATAAATTAAAACTAAAGAAGTTTTAGTTATCTATAAGAATCATTCAAAATTATGTTCAATGAAACCATTGCATAATGATGTAATGAAAATATTAAACATTTTGAAATCATGTTTTAGTGTCATGCATAATGATCATGCTTAATAAATTTCAAAATTATGCATATGAATCTTGTGATTTATGGATTATTGATTTTTATCATAATGAAATTGCCTTATTAATCTTTGTTGTAATAAATCTTACACTTTCGGTTTTAAACATTATACATGTTTTTATTTGGTATAAGTGAAATAAAATCATATGAATTGAAACAACTAAAAAGAGGAAAATATTTTTTCCTTGAAAAATTATTTTTCTCTATCCTATTGATCTTGATGTTTATTATGATAAATCTATGTATACCATTTTGAATCTCTTGAAAGTAATGTTGATATTTTGATGATTTTGATGATTTAAATTTGAAATGAGTTTTATCAAAATCATGATATTGATTTCTTGGAATAACATGAGATTACCTTTGATGATCATTTTGATTCATCAAATTTTGGATTCATGACTTGGTCTTACATTTGTTTATGAGATGGTTGAAATCTTTGTACATTTGAATTCTTCCCTTCTCCTTTCAATTTATGCATGTTATATGTTAAAGATTTAAAACCATGTTTTGGTATCATGCATATCTAAGAAATATTGATGTGACAAATTGAATAAGTTGAAAATGAATGATGATTTTTCTCTTGAATATAACTTGTGATATTTTTTTATATAAATCATCATTTTGATTTCTCGACATTCGATACATGAGATTTTATTATAAATCAAAATTTCTCATTAATCGATCTTCTACGATTTTACTTGATATTCTCTTGAGAGGAGATTTTCTAAATGAATCATGATTTTTCCTTGTGAGTTTTTGGAGTTATTACTTGATTTTTCTTTTAAAACAAGATATCTTCTTTGTACTCCTATGATTTTTCTTGATATTTTATTTAAAGAAGATATTTACTATATGAATCATGTCTTTTGGTATTCAAATGATTTTATCCTTCATGACATGATTTCTTTGTATTTATGGCTTCCATGGCTTGAAATGTTTTGGTATAATGCATGCAATGATGAAATATTCATAAAGTTAAAATGATGTATGCAATACTTATGATAATTGTTAGGATCGGAGCAGCACTAAGAGGGGGGGGGGTGAATTAGTGCAGCGGATTAAAACTTCGGTTTTAAAAAATCTTTCGTATGATAAGAGTGGAACTTGACAAGCTTAATCTTGAAAGCGTATTCTTTAATATGCGCAGCAAAAGTAATAAGGAACTAAAGCATATAAGAAGGTTTACAATAATGTAAATAGCAATAATGAAATGCAAACCAAGGATCACGCCGATTTTAAAGTGGTTCGGTCAAATGACCTACTCCACTTGCGAGGCCCCTCTTTGATGAGGCTCCCACCTTCCACTAGCAAGTCTCTTGAAATGGAAGGGTAAATACCCCTCTTACAACTCTTTACAAGCGGTTCACTCTCTTACAGATTTTCGAGAAGAGATGAGGTGAACACTAGCAAATTGAAAAGAAGACAAGCTAACACTTTTCTAAGACCTTTCTCTCAAACTCTTGCTGCTCAAAAAGTTGTGTTCTCACCTGAGATTTGAGGGGTATTTATAGGCCTCAAGAGGATTCAAATTTGGGCTCCAAAATTTGGGCTCCAAAATTCAAATTCTCTTTGGGTTCCCGATGCTGGCGGTGCCCTTGCTTAAACCAAACGGTGCCACCGCCCAGCCCAGGAGGTGTCACCGCCCAGCCAAGGTGGTGCCACCGCCTACAGTGTTTTCAAAGACACTATAGTGTTTTCCACCCCACCCTGACAGTGTTTTTTCTTTCTGAGTGTTATAGGCCCCTACTTGGGTTATAGGATTAATACCTAATCCTAACCCTAATTAACATGCTAACTATGAATTTTAAAGACATTATATAAGCTATTACAAAGTCCATAAGTCAAGACTTCTTCCGGCGAGCTTCCGGCGAACTTTCGGCGGTCTTACGATAAACTCTCGGAAACCATTCTGCGGACTCCCGGCAAGCTCTTAAACTTCACGATTTGATCTTGGCGAGTTCCAACGAGCTTCTTCGGCAAGCTCTGATCTTTCTTGGCAAACTCTGCGAACTTCCCACGAACCTTCCGGCGAGCTTCCAAAAACCCTTCGGCAAGCTCCCTACTCATTCTCGGTTAGTTCCGGCAGCATTCCCGACGATCCTCCGGACTTCCGTCGAACTCTTGAACTCCCAACGAATTCTTCATGCTTGACTCCGCACTTTGTTTCGCTTTATGTCTTCATCGTTATCGTAGTTAATCCTGCACATGCAAGCCAAAACTCTACTCTGATCTAGACAGTTATTACAACGCGAATCGACATTCCGTTGCCCGGCACATCATTGGTTGGCGTTTCGTCCGATTCTTCAGCGCATCGTCCTCTCTTGCGGCTTGTTGCCCAATCGGCGGTTGACCTCCGTAACCCCGATATCCTTGGTGCAATTCCGCTCTCCTTAGCCCGTTGTCCGACGTCCGAAGCCTTCTGCCGTCCAATATCCTGACGTGATTTCCTCCGGCGCAACGTCAATTCCTCCTGCGTTAACTGTCTAATTCTGATCGAGTAGACCTGCATCACTCAAAATGCAGTTTAAATTATAAACACATATCAGGTGGTTTCATCATCAAAATACGAGATTCAACAATCTCCCCCTTTTTGACGATGACAACCACTTGATGACGGAGTTAACCTTAACTCCCGGAGTTTAAACAAACTCCCCCTATCAATATGCCATATTGATAGAACCTTGAATTCAAGGAGAATTCAAGTCATTTTAATATTCATCATGAATACTTGCAACACATCATCATGAACATATACATAAACTTATGCATATCATGTCATCAACATACTTCTCCCCCTTTGTCATCAACAAAAAGGAGAAGTACAACTATTCTTTGTGTTGGTAATATAAGTTCAACTCATTGCATGAAAAACATAATATTAAGTTTTATCATCATGCAGTTTTGAAGCTAGAAAATTTAGCAAGTAATGCATCATGCTTAGGACATTCAAGCTATTAAGTTTTAGATATGCAAGTTTTACAGCATACAAGATAGCACTTTTGGTAATGTTCAAGATAGTAAGTTCTACATCATGCAAGCTAGTAATATTGAGATATTCAAGAAAGCAACTCTTGCTTCTTGAAATATGCAAATTTGTCAAGTTTTGCTAGGTGGGCAAGTTACCATTTTTGCCTTTTAAGATAGGCAAGATAGCACATTTGCTTCTTTTGTGATAGCAACTTTTTGCTTCTCTTTATACTACAAGCTAGCAATGTTTACGATATGTAAGTTTCACAATATACAAGCTAGCAAAAATTTCGAAAGCAAATGTAAGATAGCTTTCTTGTGTAAGCTCATGATTCTTGCTTCCTATTGCAATGTGCAAATTGCAAGTTTTGCTTCTTGAGATAGGCAAGATAGCACTTTTGCAATTTTTGTTTCTTAAGATAGGCAAGCTTGTGATGTTCAAAATAACAAGCTCTTTCTTCTAGAAGTGTCATTTTTGCTTTCTTTGCAAAGTGTAAGCTAGCAAAATGTTTGAAAAAGTGATAAGTTTTACAACATACAAGCTAGCAAAAATGCCAAACTAGCAAGAGATAATATTTTACATGAGGCAAGCAAACAATTTGGCAAATGTTACATTTGCATCTTCTCTTTTGAGAAGTGCAATTTTTTGCTTTCATCTTGAATTGTGCAAGCTAGTTAGTTTGCCTCTTTTCATGATGTCCACGTTAGAAATTCCTGCTCCCCCTTTGTCATTGTCAAAAAGAAGGGAAGACCCTTATATCACTTTTCATATTATGACAAAGGTAAGTATCATTCTTATTTGTGCATCATTATATATTCAAATTAAAATATACACAATTTCAATAACCTTAGTTTTCATGCACGATACCGAAAAATAAATCAATCATCATTAATAAGCATATCATACATGATACTCAAACATTAAAATTTTTAAGCATTTATCAACATGTTGATCATGATACCAAACACACATCATATGCAATAAATACATCATGTACATCATTATCATAAGTATTGCATACATCATTTTAACTTTATGAATATTTCATCATTGCATGCATTATATCAAAACATTTCCAGCCATGAAAGCCATAAATACAAAGAAATCATGTCATGAAGGATAAAATCATTTGAATACCAAAAGACATGATTCATATAGTAAATATCTTCTTTAAATAAAATATCAAAAAAAATCATAGGAGTACAAAGAAGAGATCTTGTTTTAAAAGAAAAATCAAGTAATAACTCCAAGAACTCACAAGGAAAAATCATGATTCATTTAGAAAATCTCCTCTCAAGAGAATATCAAGTAAAATCATAGAAGATCGATTAATGAGAAATTTTGATTTATAATAAAATCTCATGTATCGAATGTCAAGAAATTAAAATGATGATTTATATAAAAAATATCACAAGTTATATTCAAGAGAAAAATCATCATTCATTTTCAACTTATTCAATTTGTCACATCAATATTTCTTAGATATGCATAATACTAAAACATGGTTTTAAATCTTTAACATATAACATGCATAAATTGAAAGGAGAGGGAAGAATTCAAACGTACAAAGATTTCAACCATCTCATAAACAAATGTAAGACCAAGTCATGAATCCAAAATTCCATGAATCAAAATGATCATCAAAGGTAATCTCATGTTATTCCAAGAAATCAATATCATGATTTTGATAAAACTCATTTCAAATTTAAATCATCAAAATCATCAAAATATCAACATTACTTTCAAAGAAATTCAAAATGGTATACATAGATTTATCATAATAAACATCAAGATCAATAGGATAGAGAAAAAATAATTTTTTCAAGGAAAAAAATTTTCCTTTTTTAGTTGTTTCAATTCATATGATTTTATTTCACTTATACCAAATAAAAACATGTATAATGTTTAAAACCGAAAGTGTAAGATTTATTACAACAAAGATTAATAAGGCACTTTCATTATGGTAAAAATCAATAATCCATAAATCACAAGATTCATATGCATAATTTTGAAATTTATTAAGCATGATCATTATGCATGACACTAAAACATGATTTCAAAATGTTTAATATTTTCATTACATCATTATGCAATGGTTTCATTGAACATAATTTTGAATGATTCTTATAGATAACTAAAACTTCTTTAGTTTTAATTTATGTGATTGATTTTATATTAGCATGCTCAAGTTTTGTTCTTATGTCAAAAACATACATCATGTTTGAAAACCAAAGACAAAGTTTAAAAAAAAAATCATCAAGCCTTCCATATAAAAACCATGCATCATCATTGAAAGTTAATATGGAAATCATCAAAATACACATTCTTGCTTCTCAAGCACATATATATGATTATTTAAATCTATCATTTTATTCTATTAACATAAAACATACAATTTTCAAAAAAATATTTATTCTAAAGAAAAGAGAAAATACATCATGGAAAACATCAAGTAATTTCAAAATAATTCAAGAGAGTTGAGTTACTTACCTTGAAGTCGAAGCCCGTCAAAACCCAATTCGCCTTTTCACCTTTAGAAGTTCTTGATTCATCCTTGGGTGCCTTCCTTTTCTTTGGCTTCTTTCTCCGTTCAAGTTCATTGTTCATTTTAGATTTATGTTTAATGAACTTATTAAGAGTTAGTGTTCGAAGTTCAAGTTCATCATTATCCTCATCACTTGAGTCATCGCTCAAGTGGTATTCAATTGTCCGGAGTTCCAAATCCTTCCTATTCTTTGGAAGGTGGTTCAAGTGTTCATTGTGTTCATCATGTGCATTGGCACCATTTCATATGTCATCAACGAGCGATAAGTTCTTCAAGTGGAAAAATATTTAAATCTTTTTGTTTCTTGTATTGTTGTAACTTTTGATTCCCAAATTTTAGAAAGTGATCGTAAAACTTTACTAACAAGTTCAAAATTTGAGAAACATTTTCAAGAGTTTGTAAACCATTGACGACATCCGTAAAATGGGTGTACATGTCAACAATGGTTTAAAAGCTCGGCTTCATTTGAAAAAAGCTCGAAATCATGCATTAAAATGTTAACTTTCAGTCTTTGACTCTACTAGTTCCCTCGTGTGTGATTTCAAGTATTAAGCCAAATATCAAAAGCCGTTTAAGCACGTGAAATCCGATTGTACTCATTTTTGTCTAAAGCAAAAATAAGGCATTCATAGCCTTTTATGTTTAAAAAAAAAACATCTTCTTCTCCAAATCATTCCAATGGTTCATTGGGAGAGAAGACATTTCATATCCATTTTCGACTATGTGCCATAAATTCAAATCAAAAGAAAGTAAGAAAACTCTCATTCGAGTTTTCCAACAAGTGTAGTCCCATCCGTTAAACAACGGTGGGCCCTAACAACCGATAAGCCCTCTTGAAAGCCATAAAAAGCCATTTCTATTTGGGTGTTAAACCAAAGTAGAAAACCATGGCTCTGATACCAATGTTAGGATCGGAGCAGCACACTAAGAGGGGGGGAATTAGTGCAGCGGATTAAAACTTCGGTTTTAAAAAAATCTTTCATTATGATAAGAGTGGAACTTGACAAGCTTAATCTTGAAAGCGTATTCTTTAATATGCGCAGCAAAAGTAATAAGGAACTAAAGCATATAAGAAGGTTTACAATAATGTAAATAGCAATAATGAAATGCAAACCAAGGATCACGCCGATTTTAAAGTGGTTGGTCAAATGACCTACTCCACTTGCGAGGCCCCTCTTTGATGAGGGCCCCACCTTCCACTAGCAAGTCTCTTGAAATGGAAGGGTAAATACCCTCTTACAACTCTTTACAAGCGGTTCACTCTCTTACAGATTTTTAGAAGAGATGAGGTGAACACTAGCAAATTGAAAAGAAGACAAGCTAACACTTTTCTAAGACCTTTCTCTCAAACTCTTGCTGCTCAAAAAAGTTGTGTTCTCACCTGAGATTTGAGGGGTATTTATAGGCCTCAAGAGGATTCAAATTTGGGCTCCAAAATTTGGGCTCCAAAATTCAAATTCTCTTTGGGTTCCCGATCTTTGGCGCCATTGCCACCCAAACGGTAAGCAGTGCCAGCCAGCCCAGAGGTGTCACACCAGCCCAGTGGTGCCACCGCCTCACAGTGTTTTCAAAGACACTATAGTGTTTTCATTACCGCCTCTGATGTTTTGACCCTCTGATGTTATAGGCCCCTACTTGGGTTATAGGATTAATACCTAATCCTAACCCTAATTAACATGCTAACTATGAATTTTAAAGACATTATATAAGCTATTACAAAGTCCATAAGTCAAGACTTCCCATGAAGCTTCCCCGAACTTTCGTGGTCTTACGATAAACTCTCGAAACCATTCTGCGGACTCCCTAAGCTCTTAAACTTCACGATTTGATCTTGGCGAAGTTCCAACGAGCTTCTTCGCAAGCTCTGATCTTTCTTGGCAAACTCTGCGAACTTCCCACGAACCTTCCCACTTCAAAAAAACCCTTGAAGAAGCTCCCTACTCATTCTCGGTTAGTTCCGGCAGATTCCCGACGATCCTCCGGACTTCCGTCGAACTCTTGAACTCCCAACGAATTCTTCATGCTTGACTCCGCACTTTGTTTCGCTTTATGTCTTCATCGTTATCGTGGTTAATCCTGCACATGCAAGCCAAAACTCTACTCTGATCTAGACGCAGGTTATTACAACGAATGAATCGACATTCCGTTGCCGCACATCATTGGTTGGCGTTTATCCCGATTCTTCGCGCATCGTCCTCTCTTGCGGCTTGTTGCCCAATCGGGCGTTGACCTCCGTAACCCCGATATCCTTTGGTGCAATTCCGCTCTCCTTAGCCCGTTGTCCGGCGTCCAAGCCTTCTGCCGTCCAATATCCTCGACGTGATTTCCTCCCGGCGCGTCAATTCCTCCCATTAACTGTCTAATTCTGATCGAGTAGACCTGCATCACTCAAAATGCAGTTTAAATTATAAACACATATCAGGTGGTTTCATCATCAAAATACGAGATTCAACAATCTCCCCCTTTTTGACGATGACAACCACTTGATGACGGAGTTAACCTTAACTCCCGGAGTTTAAACAAACTCCCCCTATCAATATGCCATATTGATAGAACCTTGAATTCAAGGAGAATTCAAGTCATTTTAATATTCATCATGAATACTTGCAACACATCATCATGAACATATACATAAAACTTATGCATATCATGTCATCAACATACTTCTCCCCTTTTGTCATCAACAAAAGGAGAAGTACAACTATTCTTTTGTGTTGGTAATATAAGTTCAACTCATTGCATGAAAAACATAATATTAAGTTTTATCATCATGCAGTTTTGAAGCTAGAAAATTTAGCAAGTAATGCATCATGCTTAGGACATTCAAGCTATTAAGTTTTAGATATGCAAGTTTTTTACAGCATACAAGATAGCACTTTTTGGTAATGTTCAAGATAGTAAGTTCTACATCATGCAAGCTAGTAATATTGAGATATTCAAGAAAGCAACTCTTGCTTCTTTGAAATATGCAAAATTTGTCAAGTTTTGCTAGGTGGGCAAGTTACCATTTTTGCCTTTTAAGATAGGCAAGATAGCACATTTGCTTCTTTTGTGATAGCAACTTTTTTGCTTCTCTTTATACTACAAGCTAGCAATGTTTTACGATATGTAAGTTTCACAATATACAAGCTAGCAAAAATTTCGAAAGCAAATGTAAGATAGCTTTCTTGTGTAAAGCTCATGATTCTTGCTTCCTATTGCAATGTGCAAATTGCAAGTTTTTGCTTCTTGAGATAGGCAAGATAGCACTTTTGCAATTTTTTTGTTTCTTAAGATAGGCAAGCTTGTGATGTTCAAAATAACAAGCTCTTTCTTCTAGAAGTGTCATTTTTTGCTTTCTTTTGCAAAGTGTAAGCTAGCAAAATGTTTGAAAAAGTGATAAGTTTTACAACATACAAGCTAGCAAAAATGCCAAACTAGCAAGAGATAATATTTTACATGAGGCAAACAAACAATTTGGCAAATGTTACATTTGCATCTTCTCTTTGAGAAGTGCAATTTTTTTGCTTTCATCTTGAATTGTGCAAGCTAGTTAGTTTGCCTCTTTTCATGATGTCCACGTTAGAAATTCCCTGCTCCCCCCTTTGTCATTGTCAAAAAAGAAGGAAGACCCTTATATCACTTTTCATATTATGACAAAGGTAAGTATCATTCTTATTTGTGCATCATTATATATTCAAATTAAAATATACACAATTTCAATAACCTTAGTTTTCATGCACGATATACGAAAAAAATAAATCAATCATCATTAATAAGCATATCATACATGATACTCAAACATTAAAATTTTTTAAGCATTTATCAACATGTTGATCATGATACCAAACACACATCATATGCAATAAATACATCATGTACATCATTATCATAAGTATTGCATACATCATTTTAACTTTATGAATATTTCATCATTGCATGCATTATATCAAAACATTTCCAGCCATGAAAGCCATAAATACAAAGAAATCATGTCATGAAGGATAAAATCATTTGAATACCAAAAGACATGATTCATATAGTAAATATCTTCTTTAAATAAAATATCAAAAAAAATCATAGGAGTACAAAGAAGAGATCTTGTTTTAAAAGAAAAATCAAGTAATAACTCCAAGAACTCACAAGGAAAAATCATGATTCATTTAGAAAATCTCCTCTCAAGAGAATATCAAGTAAAATCATAGAAGATCGATTAATGAGAAATTTTTGATTTATAATAAAATCTCATGTATCGAATGTCAAGAAATTAAAATGATGATTTATATAAAAAAATATCACAAGTTATATTCAAGAGAAAAATCATCATTCATTTTCAACTTATTCAATTTGTCACATCAATATTTCTTAGATATGCATAATACTAAAAACATGGTTTTAAATCTTTAACATATAACATGCATAAATTGAAAGGAGAAGGGAAGAATTCAAACGCATAAAAGATTTCAACCATCTCATAAACAAATGTAAGACCAAGTCATGAATCCAAAATTCCATGAATCAAAATGATCATCAAAGGTAATCTCATGTTATTCCAAGAAATCAATATCATGATTTTGATAAAACTCATTTCAAATTTAAATCATCAAAATCATCAAAATATCAACATTACTTTCAAGAAATTCAAAATGGTATACATAGATTTATCAATAATAAACATCAAGATCAATAGGATAGAGAAAAATAATTTTTCAAGGAAAAAAATATTTTCCTCTTTTTAGTTGTTTCAATTCATATGATTTTATTTCACTTATACCAAATAAAAACATGTATAATGTTTAAAACCGAAAGTGTAAGATTTATTACAACAAAGATTAATAAGGCACTTTCATTATGGTAAAAAATCAATAATCCATAAATCACAAGATTCATATGCATAATTTTGAAATTTATTAAGCATGATCATTATGCATGACACTAAAACATGATTTCAAAATGTTTAATATTTTCATTACATCATTATGCAATGGTTTCATTGAACATAATTTTGAATGATTCTTATAGATAACTAAAACTTCTTTTAGTTTTAATTTATGTGATTGATTTTATATTAGCATGCTCAAGTTTTGTTCTTATGTCAAAAACATACATCATGTTTGAAAACCAAAGACAAAGTTTAAAAAAAAAATCATCAAGCCTTCCATATAAAAACCATGCATCATCATTGAAAGTTAATATGGAAATCATCAAAATACACATTCTTGCTTCTCAAGCACATATATATGATTATTTAAATCTATCATTTTATTCTATTAACATAAAACATACAATTTTCAAGAAAAATATTTATTCTAAAGAAAAGAGAAAATACATCATGGAAAACATCAAGTAATTTCAAAATAATTCAAGAGAGTTGAGTTACTTACCTTGAAGTCGAAGCCCGTCAAAACCCAATTCGCCTTTTCACCTTTAGAAGTTCTTGATTCATCCTTGGGTGCCTTCCTTTTCTTTGGCTTCTTTCTCCGTTCAAGTTCATTGTTCATTTTAGATTTATGTTTAATGAACTTATTAAGAGTTAGTGTTCGAAGTTCAAGTTCATCATTATCCTCATCACTTGAGTCATCGCTCAAGTGGTATTCAATTGTCCGGAGTTCCAAATCCTTCCTATTCTTTGGAAGGTGGTTCAAGTGTTCATTGTGTTCATCATGTGCATTGCGCACCATTTCATATGTCATCAACGAGCCGATAAGTTCTTCAAGTGGAAAAATATTTAAATCTTTTGTTTCTTGTATTGCCGTAACTTTTGATTCCCAAATTTTAGAAAGTGATCGTAAAACTTTACTAACAAGTTCAAAATTTGAGAAACATTTTCCAAGAGTTTGTAAACCATTGACGACATCCGTAAAATGGGTGTACATGTCAACAATGGTTTCGCTCGGCTTCATTTGAAAAAGCTCGAAATCATGCATTAAAATGTTAACTTTCGAGTCTTTGACTCTACTAGTTCCCTCGTGTGTGATTTCAAGTATTCGCCAAATATCAAAAGCCGTTTATGCGTAGAAATCCGATTGTACTCATTTTTGTCTAAAAGCAAAAATAAGGCATTCATAGCCTTTTGTTTTAAAGAAAACATCTTCTTCTCCAAATCATTCCAATGGTTCATTGGGAGAGAAGACATTTCATATCCATTTTCGACTATGTGCCATAAATTCAAATCCAAAGAAAGTAAGAAAACTCTCATTCGAGTTTTTCCAACAAGTGTAGTCCGATCCGTTAAACAACGGTGGACGAACAACCGATAAGCCCTCTTGAAAGCCATAAAGAGCCATTTCTATTTGGGTGTTAAACCAAAGTAGAAAACCATGGCTCTGATACCAATTGTTAGGATCGAGCAGCACTAAGAGGGGGGGGGGTGAATTAGTGCAGCCGGATTAAAACTTCGGTTTTAAAAAAAAAATCTTTAGATGATAAGAGCGGAACTTGACAAGCTTAATCTTGAAAGCGTATTCTTTAATATCTTAGCAAAAAAGTAATAAGGAACTAAAGCATATAAGAAGGTTTGCAATAATGTAAATAGCAATAATGAAATGCAAACCAAGGATCACGTCGATTTTAGAGTGGTTCGGTCAAATGACCTACTCCACTTGCGATGCCCCTCTTCGATGAGGCTCCCACCTTCCACTAGCAAGTCTCTTGAAATGGAAGGGTAAATACCCCTCTTACAACTCTTTACAAGCGGTTCACTCTCTTACAGATTTTCGAGAAGAGATGAGGTGAACACTGGCAAATTGAAAAGAAGACAAGCTAACACTTTTCTAAGACCTTTCTCTCAAACTCTTGCTGCTCAAAAAGTTATGTTCTCAGCTGAGATTTGAGGGGTATTTATAGGCCTCAATAGGATTCAAATTTGGGCTCCAAAATTTGGGCTCCAAAATTCAAATTCTCTTTGGGTTCCCGATGGTAGCGGTTCCACCGCCCAGCCCAGGAGGTGTCACCGCCCAGCCCAGGCGGTGCCACCGTCTACAGTGTTTTCAGCACACTACAGTGGTTTCAGCCCACCGCCTACAGTGTTTTCAGCCTACAGTGTTATAGGCCCCTACTTGGGTTATAGGATTAATACCTAATCCTAACCCTAATTAACATGCTAACTACGAATTTTAAAGACATTATATAAGCTATTACAAAGTCCATAAGTCAAGACTTCTTCCGGCGAGTTTCCGGCGAACTTTCGGCGGTCTTACGATAAACTCTCGGAAACCATTCTGCGGACTCCCGGCAAGCTCTTAAACTTCACGATTTGATCTTGGTGAGTTCCAACGAGCTTCTTCGGCAAGCTTCGATCTTTCTCGGCAAACTCTGCAAACTTCCCACGAACCTTCCGGCGAGCTTCCAAACAACCCTTCGGCAAGCTCCCTACTCATTCTCGGCTAGTTCCGGCAGCGTTCCCGATGATCCTTCGGACTTCCGTCGAACTCTTGAACTCCCAACGAATTTTTCGTGCTTGACTCCGCACTTTGTTTCGCTTTATGTCTTCATCGTTATCGTAGTTAATCCTGCACATGTAAGCCAAAACTCTACTCTGATCTAGACAGTTATTACAACGCGAATCGACATTCCGTTGCCCGGCACGTCATTGGTTGGCGTTTCGTCCGATTCTTCAGCGCATCGTCCTCTCTTGCGGCTTATTGCCCAATCGGCGGTTGACCTCTGCAACCCCGATATCCTTGGTGCAATTCCGCTCTACTTAGCCCGATGCCCGATGTCCGAAGCCTTATGCCGTCCAATATCCTGACGTGATTTCCTCCGGCGCAACGTCAATTCCTCCTGCGTTAACTGTCTAATTCTGATCGAGTAGACCTGCATCACTCAAAATGCAGTTTAAATTATAAACACATATCAGGTGGTTTCATCATCAAAATACGAGATTCAACAATAATGATGTACATGATGTATTTATTGGATATGATGTGTATCATGAATGCTTTAAATGATGAGTGTTTGGTATCATGATCAACATGTTGATAAATGCTTAAAAATTTTAATGTTTGAGTATCATGTATGATATGCTTATTAATGATGATTGATTTATTTTTCGGTATCGTGCATGAAAAATAAGGTTATTGAAATTGTGTATGTTTTAATTTGAATATATAATGATGCACAAATAAGAATGATACTTACCTTTGTCATAATATGAAAATTGATATAAGGGTCTTCCCTTCTTTTTGACAATGACAAAGGGGGAGCAAGAATTTCTAGCGTGGATGTCATGAAAAGAGGCAAACTAACTAGCTTGCACAATTCAAGATGAAAGCAAAAAATTGCACTTCTCAAAAGAGAAGATGCAAATGTAACATTTGCCAAATTGTTTGCTTGCCTCATGTAAAATATTATCTCTTGCTAGTTTGGCATTTTTGCTAGCTATATTGCAAAACTTGATCACTTTTTCAAACATTTTGCTAGCTTACACTTTGTAAAGAAAGCAAAAATGACACTTCTAGAAGAAAGTGCTTGTTATTTTGAACATCACAAGCTTGCCTATCTTAAGAAACAAAAATTGCAAAAGTGCTATCTTGCCTATCTCAAGAAGCAAAACTTGCAACTTGCACATTGCAATAGGAAGCATGAATTATGAGCTTACACAAGAAAGCTATCTTACATTTTCTTTCGAAATTTTTGCTAGCTTGTATATTGTGAAACTTACATATCGTAAACATTGCTAGCTTGTAGTCTAAATTGAAGCAAAAAGTTGCTATCTCAAAAGAATCAAATGTGCTATCTTGCCTATCTTAAGAAACAAAAATGCTAACTTGCACATCTAGCAAAACTTGACAAATTTGCATATTTCAAGAAGCAACAGTTGCTTTCTTAAACATCTCAATATTGCTAACTTGCATGATGTAGAACTTACTATCTTGAACATTACCAAAAGTGCTATCTTGTATGCTGTAAAACTTGCATATCTAAAACTTGATAGCTTGAATGTCCTAAGCATGATGCATTACTTGCTAAATTTTCTAGCTTCAAAACTGCATGATGATAAAACTTAATATTATGTTTTTCATGCAATGAGTTGAACTTATATTACCAACACAAAGAATAGTTGTACTTCTCCTTTTTGTTGATGACAAAGGGGGAGAAGTATGTTGATGACATGATATGCATAAGTTTATGCATATGTTCATGATGATGTGTTGCAAGTATTCATAATAAATATTGCAATGACTTGAATTCTGCTTGAATTCAAGGTTCTATCAATATGGCATATTGATAGGGGGAGTTTGTTTAAACTCCGGGAGTTAAGGTTAACTCCGTCATCAAGTGGTTGTCATCATCAAAAAGGGGGAGATTGTTGAATCTCGTATTTTGATGATGAAACCACTTGATATGTGTTTATAATTTAAACTGCATTTTGAGTGATGCAGGTCTACTCGATCAGGATTAGACAATTAACGCAGGAGGAATTGATGTTGCGCCGGAGGAGATCACGTCAGGATATTGGACGGCAGAAGGCTTCGGACGTCGGGCATCGGGCCAAGGAGAGCGGAATTATGCCAAGGATATCGGGGTTGTGGAGGTCAACCACCGATTGGGCAACAAGCTGCAAGAGAGGACGATGCGTTGAAGAATCGGATGAAGCGCCAACCAATGACGTGCCGGGCAACGGAATGTCAATTTGCATTGTAATAATTGTCTAGATCGGAGTAGAGTTTTGGCTTATGTGTGCAGGATTAACTACGATAATGATGAAGACATAAAGCAAAACAAAGTGTCGGAGTCAAGCGCAAAGGATTTGTTGCGAGTTCGAGAGTTCGACGGAAGTCCGAAGGTTCGTCGGGAATGCTGCCGGAACTAACCGAGAATGAGTAGGGAGCTTGCCGAAGGGTTTTTCGGAAGCTCGCCAGAAGGTTCATTGGAAGTTCGCGAAGCTCGCCGAGAAAGATCGGAGCTTGCCGAAGAAGCTCGTTGGAACTCACCAAGATCAAATTGTGAAGTCTAGGAGCTTGTCGGGAGTCCACAAAATGGTTTCCGAGAGTTTATCGGAAGACCGTCAGAAGTTCGTCAGAAGCTCGCCGGAAGAAGTCTTGACTTACAAACTTTGTAATAGCTTAGAAAATGTCTTTAAATTTGTAGTTAGCACGTTAATTAGGGTTAGGATTAGGTGTTAATCCTATAACCCAAGTAGGGGCTAATTGGGCCCAAGTTCGGACTAGTTTGGGCCAAGATTGAAGCCCAACTAGTGGGCTGAAAACACTGTAGGTGGTGGCACCGCCTGGGCTGGGCGGTGGCACCGCCTAGCACTGTCAGCGCCTGACACTGATAGGCGGTGGCACTGCCACAGCATCGGGAACTCCACGAGAATTCAAATTTGGAGCCCAAATTTGAATTCTCTTGAGGCCTATAAATACCCCTCAAATCTCAACTGAGATCACAACTTTTTGAGCAGCAATTGATTGAGAGAAAAGTTTTAGAAAGTCTTAGCAAGTCTAGTTTTCGATTTGCTAGAAAGTTCTCCTCCTTTCTTGTTGAAAATTTGTAAGAGGTTGAACTGTTTGTAAAAGGTTGTAAGAGGGGTATTTGCCCTTCCATTTCAAGAGATTTGCTAGTGGAAGATGGGAGCCTCATCGAAGAGGGGCCTCGCAAGTGGATGTAGGTCATTTGACCGAACCACTCTAAAATCGGCGTGATCTTTGGTTTGCATTTCATTATTTCTATTTACATTACTGCAAACCTTCTTACATGTTTTAGTTCCTTATTACCTTTGCTGCGCATATTTAAGAATACGCTTTCAAGTTAAGCTTTTCAAGTTCCGTTCTTATCGTACGAAAGATTTATTAAAACCGAAGTTTTAATCCGCTGCACTAATTCACCCCCCCCCCCTAGTGCCGCTCTGATCCTAACAAATAGAAGATTTGGCGTACTCAAGTTTGAGTGATTAGTTTCTCTTCCAGATTGTGTTCTATAATTGTTAGCTGAAAACAGATAGCAGCAATGATTTTGTGACAATAAATACAAGTCAAACATGGAAAGAAAATGAAATTCTTCTAGTATTAGTTATGATTCGGCATGAACTAACCAGATTTGTTACGGTCGATGGCATTAAACAATTATTTGATAGCTTCAACAGTAACAAAAATATTTGGGTTCTTTTGACCGATGTGACATTATTTTCTTATAAGTCATATCGGCTTCTAATTGAGTAATTTAATTTCATTCATCCGTATATTTTTTTATTTACTTCTCTAACAGCTCAGATTGAGGGACATCAATCCCTTCAAATTTATAATGTGCCTAAACTATACAGGAAAATCCAATCATAGACGATACAGGGAAATCAAATTATTCAATTTTTTTTATTTACTTTTGTATAGTCCCCAAACGATATAGGGGAATCCAATCCATTGGACCTATCTGTCCTCAGTTACCGTGTACCTATAGTCCTTCATCCATCTAATATCTCATAGATTGTATATCGGGTATGGTGTTATCAGACCCATACGATTTTTACTCGAGTCTCGCTCTAATTAGATTCTCCCGGAGAACTCTTTTTCTCTTAATCTGAATGACTACAGCTAGGGATTTGTCTGAGCAAAAACACATGGGATATTCCTCTCATGACGCCGAGAGTGGATGATCTTCTATCGACACTCAATAGCCCTTGTAAAGTTGACTACTACTACCAATGACCGATTGCACTAGATCTGGGACATCCAAACCTGTAAGTCTGGTATCAAAGAATGGAGCACTCATACAAAACATCTTTGGTATTTCAAGTCTAAGGACCAGATACACCACTAGGACTACGAAATTGTTGTCTGACAATAAGGCATCATCAACCATCCAGCATTCCGTAAGCGGATCAATCAGTGAACTCATTCTCCAATAAGCACTTATATTGTATCCCTAGTGTCCCCACATGAGTAGCTCTGAGACTAGTTAGATCCATCATATGGACGGGTATACAGTACACCAGTATGTCTGGTTATCTCAATATCCCTCTCGAGTAATCTATGACCGAGATTATTTAGGATATGTGTTTAAAGGTGAATTGGTCTCATTATCGTGATCTCATCATGATTCGATTATTATTGCACGGATCCAAGGACATCACAATATATACATGCATATATGCAATAGTCAATATAAAGTGATAAATATCAAAATATAATAATAAAAAAGATTTCGTGTCAAGTCACATGTGTCATCACTCATGTGATTGGCTTGTTGGGCACCTATAACTAGCACATGAATCACACAAGGCTGGCATAGCCCTGGCCCATGGATTAGTCATGTGTGTTGCATGTGACCGCCCATGATGGTTAGGTTGGGCTAGCTTATCAGCCTAGTCCTGACCTTTGGGTTATGTTGGGCTTACGGGCTAGGCCTAGTCTATTGATTAGGCCTAGCCAATGGGTTGTGGCCTAACCTATGGGTTTGGCCTAGTCTTTGAGCAATTTCAATCCAATTCATACCAAATTTCATACAACAACATATATTAACTAACAACTATATAAACAAAAAAAAACATAATAACACATTAAAAGATAGATTACAAGATAAGTTTTAATACAAGAAAATAATCTTCTAAATTTAAATAAAAATAATACTTTCAACACATGTATAATTTTAAAATATTCTAGTCAAATAAATTTTAAATCATTCAAAATAGTACATTGTAATTTTCAGATCAAAGAATATCAAAAATTTTAGATAATATATTTTAATTTAATAAAAATCTTAATCCAAATAAGATTAAAGGCAAGTTGTAATGTCAAGAAATATCATATATTTAATACATAAAAAATATAAATTTTTAACATGTTTAAATCTAAAAATAAAAAAAATCATAAGCAAATGTCAAAGAACATTATTAAAACTTCAATTAATAGACTTTAATGTAATAATAAAAATTTTGAACAAAACATTCAATATTTAAAGAATCAAAATAAAAAAAAAAACTTTTATTTATAAGAAAGGTAGGGAAACCTACCTTTGGTCAACAAAGTGCAACTCCTCATTCTTACCATTGTTAGGTTTGGCTAAGTGCGGAACGAATGAGAGAAATTTCTCCCCTTAAATAAGAAGAGGTGAGCCTCCATTAAAGAAAATTTATTTTTATTTTCATATTTATTTAATATAAATTATTTCTATTTAATATACTAACAAATATGATATCATCTTATTTAGAATATTTAATAGTTATTTCCTAATTCATATTAACAAATAAGGAAATAGATTAAAATTTCCTAAATTACAATGGCAAGTAAGGAAAAAAATTAATTCTTAACTTAATTATTTGATTTGATTACATTTCTCCTCAAGAAATTTGGTTCCCAAATTTAGCTCACCTTAATAGAATAGATGAGGATACTACTATCACATATCTTCTTCTTTTTCCCTTATTGCCTCTTGGTCTAAATGGTATTGTCAACAAATCTTTACCAAAGGTATAATTTTATTTCTTAGAATATGTACTTTCGTTTCCAAGATCTAAGTTGGTCATTCGTCAAAAGTAGCATCATCTCTTAGTTGTAGAGGTTGGTAAGATATGACGTGTGATGGATCCCTGATATATCTTCAAAGTATAGACATATAGAATACATCATGGATACTAGCCAAAGCTGGGGGCAATGCCAACAATCTGTACGCCACTGGCCTGACCTTTTGTAAGATCTCAAATGGGCCAATGAATCTTGGTTGGCGATACTTTTAAGAAGACGTGCTCACCAACTTCGAACTCTAGATCTCTTCGCCTTTGATTTGCATAATTTTTCTGATGACTTTGAGTTGTTAATAATCTTTGATGTATAATTCAAACATTATTAGCATCTTTTTGAATTAATTGAGGTCCTAAAAACTTCCGTTCTCCTATCTCATCCTAATATACAAGTGATCTACACTTTCTTCTATAAAGGGCTTCAAATGGAGTCATCTATATGCTAGAATGATAACTCTTATTATAAGAAATCTTAATTAGGTGCAAGTGCATATCCTAACTCCCACCAAAGTCCAAAGAACATGCTCTTAAGAGATCTTCAAGAGTTTGTATTGTCCTTTCAAATTGACCATCAGTTTGGGGATGAAAAGCTGTCCTAAACTTTAACTGTGTGCCCAAAGATTTTTATAGACTTCCCCAAAACTTAGAGGTGAACCTTGGATCTCTATTTGAGATAATGCTAACTAGCACCCCCATGATATCGAATAATTTTCTTAATATATAAGCTATCTAGTTTATCCAATGAATACTTCTTGTTAAAAGGAAGGAAGTGAGCAGATTTAGTAAGTCTGTCTACTACTACCTAAATTCCGTCATATCCTTTCGCATTCTTAGGGAATCCTATTACAAAATCCATAGTGACTTGCTCCCACTTCCATTCAGGAACCGAAATCCTTAGCAATTTTCCCATAGGTACTCGATGTTCTATCTTCAAGGAATATCAAATATTTAGAAACAAACTCTGCTATATCTCTTCCACGCCATTAGTAGTTTTGGCATAAATCTCGATACATCTTAGTAGTCCAGGGATGGATATTAAATTTTGATCTATGTGCCTCCTCCAATAATTACATCTTTATTGAATGGCTTTCGGGAACACAGTTAATTGTAGAATATAATAGAACCATTTTCGGCTTGGAGGAATTCAGGTCTAAATCCTTGAGCTATCTCCTTAACTATAATATGAATATATGTATCTTCCTTCTGACATTCTTTAACATTTTCCACCAAATATGATTGTGCCATCAAACACGCAATAAAATCTTTATTTGTCTCCGATAAAAGTTAAGTTTTAAGTCTGCTAACTCAATCATCATAGAATTCCTTTAAATATTCATATAGGCTACAAGACTATAGGTATTTCTGCTTAAGGCATCAACAACTACATTAGCCTTCCCGGGATGATAGTTGATATTAAAATTATAATCTTTTAGAAAGTACAATCATCTTTTTGTCTCATATTTAAATATGTGAAAATATATTTGAGACTCTTATAATATGTGAAGATTTCAAAAGTCTGTTCATAGAGACAATACCTCCAAATTTTCAGTGCAAAAATGATAGCTACTAACTCTCATAGGATAGTTCTCGTGAGACTTTAATTGCCTAGATACATAAGCAACTATCATTTCATTTTATATCAAAACACAACCAAATAATTGTAGCGAGGCATCACTATATACTATAAAACATTCTCCCTTGAAGGAATCACTAAGATAGTAGTATTGGTTAATTTCTTCTTCAATTCTTGAGAACTTTATTAACATTTATCATCCCACATGAATTTTATATTCTTTTATGTCAATATGATCAATGGTGCTGTTAATTTTGAAAAACCTTCTACCAATCTTCTATATAGTATCTGGTCAAATCAAAGAAAATTTTTATTATTCGAAATATTATTAAATCATTTTTATGTATGATTTAGAAATTATGTCAGATTTTAATGTGATATAGAATAGTACCGAGTGGAGTGCACCATCAAATAAAGTAGTATCCACCTCATCCCTACTTAGAGAGAAACATAGATTCAAATCATCCCAATTGCCTCCAACAATCTTCTGCTGCTACATGGTGGAGATTGGTGTCAAAATGAGGTGGCTTGGGTTCAAGAATTGGCAAATGACTCAACAATCTTCTGCTGCTACTACTGCTGAGGTTGGTCTTTGATTATAAAACACTGGAAGGACAGTTAAATAGCAGATTTGGTGTACTCAAGTTTGAGCGATTAGTTTCTCTTCCAGATTGTGTTGTATAATTGTTAGCTGCAAACAGATAGCAGCAAATATTTTGTGACGATAAATACAAGTTAAACATGGAAAGAAAATGAAATTCTTGTAGTATTAGTTATGATTCGACATGAACTAACCAGATTGTTACAGTCGATGGCATTAAACAATTATTTAATAGCTTCAACAGTAACAGTATTCGGAACACTGCATAGTCGATCACTTTGAGCAATTATCCGATATTCCTATGTAGTATACATGCTTGTCACGATTTGTAACCCATTGTTGTTATTATTTTTAAGCATGACTTAACCTTTTAGTATACAGAATTTGGTAAGAGATAGTAAAGGACCAAATAATACTATCTAAACAAAAATGAAAATAGATGCTTTTGGTGCTTTGGAGTTCAATCCTCCAAATAGTGAACATGCTGAGAATATATTTGACTTCTTACAAGTCATACCGGCTTCTAATTGAGTAGTTCTATTTCATCCATCCGCATATTTTTTTTATTTGCTTCTCTGAAGGCTTAGATAGTAGGTCATCAATCCCTCCGTATTTGGTCTGTGCCTCACGCACGTATGATGCTACTCTGTATGATTGCATAGTGTTTTAAAGGTTTTGGTTGACATAGCCATGTAGAACAAGCATTTTCTTGCATAGTCCTACCACTTATCACTATCTACGACAAAAATACAAGAATTTTAGATGGATATCTGCAACATGTTCCAATTTCCTATTATAAGCTTCGTTCAACCTAACCACATGAATACACTGAAGTAACTCGGAGGAAAAGAAAAACTATAGAACTTGGCGGTTAGTTTGCAAAGATTAAACTACTTTTTGTTAGTTTGGTAAGTCCCATAGTCTCATATCGGGAAAATTAGACTTGTTGTCTCGTCTTGGAACTATAAATAAGGGTCTGGGCTTTGAAGTCAGATGTACCACAGGCAGCACAAGAGGCACCATAAGAAAACCTGCTTACGGTTTGGGTTTTTCTTGTTTAGTAGGCTGAAGGTGTTTTATGGCCTAGGAACATTTTCCTAAGGCATTTGTAAGTGTCCCTCTTTTATAGTAGTAATTTGCTCCTATTTTGTTTGTGGATGTAGGTCAACTGACCGAACCACGTATATCTGGTGTTTTGGTATTTTTGTCGCTTTTATTATTTCCGCTTTATTGTCTTTGTTGGGTTGCCAAAATTATCCTTTGGTAAATTTCCTGGGGCTAGCTCTAACAAACTGGTATCAGAGCCTGGTTTCGGGATCTTTTGGCAACGATGACAATAACAAAGATTGTTGTCAAGAAATTCGACAGAAATGTCAACTTCAGCTTGTGGCAACTTAAGATGGAGACCATTGTGGTTCAAGACGGAGTTGATTTGGTACTACAGGGAGCCGAGAGCATTCCAGATGATATGTCAAAAGAAGAGTTTGCGGGTATGAATAAGAAGGCTCGTTCAAGCATCATTCTAAATCTCTCTGATGAGGTTTTACGGGAGGTAGCTACGGAGACTACGGCTAAGAGCATGTGAGACAAGCTTAAAGCCTTGTACATGAAGAGGACAGTGGAGAATCGTCTCTACTTGAAGCAGAGTCTATATATGCTTCGGATGATTGAAGGTACATCTATACTCTCACATCTTGATAAGTTTGATTCTTTGGTTATGGATTTGGAGAATATAGATGCAAAAATTGATGATGAGGATAAGGCTTTGTTACTCTTGTGTTCTCTTCCCCAATCTTTTAAGCATTTCCGTGATACTTTGATTTATGGAAAAGAAACAGTTTTGTATCAAGAAATTAAATCTGCACTGAAATCTAAGGAGCAGATAGACAGAAATATCACTGGGGAAAGTAGAGAGAATCAGGCTGAGGGTCTGGTTGTTAGGGGGAGAATGTATAAAAGAGAATTTGACAGTAGTAGATCTAAATCTAGATCTAAATCCAGACAGAAATTTGGAATGCAGATATTGTCATAAAATGGGGCACATTAAATCTGATTGCTTTAAATTGAAAAATAAATTAAAGCAAAAGAAAAATTTTGTTGAGAAAACTATTGAATCCGTTGAAGTTAGTGTAGCAACTGATGAGAATGTTGGAAATATTTTCTCTGTTATTGATGACAGGACGAGGTCTAAAAATGAATGGATTTTAGATTCAGGTTGTTCTTATCACATGTGTCCCAATAGGGATTTGTTTTCCACGTATGAATCTTGTAATGGTGGAATTGTTTTGATGGGCAATAATGTCGCATGTGATGTTGTTGGTAGAGGCACAATCCGAATTAAAATGCATAATGGTATTGTGAGGATGCTCACTAATGTTAGATATGTTCCTGATTTAAAAAAGAATCTCATCTCTTTAGGCACCCTAGAGTCTCGTGGGTGTAAATACACAACTGAAGGTGGAGTTATGAAAGTTTCTAGAAGTGCCCTTATTGTTATGAAAGCTTGTAGGTCTGGTAGCTTGTATATTCTGCAGGGAACTACTGTCACAGGATCAGTTGCAGTCTCGTCATCATCATTGTCTGATTATGACATCACCAAATTATGGCATATGCGTTTGGGTCATATAAGCGAAAAAGGTTTGAGCAGATTGAGCAAAAGGGGTCTACTTTGCGGACAGAGTACTGGGCCACTTGATTTTTGTGAACACTGCATTTTTGGAAAGCAGAAAAGAGTCAGCTTCACTTCTCCGGTAGTTCACAAAACGAATGGTACTCTTGACTATATTCATTCAGACCTTTGGGGTCCAGCTCATGTTCAGTCTAAGGGTGGTGCCAGGTATATGTTGACTTTCATTGACGATTATTCCAGGAAAGTTTGGGTTTATTTTCTGAAGCATAAAAATGATGTTTTTCTAACATTTAAACAATTGAAGGCTTTGATTGAGAAGCAAACAGGTAAACATATTAAGCGGCTTCGAACAAATAATGCCATGGAATTTTGTGAAGGTGACTTTGAAGAATTCTGCAAAAATGAAGGAATCGTTCGACATCGCACTGTTAGGATGACGCCTCAGCAAAATGGTGTGGCCGAACGTATGAACATAACACTCTTGGAGAGAGTGAGGTATATGATCTCAAATGCAGGGTTGACAAAGGACTTTTGGGCACAGGTGATTAATATGGCCTGTTATATTGTCAACCACGCTCCTTCTGCAGCACTTAACTTTAAAACTCCAGAGGAAGTTTAGTCAGGTACTCCTGCTGATTATTCTGATTTTAAAATTTTTGGGTGCCCAACATACATGCATGTAAATGAAGGAAAATTAGAGCCTCGGGCTAAAAAGTGCATTTTCCTTGGGTATGCTTCTGGGGTGAAAGGATACAGATTATGGTGTCCTGATCCCAAATCCCCAAAATTTGTAATCAGTAGAGATGTTACTTTTGATGAATTATCTATGCTATCTTCTAAAGAGGAATCTACTAGTTGTACAAATGATAGTGCGTAGAAGCAGGTGGAGCTTGAGATTGGTAGTTCAGATTCTTTCAAGTCGAACTCTGCTACTCAAAGAATGCCAGTAGGTGGTCCCGAGTCTACTGACGCAGATGATCCAGAGGAAGAGCAATATTCCATAGTCAAGGATAGACCGCGGAGAGATATTCGACCACCACAAAGATATGCAAATTTGGTTGCATATGCTTTGTCTGTTGCAGAAGAGACAAGTGAAGTTGGTGAGCCTACTTCCTACTCAGATGCAGTTTCTTGTGATAATTCCGCTAAGTGGTTGATTGCGATGAATGAAGAAATTGAGTCTCTTCATCGGAATAGAACTTGGGATCTTGTGAAGCTGCCTTCGGGTAAGAAAATTGTTAGATGCAAATGGGTCTTCGAAAGGAAGGAAGGTATTCCAAGGGTAGAACATGCAAGGTACAAAGCACGATTGGTTGCAAAGAGCTATAATTGCTAGTCATAGGTGCCCAGCAAGCCAATCACGTGAGTGATGGCACGTGTGACTTGATACAGAATCTTTTTGCTTATTATATTTTGGCGTATATCACTTTATAACTATTGCATAAATGCATATATATATTGTGATGTCCTTGGATTTGTGCAATGGGAATCGGATCGTGATGAGATCACGATAATGAGATCGATTCACCTTTAAACACATATCCTAAATAATCCCGGTCATAGGTTACTCGAGAGGGACATCATGATAACCGGATAGGCTGGTGTCTTTGTATACCCGTCCATATGATGGATGCTGGTGGTCTCATAGGCTGCTCGTGTAGGGACACTAGGGATCTGATGCAGTGCTCGATGGAGAATGAGTTCACCGATTGATCCGCTTACGGAATGCTTTGGATGGTTGATGATGCCTTATTGTCGACAAATGATTCCGTAGTCCTAGTGGTGTATCTGGTCCTTAGACTTGAGACACCAAGGATATCTGTATGAGTGCTCCACTCTTTGATACCAGACTTATAGGTTTGGCTGTCCCCGGATCTAAATCAGGTTGGTCATTGGGAGTGGTAGTCGACCTTACGAGGGCTATTGAGTGTCGATAGAGGATCATCCACTCTCGGCGTCATGAGAGGAATATCCCATGTGTTCTTGCTCAGACAAATCCCTGGCCAGGGTCATTCGGGTTGAGAGAGAAAGAGTTCTTCGGGAGAATCCGATTAGAGCGAGACTCGAGTAGAAACCGTATGGGTCTGACAACACCATGCTCGATATACGGTCTCTCTTCATTTTGGAGACCACCATCCCCTTGGACTACTCTGATTTGCTAAACAAACTGTGTATTGTTCTGCCTCTTGTAAACGCACTTGCTAGATTACGATTCCACGTCAATATAGCCCCCGCTGCACCACTCAAGGCCTAGCAATATGCTGAACTCATTGCACACTTCAGCCTCCTACGGATGTATCCTTCACATGCCGAAGAGAAAGTTTCAATGCTCCATGGCGCTAAGTATCGGTCGCCTTGGGATGGCCGCGAATATTCCATCGTCCGCATACAAGCTCATGTATGAGTACCGAATTCTTCGAGTTATCAATTTCCCTCACCTCTGTGAGCTTTGCACAAATCTTTTGGTCGCTGAGCAACTCATTCCACCTTGTATGGTCTCATCCTTTACCAAGCACCTCGCTTGCCTTGAGCAACATCAAGTATAGTTGTTAACGTTAAGCCGTAGCTCAAACTCAGCCATCCCAACCTTTGTGTGCTCTGCATTCTTCCAAGCTTGCCTGTTCTCATGGTGCCTCTTGCGGGAAGGGTCGACCATTCCTCTGAATGCCAATCTCAGATGCCCGCTCCTCCGAGCGACTCCTTTTCCCTATATCTCCATGCTCATTTTCCCCCAAATGGTCGCGCGTGTGCTAACTGCCCTCAACGCAGCCCCGCTAGATCCCCCACGTTTGCATGCTAAGTGTTCCTATGAGTGCTTGTCCCACTCTGATACAATCTGTCACAGACTTTGCTGGTTTTGCCTAAGTCGTGCAACACCCTTGAGTGTGCGTTCGCAAAGGTCAGCCTCCCCGAAGCCTCCCATGGTCCCTTAGAACCTACAAAAGAGAAAACGAGTTAGAGAGAACGCCTCACTCGGGATCCACAAGAAAACATTCCAGGAAACACTTCATAGACAATGCAAATTACAAACAAACTTTATAAGCTTTGAACAGTTGCACAACGAAGAGTCAAAATTATCCACTGCAGACCGAAAATCTCTCACAAGTGTCCACATGACATAACCTTTATTTATAAGCCTAAAACGGTCACCAAACCATTAAAATGAGACTATTGAGCTTTCGATCGTCCCTTTAAATGCTGTGTAAAGCATTAACATACAAAAAGACATGGACATACATAAGTATTACATCAAACATCTTGTTTAGAAGTTTATCTGTGATAATGCATCATGGACCAATTGGCAATTCCAGTAGGATCCACCATCTATAGGATGTCGAAATGTCCTGTCTAGTTATTGATACTATAAAATTCCCATATAAGCCATTACTCAGGAAAGCCAAAAAGCAAAATGATCTAATGTACTTACATTCAATAGAGTTGGAAGATAGTGTTCATCAGCATAGCAGTTGCAATTATCAAAACCTAGCTAAGGTCAAGAAATGGGCAAAAATAGCAATCAGAATTGCTGATTGATCAATCTGAGGGAGCAGCCATTGAGTGACTCAACACACAAACATTTAGATACATTCAAAAGAAACAAAGTGCCAAAGAAGAAAAGAACATATGATTCTTAAGCAGGCATTATGCATCAGAACTTGGATCTCCTATAGTCTAGCCCATGAATCTAATATATTATCATGTATCTGTTAGGATCGGAGCGGCACTAAGAGGAGGGGGGGGGGGTGAATTAGTGCAGCGGTAAAGTATGATAAACTTTCGACGATTTAAATACTTTCGAAAACTTCATACGATAAAAGCAATGTTTCGTTTGAAACCATTTCAATTGCGTTTTAACTAGAAGGCATATGTAAGAAGGATACAAAGAAGTAGAGCATCAAAGTAAAGAGTCCATATTTATTCAACCTCTTATGGAATGAACCATCCTTACCAATCTTTTCCAATCTCCAGACTTCATCTTTCAATTCAGGTGGATAGTGTTTCTTGTACACTATAAACATCAGAAAGAAAACTTAGGTAAATGGAGAAAAAGAAACCAAAGATAGTGCAAAGCTGACCTACATTCCCCTCTGTGGTCCTTCACAGTGAAAGCTTCTATTTTCGCTTCACGGACTCGAATACCATCACAAAAACCTGAAGCAATCTTCAGTCCAAGCCTAAATTGTTAGGATCGGAGCGGCACTAAGAGGGGGGGGTGAATTAGTGCAACAGATTAAAACTTCAATTTTGAAAAAATCTTTCGTATGATAAAAAGTCGAACTCGGAAATGCTTAACTTGAAAACATGTTCGTAAAGGTGTGCAGCAAAAGTAATGAGAAAGTACATCACGTATGAAGGTTTGCAGTAAGGTAAATAGCAATAAGTAAATGCATACTAGAGAACACACTAATTTAAAGTGGTTCGGTCAAAATGACCTACATCCACTTGCAAAGCCTTCTTCGAAGAGGCTCCCAACTTCCACTAGCAAATCACTTTGAAGGGGAAGGACAAATACCCCTCTTACAACCTTTTACAAGTGGTTCACACTCTTACAGATTTTCAAAGAGAAAGAGGGAGGTGAGCACTCAAGCTATTGAAAACAAAAACTTGCTAAAGGCTTTGCTAAGACTTTTATCTCAATCTCTTGCTACTCAAAGGTTGTAATCTCAGCTGAGAATTGAGGGGTATTTATAGGCCCCAAGAGGATTCAAATTTGGGCTCCAAAATTTGAATTCTCTTGGATTTCCGAGGCTGGCGATGCCACCGCTTGTCGGTGGCGGTGCCACCGCCGGACCTCTTAGGTGCTGGGCGGTGCCACCGCTCAGTCCAACGGTGCCATCGCTCAGATCTCAGGTTCTGGGCGGTGCCACCGCCTACACTATTTCAGCTCACTGGTTGGGCTCCAAACTTGGCCCAAACCAGTCCGAACTCGGACCCAATTGGCCCCTACTTGGGTTATAGGATTAACACCTAATCCTAACCCTAATTAACAAGCTAACTACGAATTTAAAAACATTTCCTAAGCTATTACAAAGTCTGTAAGTCAAGACTTCTTCCGACGAGCTTCCGGCGAACTTCCGGCGGTCTTCCGATAAACTCTCAGAAACCATTCTGCGGACTCCCGGCAAGCTCCTAAACTTCACGATTTGATCTTGGCGAGTTCCAACTGTTAGGATCGGAGCAGCACTAAGAGGGGGGGGTGAATTAGTGTAGCGGATTAAAACTTCGGTTTTTAAAAAATCTTTCGTATGATAAGAGCGAAACTTGACAAGCTTAATCTTGAAAGCGTATTCTTAAATATGCGCAGCAAAAGTAATAAGGAATTAAAGCATATAAGAAGGTTTGCAATAATGTAAATAGCAATAATGAAATGCAAACCAAGGATCACGCCGATTTTAGAGTGGTTCGGTCAAATGACCTACTCCACTTGCGAGGCCCCTCTTCGATGAGGCTCCCACATTTCACTAGCAAGTCTCTTGAAATGGAAGGGTAAATACCCCTCTTACAACTCTTTACAAGCGGTTCACTCTCTTACAGATTTTGAAGAAGAGATGAGGTGAACACTAGCAAATCGAAAAGAAGACAAGCTAACACTTTTCTAAGACCTTTCTCTCAAACTCTTGCTTGCTCAAAAAAGTTGTGTTCTCAGTGAGATTTGAGGGGTATTTATAGGCCTCAAGAGGATTCAAATTTGGGCTCCAAAATTCAAATTCTCTTTGGGTTCCCGATGCTTGGGTGCCACCCACCTTCGAAGCAGTGCCACACTTGCCCCGAGGAGGTGTCACCTTGACCAGCAATTGTGCCACCACCGCTCTCCTCTTCACTTGGTTTGGCTTACTTTTTAGCCCAAACCAAATCGACTTTGGCCCTAGTTGGCCCTAACCGGGATATATAGGATTATCTTCTTAATCCTAATCCTAATTACAAGTGAACTACATAACAAAACACATCCTAAGCAATTTATTAACCATGACGTCAAGTCTTGTTCGGCGAGCTTTCCGACGAACTTCCTTCGACGGGTCCAAGCACGCTCGAACTTGTGATGACTTTAATGAGTAGCTGAGACTTCTCGGTGATCTCTGCGAACCTCGGCGATCTCTTCGGCGAACTTCCAACAGGTTCCCGATTTCTTCGGTTGGTTCCGCAAAGCATCTCCGACGATTCTTCGGACTCTTAAACGTTCATCGAACTTCGACTCGGGTATACTTGCTTTGTGTTTTCTGTTTTATCATAGTTAATCCTGCACACTTAACTCAATAATATGGATTAGATTAAATAACCCATCAATTGATTTTATCATCAAAATCCGAGATTCAACAATCTCCCCTTTTTTGATGACAATCAATTGATGATGAGTTAAACATAACTCCCCTATCTATATGCCATATTATGAGAGGATAAAAAACACTTGAATTCCATCCCATGAATTCAAGCATGAACCGATAATTTCTAACCGTAGAACTTATCATTTTTCTCATTTAGCATAATGTCAATGCTAAACTTCAATGAAAATTCTTTTCAAGTCGAAAGATAAGAGACAAATTTTACTACGACAGATGATAAATATTTTCAACATGAATTTCATGATATACATGTTTGACATGCTTTCAATATGATCAATCGATCTTGTGATATTCTCAAAGATTTTGCAAGGCATATAAGACATTCATATTATAATAGCTTTTGCAATTCATATAAGTCATGCTATTGAAATGATACAAGTCATCACTTTTCTCCCCCTTTGTCATCAACAAAAAGGGAATGAGACTTGAAGCACATAATTTGTGATTATAACATCAGGAATTCAGCGTTGATCAGAAAAATTTTACCATTCAAAGTTAAGTATGCTAAATTCATCTTAAAGGAAAATTCAGCATTCATTCATTTTATCAAATCTCTTCTATAAAAAAAAAATGTAGATGTACAAGGAAGAGATTGGGATAAAAAAAATTTCAAGTAGTAACTTCAATAAGTCAAGATCATAATTCGAATACAAACCCATTCAAATTCAATTCGTCAACTTGAAACTCATAATCAAGCCATTAATTTCGAGATTCATAAAATATCATAAAATCATTAGAGAAGGAATACAGCATTAAGATTAATCATTCAAATTTGCCAAAAATACTTATCCAAAATTCAGCTTAAACGGAAAAATCAGCATTCATCCAGAAGCATATATCCAGAATTTTAAAAAAATATTTTTTAAAAATTATATTCAAACAAGCTTATTTTCAAGGACAATTTAACATGCCTAGTTCCCTTCTAATAAATTCAAATTTGTCTTCATTTAGGGCTTTTGTAAATATATCTACTAATTGATGCTTTGTGTCAATGAATTCTAGAACAACATCATTGTTAAGGACATGATCGCGTATGAAATGGTGCCTAACGTCGATGTGCTTAGTTCTAGAGTGCTGAATTGGATTTTTAGTAAAACATATGACACTAGTATTATCACATTTTATGGGGATATTTTTAAAATGAATTCCATAGTCTTCTAATGTATTTTTCATCCATACAACTTGTGCACAGCATGCACTCGCAGCAATGTATTCGGCTTCCGCCGTAGATAGTGCAACTGAATTTTGTTTCTTGGAAGTCCAAGAAACAAGTGCATGTCCTAAAAATTGGCATGTTCCGGATGTACTTTTTCTATCAATCCTACATCCCCCAAAATCGACATCCGCATAAGCCATTAAATCAAATTTTTGGATTTTGAATACCATAAACCTAAATTTGGAGTTCCTTTAAGATATCTAAATATTCTTTTAACACTTTTAAGATGAGATAATTTAGGATTTGATTGAAACCTAGCACAAAGTCCTACACTAAACATAATATCCGGTCTAGTCGCGGTAAGGTAGAGTAGACTACCTATCATTCCCCTATATGTTTTTTGATCGAAATTTTCACTATTTTCATCCATATCTAACTTAGTCGCAGTACTCATAGGGGTGTTTATTGCTTTTGAATTCTCCATGTTAAATCGTTTTAACAATTCTAATGTGTATTTAGATTGGTTAATAAATATACCATCCTTAAGTTGTTTGATTTGTAATCCTAAAAAGAAAATTAATTCCCCCATTAAACTCATTTCAAATTCATGGCTCATAGATTTGGCAAATGATTCACATAATGACTCATCCGAAGAGCCAAAAATAATATCGTCAACATAAATTTGCACAATAAGAAAATTATTTTCAAAATATTTAATAAATAATGTAGTATGAACCTTGTCTTTGGCAAAATTATTTAAAATAAGAAAGGAACTAAGCCTTTCATACCAAGCTCTAGGAGCTTGTTTCAAGTCATAGAGAGCCTTAGTCAATTTGAATACATGATTAGGAAGAAGAGAATTTTCAAATCCGGGAGGTTGTTCGACATATACTTCTTCGGAAATAAAACCATTCAAGAAGGCACTTTTGACATCCATTTGAAATAGTTTAAAATTATAACTACTAGCATAGGCAAGGAGCATCCTTATGGCTTCTAATCGAGCCCGCGGGAGCGAAGGTTTCTTAAATGTCGATACCTTCTTCTTGGTTGAAACCTTTGGCCACTAATCTAGCCTTGTTTCTAACCATATACCATTTTCGTCTTGCTTGTTTCTAAAGACCCACTTAGTACCAATGACTAAATGGTCACTAGGTCTAGGAACAAGCTCCCACACCTTGTTTCTCTCAAATTGATTCAGTTCCTCATGCATTGCAATAATCCAAAATTCATCTTTTATGGCCTCGTCAATGCACTTAGGTTCGATTTGAGAGAGGAAGGCGGTATTAGCACAAAAATTCTTGAAAGAGGAACGAGTTTGAACCCCTTTAGATGTATCCCCTATAATTAGCTCCTTTGGATGAGCATCTATATACTTCCATTCCTTAGGTAAGGAAATTTCGGAAGAAGGTGCATCCAAGTTGCTATTTTGAGGAGAGGGTTCATTTAAATTCAAATTGTCAAAACCAAGATCATCATCAAAATCATTTTTCTTAAAATTTGAGACTTCATTAAAAACTACATGAATAGACTCTTCAATTACTAAGGTTCTTTTATTAAAAATCCGAAAGGCTTTCGAAACGGAAGAGTAACCAAGAAAGATGCCTTCATCGGATTTTGCATCAAATTTTCCTAAGGCATCCCTGTCATTTAAAATAAAGCATTTACAACCGAAAACTTTAAAATAGGAAATATTTGGTTTTTTGTTATTCCATAATTCATAGGGAGTTTTTGATAAGGAAGGTCTTATTAGGACTCTATTCATGATGTAGCAAGCCGTATTTACGGCTTTGGCCCAAAAATACTTAGGTAAACTATGTTCATTTAACATAGTTCTTGCCATTTCTTGTAGGTTTCTATTTTTTCTTTCAACTACTCCATTTTGTTGGGGATTTCTCGGAGTGGGGAAGTTATGGTTGTATCCATTAACTTCACAAAAATTTTGAAAGTCATGGTTTTGAAATTCGCCACCATGATCACTCCGAATTGATGAAATCATGAACCTTTTTTTGTTTTGAGTGAGTTTACAAAATTTAGAGAAACACTTGAAACAATCACTTTTGTGAGTTAAGAAATAGGTCCAAGTGTATCTAGAGTAGTCATCCACAATCACAAAAGCATATTTGCTTCCACCTATACTAGTTGTATCAATTGGTCCAAATAAGTCCAAATGGATAAATTGTAACGGTCTAGTGGTGCTAATTTGATTTTTTGGTTTGAAGCTTATTTTTATTTGTTTCCCTAGTTGACATGCATCGCATACCTTATCTTTAATAAACTTCATATTCGGAATCCCTCGTACTAATTCTTGAGATGAGATTTTAGATATTGTTTTCATGCTTGCATGGCCTAATCTCCTATGCCAAAGCCAAGCATCATCATTTATGATGGAGAAACACATTTCATTACTTAGTTCATCAAGATTGATGGTATAGACATTATTTTGTTTTAAAGCAATCATAGTCATGTTATGATTTGGTTTTTCAATAATGCACATATTTGATTCAAATCTAACTATATAACCTTTATCGCATAATTGACTAATGCTCAATAGATTATGTTTTAATCCATCAACTAGTAACACATCATCAATGGAAAAGCTTGATTTGTTACCTATGGTTCCCTTGCCAATGATTTTGCCTTTGTTGTTGTCTCCGAAGGTGACATAGCCTTCGTCCATGCTAGTGAGCTTGGTGAATTGGGATGGATCTCCGGTCATATGCCTTGAGCATCCACTATCAAGATACCATCTCTTGCTCCTAGCATGTGATGGTGTATGTTTCTACAAGAAGGAATTATTTTTAGGTACCCATTTACTTTTGGGTGCCTAAAAAACTAATCTAACTTGTTTATCATGTTGCATAGACTTGATCATGGTTCCTTTAGGAACCCAAATCAATTTGTTCGGACTAATTTTCTTGAATGGACATTGGTAAGTTATATGTCCATATTTGCAACAAAAGTTGCAATTGCTTTGATGTTGAACATGTAAGATAGGACCTTTAACGAAGGTGGTTGGATTTTGGTGAGTACTGCTCACAATTCCGATTCCACTCCTTTTAGGAACGTGACCCTTATTTGTAAGGATCATGTTTAAGGACTTGCTACCGACCTCGAATTTCTTCAAGGTGTCCTTAAGTACTAAGTTCTCATTTTGGAGAGTTTCTAAATCATGGCATTTAACACATGGAGCTAGACAATCATGATATTCAGTTTTTAATTTATCAAAAGCACAAGTAAGACTATCATGCTCCTTTCTGAGCAATTTGTATTTTCTACTAATTGTCTTACATTCATCAAATAACTCATGGAAGGCATTTAATAAATCATGATAAGGTAAATCTGCATTAATTAAATCCGTTACCTCTTCTTCGGATGTGCTTGAGTCATCCCATGTTGCCTTGAGCGCCTTCTTCTTTGGTGTTCTCTTTTTGGCTTGAGGGCAATCGTTCTTGTAGTGTCCCGATTTTTTTCATTCATAGCAAATCACTTGGTCCTTCTTTTGTTCAAATTTATTTTTTGTATTATTTTTAAATTTGTTCTTCCTTAAATATTTTTTGAATTTTTGAGTCAAAAGTGCAATGTCATGTCACTGTCCTCATCACTTGATGTTCCTTTTAAGTGGTCTTCTTGTGATTTGAGTGACATATCCTTCCTGTTCTTTAGAAGGGGGTTCTCGAGCTCGTCATGAGCTTGACATGTCATTTCGTAGGTCATTAGAGACCCAATGAGTTCTTCAAGAGGGAATGTTTTAAGGTCTTTGGCCTCTTGAAAGGCCGTAACTTTTGGATCCCAACTTTTAGGGAGGGATCTTAAGATTTTAGTTACTAGTTCAAAGTTAGTAAAATCTTTACCAAGAGCTTTGAGTCCATTAATGACATCCATAAACCGGGTGTACATGTCTCCGATGGACTCACTTGGTTTCATTCGGAAAAGTTCGTAAGAGTGCACAAGAATGTTGATTTTGGACTCTTTCACTCGGCTAGTGCCTTCATGAGTGACCTCAAGAGTTCTCCAAATATCAAAAGCCGAATCACAAATTGAAACACGATTAAATTCGTTTTTGTCTAGTGCACAAAACAAGGCATTCATAGCCTTTGCATTTAAAGCAAAAACCTTCTTCTCTGATTCATTCCATTCGCTCATCGGAAGAGAAGATTTTTGAAATCCGTTTTCAACAATAGTCCAAAGCTCAAAATCCATAGAAATGAGGAAGATCCTCATCCGAGTCTTCCAATACGTGTAATCCGACCCATTAAACATAGGTGGACGTGTGATAGAATGGCCCTCTTGCTTGCCGGAGTAAGCCATCTCTCTTGGGTATTAAACCAAATATGAGAGATAACCTTACTCTGATACCAATTGTTAGGATCGGAGCAGCACTAAGAGGGGGGGTGAATTAGTGCAGCGGATTAAAACTTCGGTTTTTAAAAAATCTTTCGTATGATAAGAGTGGAACTTGACAAGCTTAATCTTGAAAGCGTATTCTTAAATATGCGCAGCAAAAGTAATAAGGAATTAAAGCATATAAGAAGGTTTGCAATAATGTAAATAGCAATAATGAAATGCAAACCAAGGATCACGCCGATTTTAGAGTGGTTCGGTCAAATGACCTACTCCACTTGCATGAGGCCCCTCTTCGATGAGGCTCCCCACCTTCCACTAGCAAGTCTCTTGAAATGGAAGGGTAAATACCCTCTTACAACTCTTTACAAGCGGTTCACTCTCTTTACATATTTTTTAGAAGAGATGAGGTGAACACTAGCAAATTGAAAAGAAGACAAGCTAACACTTTTCTAAGACCTTTCTCTCAAACTCTTGTTGCTCAAAAAAAAGTTGGGTTCTCAGGTTGAGATTTGAGGGGTATTTATAGGCCTCAAGAGGATTCAAATTTGGGCTCCAAAATTCAAATTCTCTTTGGGTTCCCGATCTTTGGCGGTGCCACCACCCCTTCCAGTCTTTGGATACCACCGCTTTGCTCTCCGTTCACTTGGTTTGGCTTACTTTTTAGCCCAAACCAAATCTGACTTTGGCCCCCAATTGGCCCCTAACCAGGATATAGGATTTTCTTCTTAATCCTAATCCTAATTACAAGTGAACTACATAACAAAACACATCCTAAGCAATTTATTAACCGCGAACGTCAAGTCTTGTTCCAGCGAGCTTTCCGACGAACTTCCTTCGACGGGGTCCAAGCACGCTCCCGAACTTGTGATGACATTAATGAGTAGCTGAGACTTCTCGGTGATCTCTGCGAACCTCCTACGATCTCTTCGGCGAACTTCCAACAGGTTCCCGATTTCTTCTCGGTTGGTTCCGGTAGCATCTTCGACAATTCTTCGGACTCTTAAACGTTCATCGAACTCGACTCCGGTATACTTGCTTTGTGTTTTCTGTTTATCGTAGTTAATCCTGCACACTTAACTCAATAATATGGATTAGATCAAATAACCCATCAATTGATTTTATCATCAAAATCCGAGATTCAACACCAACGAGCTTCTTCGGCAAGCTCCAATCTTTCTCAGCAAGCTCTGTGAACTTCCCATTAACCTTCCGGTGAGCTTCCAAAAAACCCTTCGGCAAGCTCCCTACTCATTCTCGGTTAGTTCCGACAGCATTCTCGATGAACCTTTGGACTTCCGTCGAACTCTTGAACTCCCAACGAATCCTTCACACTTGATTTTGACACTTTGTTTCACTTTTTGTCTTTGTCGTTATCGTAGTTATTCCTGCACACACAAACTAAAACTCTACTCCGATCTAAACAATTATTATAACGCGAATTGACATTCTATTGCCCGGCACGTCATTGGTTGGCGCTTCGTCCGATTCTTCAGCGCATCGTCCTCTCTTGCGGCTTGTTGCCCAATCGACGGTTGACCTTCGCAACCCCGATATCCTTGGCGTAATTCCGCTCTCCTTGGCCCGATGCCCAACGTCTGAAGCCTTCTGCCGTCCAATATCCTAACGCGATCTCCTTCGGCGCAACGTCAATTCCTCCTGCGTCAACTGTCTAATCCTGATCGAGTAGACCTGCATCACTCAAAATGTAGTTAAACATCTAAACACAATCAATTAGTTTCATCATCAAAATCTGAGATTCAACAATCTCCCCCTTTTTGATGATGACAACTAATTGATGACTAACGGAGTTAACCTTAACTCCCTAGAGTTTAACCAATCTCCCCCTATAAATATGCCATTGATAGAATACTTGGATTATCCCAAATCCAAGTAACATTCATCACATGTTATGAAAATTTTTTTTATGAAAAATATTTAAACCATCATGCAAATATATATAAAATATTAAATTCAATGCATGAAGTCATCAATATACTTCTCCCCCTATGTCATCAACAAAAAGGAGAAGTAGCTCTAGCTATTTTAAAAGATATGCAAGTTTTTACAACTTGAAGCTAGATTTTCATCACAACATATAAGCACAAAAGCATAGCAAGATTCTTAAGTTCAATCATGGCAATTCAACACTTGCTTCTTGTGCAAGATTACACTTTGCTTTTCTTTGCATGTTCTAACTAGCAAAAGCTTTCTCCCCTCTGTTTTTGTCGAAAAGAAGGGAAGAGTACAAGCTAGCTAGCATTTGCCTTGAGCTAGCAATCTTTCTCCCGCTATGTCATTACCAAAAAGGAGAGGAACCAATGATTTAGACTTTTACATAAACTATGAATTTGCATCAATCAATATTTCAATCATCACATTATACAAACAAGACAACAGTGCAAAGAAATCATGTCATGAAAGACATCAATTGTTAAACATGATATGATAATAGTCTAAAAAATTTTAATTTGCGATACATGTGATACATTACAATACACTAAAAAATTTAATGTGATGCTTTTGAGGTTATCAACCTATTTTTGATGCAAAGCATGGCAAGAGCAATTATATTGCAAGTTTTCTAAGTTTTACATTTTTTGCTTCTTTCGAGATAGCAATTCTTTGCTTCTCTTTAGATTGCAAGATTTGTAATTCATTGGTAGTGTTCATGATAGCAAGTTCTTTTAATGAAATGATCGAGCTAGGAAATTTTTACGATATGCAAGTTTTACTACATAAAAGCTAGTAAAAATTTCGAAAGCAAATGCAAGATAGCTTTCTTATGTAAGCTCATGATTCTTGCTTCCTATTGTAATGTGCAAGTTGCAAGTTTTGCTTCTTGAAATAGGCAAGATAGCTCATTTGCTTGAGATTACAAAATAGCATTTCTTGCTTTTGAGATGAGCAAGCTAATAAGTTTTGCCCCTTTTTGCGATATGTACGTTTGTAAATTTTTGCTTCTCTTGTCTTGTGCAAGCTAGCTATCTCTCCCTTTGTCATTGTCAAAAAGAAGGAAAGAACCTTTACATCAATTATGATAAAGGTAAGTATCAATCTCATTTGTGCATCATTATATTTTCAAATTAAAACATGCACTATTTCAAAAACCTTATATTTCATTCATGCACGATATTGAATAAATCAATCAACATTATGAGCATATCATACATGATACATCATTTTGGTAATAAATCATAGCATTTATCAATAATTTGATCATGATATCAAGCATTCATCATTTAGATCATTCATGATACACATTATATACATATATCATCACAATAAAAAGTAATTACGTGCATAATTTCAAATCATAAATGTTTCAAATCATGATGATATCAATTTTGTCAAATTATATCCTACCATGTTCATAACTTTTCATTTGTATGCATCAAAATAATATCGAGAGTATTTTATACATAATATAAAATCATTATTTATAATTACATCAATATTCTAATCATTATTTCAATCTACACATCATGATAACAATAAATTTGCACTATAGACAATCTCATGTTTTATCATTCAAGCTAGCGTATATTTTTACAATTAGCAAGCTATCAAATTCCTTTTTCTTTTATAATAGTGATTCAATCATATCAAGGCATTTGTATCATAGATACAAAGAAATCATATCATCAAAGATAAGACCATTTGAATACCTAAAGACATGATTTATTTCAACAGATCTCCTTTATTTTTATAAATATCAAAAAGAAATGTAGGAGATCAAATGTTATAGTACCTTGATTCTTGCATAAGAAGTCATAAGTTATAAATTTCAAAAAATTAAGATAAGTCTTATTCAAATTCAAATCATCAAATCAAAATTATTTTCAAAAGATTCATAAAAAGAAAAACATAGATAGATTTTTTAATCTCTCAATTCTTTATGAATCATTATAATTCCAAAAAATCCTGATTTATTTCAGAAATTTTCTTCTTTTGTAAACAATAAGAAGAAATATGGGAGTTCAAAGAACAAGATCTTGATTCACAATAAAATTTCATGTATCGGATATCAAGAAATCAAGATGATGATTCATAAAGAATATCACAAGTTACATTCAAGAGAAAAATCATCATTCATTTTCAAATCATTCAATTTTTCAAATCAACATTTCTTGGGTATGCATGATATCAAAACATGATTTCAAATCTTTAATATATAACATGCATGAATTCAAAAATCGAAAGGAGAAGGGAAGAATTCAAGGGTACAAAGATTTCAATCATCTTATAAACAAATGAAGGATCAAGTCATGAATCCAAAATTCCATGAATCATTTCAACAAATCTCCTTTTAAATAGTAAAAAAGATCATCAAAGGAAATCTCATATTATTCCAAAAAATCAAGATCATGATTTTGATAAAACTCATTTCAAATTCAAATTATCAAAATCATTTTTATGGTTCACAAAATTCATAACATAAGTAGATTCATGATTTCATTAATAATAGATTCCCCCCCCCCCCCCCCCCCCCCCCTTTTTTTTTAAAGTGTTTCATTTTAAGTGATTGATTTCATGTTAACTTACTTTTCAAACATGCATCAACGTTTAGGATCAAAAAATAAATTTTGTCATAAAATCATCAAAACCAATAAATTACAAAAATCATTATATATTACTTTAAAATCTCATACATAAAATCGTCAAATCATGGTATCAAAATTTCAACATTTTTATTACAACTTTATTGCATTGGTTTCATTGAACATAATTTTGAATGATTCTTATAGATAACTAAAACTTCTTTAATTTTAATTTATATGATTGACTTTATATTAGCATGCTCAAATTTTGTTCTTATGTCAAAACCATACATCATGTTTGAAAACCAAAGATAAGGTTCATAAAAAAAATCATCAAGCCTTCCATTCAAAAACCATGCATCATCATTGAAAATCAATATGGAAATCGTCAAAATATACATTCTTGCTTCTCAAGCACATACATAAGATTAATCTTACTAGGTGTATAAGCATTAGATTTATATCTAACATTTTATTGTATTAACATAACACATGCAATTTTTAAGAAAATTAATCCTAAACTAAATTAAAAATAACTCATGAAAGTATTATGTAATTTCGAAATAAATTAGGGGGATTTCGATTACCTCATTGTTGAAAGTGGTTGAGGCGTAGTTTGTTACCTTGTCTTTCTTGATTTTCTCCTCATCTTCGAAAGAGCTCAATTCATCCCAATTTTTGTTCTTCTTGCGTTCAAAGCAAGTAGTTCCATTCTTTTTACTTTTTAATTTTTGTTTCATTTGTAGTTTAAGTTCACCATCACTTGAGCTTATGCTCAAGTGGTCTTCATGTGTTCTATGTCTCAAATCCTTCCTGTCATTTGGAAGGTTGTTCTCGAGTTTCCTTTTTGTCACATTGTTCATTTCGTAGGACATTAGAGACCCAATAAGTTCTTCAAGAGAGAATGTTTTAAGGTCCTTGGCCTCTTGAATAGCCGTAACTTTTGGATCCCAACTTTTTGGAAGGGATATTAAGATTTTAGTGACTAGTTCAAAGTTAAAAAAACTTTTACCAAGAGCTTTGAGTCCATTGATCACATCCGTGAAACGGGTGTATATGTCTCCAATGGACTCACTTGGTTTCATCCGGAAAAGTTCGTAAGAGTGCATAAGAATATTGATTTTGGACTCTTTCACTCGGCTAGTGCCTTCATGAGTGACCTCAAGAGTTCTCCAAATATCAAAAGCCGAATCACAAATCGAAACGCGATTAAATTTATTTTTATCAAGTGCACAATATAAGGCATTCATAGCCTTTACATTTAAAGCAAAAACTTTCTTCTCCGATTCATCCCATTCGGTCATCGGAAGAGAAGATTTTTTAAATCTATTTTCGATAATATTCCAAAACTCGAGATTCAACGAAAGTAAGAAAACTCTTATTCGAGTTTTCCAATAAGTGTAGTCCGTCCCATTGAAAAAGGGAGGACGAATAAGAGAGTGACCCTCTTGAAAGCCGTAAAGAGTCATTTCTATTTGGGTGTTAAACCAAAGTAGAAAACCGTGGCTCTAATACCAATTGTTAGGATCGAAGCAACACTAAGAGGCGGGGGTGAATTAGTGCAACGGATTAAAATTTCGATTTTGGAAAAATCTCATACAATAAAAAGCCGAACTTGGAAGTGCTTAACTTGAAAGTGTATTCGTAAAAGTGTGCAGCAAAAGTAATGAGGAAGTAAAGCATGTATGAAGGTTTGCAGTAAGGTAAATAGCAATAAGTAAATGCAAACCAGAGAACACACCAATTTAAAGTGGTTCGGTCAAAATGACCTACATCCACTTGCGAAGCCTTCTTCGAAGAGACTCCTAACTTCCACTAGTAAATCACTTTGAAAGGGAAGGACAAATACCCCTCTTACAACCTTTTACAAGTGGTTCACACTCTTACAGATTTTCAAAGAGAAAGAGGGAGGTGAACACTCAAGCTATTGAAAGCAAAAACTTGCTAAAGGCTTTGCTAAGACTTTTATCTCAATCTCTTGCTACTTAAAGGTTGTAATCTCAACTGAGAATTGAGGGGTATTTATAGGCCCCAAGAGGATTCAAATTTGGGCTCCAAAATTTGAATTCTCTTGGGTTTCCGAGGCTGGTGGTGCCACCGCTTGTCGGTGGCGGTGCCACCGCCGGACCTCTCGGGTGTTGGGCGGTGCCACAGCTCAGTCCAACAGTGCCACCGCTCAGTCCAGCGGTGCCACTACTCAAATCTCGGGTTCTGGGCGGTGTCACCGCCTAATCTGGCGGTGCCACCGCCTACACTATTTCAGCTCACTGGTTGGGCTCCAAACTTGGCCCAAACCAGTCCGAACTCGGGCCCAATTGGCCCCTACTTGGGTTATTCTATTATTGAATTGCTTAGCATAAATTAAAAAATTTGATGAATATTATTTGTAATTCATCTCCCTAAGTTTTATCTGACTTATAGCTGCTAAAGTAGCATGAGATGATAGACTTATGAGATGTGAATTTCAATAAATGTCTTATCATTTATAGGATATTTTAGATTATATTTTATATTTTTGTATTGGTCCTACAACCACTAAAATGACCTCGACCAATAATTTATAAAATAAATTATAAAATTAGTCCTAAATGATATTAAATAAAATAATATTCACAATGGCGAATCAAAATTTTAGTAAATATTATTTGTAATTTATCTTCCTAAGCTATCAAAATAGCCTGGGATGATAGACTTATGGGATATGAATTATAATAAAGTTCATGTCATTTATAGGATATTTTAGATTATATTTTATCTTTTTATATTAGTCTTGCAGCCACCAAAGTGACCTGGACCAATAATCTATAAAATACATTATGTAATTCATCCTAAATGATATTAAATAAAATAATATTTATGATGGCACATATAATTATGAGATTTAGATAAACCCAACGGAGAATCTATTTTAAATAATTATGTGATAGGGTAGGATGATATTGTTTTGGATATTCTTGCAATTTAGGGTTGTATACTTAAATGTAACAACACTATTCCATAAGGATGGTATCAGTCCTCCATAAGTGATTTTGAGTGAACACTAGATATGTTAATATTTCACCCAAAGGTGAAATATAGATAATATCAATAGTTCATCATATTTTGAAAACTCAAAGTATTAATATTATATTATTATAGTGGTACATCCTTTATTGTATTTTTGTAAATGTCCCTATACTTTCTAAAATAAATGGCTTGAGCATATACAAGTTGTATTGAGTGAGTGAGTCATTGATCAGATTAATTGAACATAACATAATATTAATTACTGAAAGTTCTGTGAAATAAATAATTGAGGTGACTCATCAAGAAAGGTATGAAAGACTCAATATTATGATACTTAGACTTCAGTATAGTTTACAACTAGCGCATTAGAATATCTAAGGATCAATTTAAATTATCTGATAAGTCGTTAGGTGTAGTATTTGAGGAATTTAAGATTATATCCTCAAAATAAATGATAAAGCTATAAGCTCAAGACTTATAATATTTTGAGTATTACTTAGGGAGTAGGTAACACTAAAATAAGGATGAAGCGTAAGTCTACCTGGGTTTATAATTACTATATAAACTCATAAAAGAATATTTTCATAATAAAGTGTTACTTTTATAGCAAATAAAGATTTGTGAAGAAGAAATATACTATAAGATTTGATTTGAAATAAAAATGGTATAAATATAACCTTTATATGGTTCAAATCAAATATTACAGATATTATTGAAGGATTAATTTGATGCTTCATCATATGTTACCAATAATAGATATTTATAAAAAAAAATAAAGAGGGATAAAACCAAAAGAGAATGAGATATTTATCATTTTAGGAAATCATCTTAAAGTAAAAGCGATATTAGTTTGTATTTATCGCTTATATCTAAAGATGATTCAATTTGATAAATCTTGAGGATCCATGCTTCTTATAATTCTGGGAATTTGAGTTCTTTACCTAGAATTATTAAAATATTATTTCTCTTTTGCTAGTTGTAAACTTATTGTGATTCAATAAAATTAACGTTTGAATTATGTATAATAGTTTATACAAAATTAATATGAATCATAAGTTTATAATGATCCTATAATTAAATATTGGAGTGAAATGTAGTTTTATAAACTCCTTGAGGTTATGTTTATCACTATATGCTTTTGCCTCATTAAAGAGATATGTTTTATCACTATATAAATAATATGTTGATATGATTATATATATCTAATTCATGTAAAGTCTATGACCGTTTACACTCTTATAGTGTATATAAATGAAGTTAATAGACAATTAGATAGAAAAGTCAAGATCATCATATCTGATAAGGGTGATAAATTTTATGGTATTTATGATGAACCCAATTATAATTCTTTTGCTAGATTATTAGAAAAATAAGGTATATGATTTACCAGATATGTTATAGTAGAATATGATTGCTGAAAGATATCATCGTACCTTATAGATATGGTTAAGAGCAATGATAATTTATTTTTTTGTACCCAAATCAATGTGAGAAGAAGCTCCAAGAACAACTATATATATCTTGAATGGTGTTCCTAGTAAGTAAATTACATGACTTTTTTTAAGTTATAAAATCATAGGAAACCTGACTTAAGATATTTACATATTTGAGATTGTCCTATGGAGATAAGGATCTTCAACTCACATAATAGAAAAGTTTAAAAGGGGTACATATCTTATTGCTCTAATCATAGTATGAGGATAATTAAATATGATAATATAAGATTCCTATAAAATAGCAAATCAGTGAGAGTGAAATTCTCAAAGTTTAATATTGATATAGAGGAGATACAAGTTAATACTCCTTTATTATTTGAGAGATTATTGTTACTCAAATCATTAAATGATTTGATAAAAGTAAACAACAAAATAACATTACTAAACTCCCACATTATATTGATATCATTATTAATAGTCTTGTAGAACAACCATAATTGATAACTTTAAGAATATCTCAAATGGGAAGGAATCATGTCATTTATGGTTATTATATTACATATCTACAAGAATTATATTATGATATAGGAATCAGAATAGATCCCTTATTTTTGTCATAGGTTAAAAGTAATGATTATGAAAAATAATATGATGCAATAAAAGAAAAGTTAAAATCAATAACTATAATATTGTTTGATAAATTTATCGAATTGTCCAATAATAGTAAAATGGTCTATTATATAAATATGACTCAAAAGACAATGTCGAACGATATATGGTCAGATTTGTGGTTAAAAGTTTTACTCATAAAGAATGTATTAATTATAACGAGATTTTTAATGAACTCGTTAAGAATCATCGTGACATTAGTGATTCATTATGAGTTTGAGTTATATTATAATGATATGAAAATATTTTTTTAAAAAATCTAGCTTTATATGGGTTACTTTAAATGATTTACAAAGAAAATAAAAGAAATATAAAGTTTAGTATGTAAATTCAGGAATCTATTTATGACCTTAAACAAGCTTCTAGATAATGATATATAAAGGTTCTTGATATCATTATTTCAGATTTAAGATAAATACTATTAATCAGTATTTATATTTATGGAAGTAAGTTTATTATATTGGTCTTATATATGGATAATATTTTACCTTACCAATAATGATATTGATTTATTATACTAAATCAAGAATTTGTCACTAAGAGTTTTAAGATGGTTGATATGAATGAGATATCTTATATTATTAACATTGAGTAATTCAAGGATAGACCTTAATGATTATGAAGATTGTCTTAAAAAGGATATATCAACCGAGTTTTAAAAAGATTATAATATACAGCTTTGTTCAGTCAATCATAAAAGCAAAGTTTTAGTTAATAGTAAATACTTTAAAATGACTTGAAAAGAATAAGAAGATATTCTTTATATATGCACAGTTGGAAGTCTATGCTCAAGCCTGTGTTAGAAAAGATATCAGTTTTATAGTTAAAATGTTGGGTATATATTGGAGTTACCCAGAAATAAAAACATTAAAGGACTACAGAGAAAGTAATAAGATATCTGTAAGGGACAAAGGATTATATACTTACATGTATGAAATTATATTAGCTTGAAATAATGGTATTTTTCAGATGCTGATTGTATAAATTACCTCGATAATAGGACGTTCACCTTATGGTTAATATCTATGTCAATTAGAGAGGTAATTTATTATTATTAATAATAGAAGTTGATTTTGTGGCATGCTTTAAGGCCACTAATCAAATTTTTAACTAGAAAATTTTTATCTCAGGATTTGGTGTAGTCAGACTCAATTACCAAGTTGTTGAAGATATTTTATGATATTGCAGTAGTTTTCTTATTTAAGAATGACAAGTACTATTGCATCTATATGCATTATGGTATAAAGTACTTGATAGTTAGAGAAGATGAGCCTAGAAACATATAATGTCAATTAATTACTTGAGTTCCACTATATTGATTGCCGACCCATTCACTTAGGACTTACAGTCTAAAGTATTTTGAAAGAACATGTTCTTATGATTGGGTTTGTGAGCAACCCATAAAGGATATAGTGATGTATGTTTGAGTGGATACTATAATTGACATTCTTACTTACGTATTTAAAGTTATTTGTTTCTGCTATCCTATTCACAATTATGCATGTATATATTATGATTGAATGTGATGACAGGATTGTCTTGACAAGATAAATTATAGGGGTCATTTTGGACTGCATTAGGAAAGACTAATAGTATTGTGGTGCATAGAAGGAAGTGTGATATTGATGGCATACAACCGTTATGACTTATATTGTTAGTCAAGCTTAATGTAGTAGTATTATTATTATTAGATTTATTAGCCTATTTTCTAAAATTCACACGCGTGTATATAGGTTTTTCAAAAATTTCAGAATCCAATTGAGTTAATTTTTTTTAAAATAAATTTTATTTATTTATTTTTTATTTTAAGTCTTTTTTATCTTACTAATTATTGGCAAAGTGGGAGAATATTATATTATGTGGCCCTATTTAATTAGGTAAGATATATTATAGATATGATTGGATTCTGATTATGTTTATTGGCTAATATAAAAGAAGTCCATGTTAAAGTAGGATTCCTTAGAAGATAACCTTGATGGGAGGAACTCTCCCAATAACTTATCCTAGACCCTCTGCTCTCGCCTATAAATAGACAGAACCTCTAGGGGCTAAGTGTGTATCAAAGTGCATCTAAAGAGCATCTCAGTAATTGAGAGATTATTTTTCTCTCATCTCCCCTAATCCCCTAATCCATCAATCTAGGTGGTCCTATGAAAAGATAGGAAGAGAGGAGAAGGATCTAGTTCTCCTTGCAGATTGATATTTGATTTCAATCTTGGCATAAAAGTTTTTTCGCACTACAGATAGCATGATTACATATTTTATGCTAACAGGTTTGGCTTCGGAAGAGAGGTGGCAAAAAGAGAAGCCGATCTCAGTTCTTATTTGCCTTCACAGTGACACAAAATTATAAATATACCCCTCTAAATATAGTTATTATCCTTATAATTTTAAGGTACCCTCCGATCACCATCTATTTAATTCTTAAGATTCTAATTTACATCAACATTAACATGAATGCTTAAAGAATCAATTTTTATTTTAAATATATTTAAGTTACATTGAACTCTTAAGATTATAATTTACATCAATCTTATCTTATAGGAATACTTTAAAACTTATTTTCATTTTAAATATATTTTTAAGTAATATTATATATGGGATTAAGCATGATTGCAATAGAAGATTAAACAAAAAAAATTATATAAAATATTCAAAAAATAAACAAGTCTTATGAATAATATAAAGAGAGATCAGACATAAAATGAATTCATCCACCCTAAATAGTTGAAGCATTACGACTTATTAAAAATACCATGGAAGAGATAACACATGATTCTAGTTATTAGGGATGCCTTATGAAAAATTTGTATTAGAATAATAAAACACACATGTTATATTAAAATTTAATTATTTTTATTCAAATATAATATAGCCAATTATTTAGAGCAAGACTTAAATTCTTGACCTTATTTATCAGGATGTTTTTTTTTTCTCTCTCTTTAATGATTCACCACATTACTCTATTACGATAAATAAAACTCATTTGATACTTACTATGTGGAATAATATGATTGCAATCAAAGCCAGATTTTAGAAGGGATCACATCCAAAAAATACATAAAATAAATATATATATATATATATAATTAATCTTATAAGAAAGAAGCAAGCAAGTATTCAGAGCATAACTTATAAAAAAAAAAGTATTCAGAGCATACATACAATTAATACATATAATTAGTGTTTCTCATCATGATAAGATGGTTAAAATGACATTAAATTTTCATACTCGTTTCTGATCACATCACATCTTTAAAAAACAGAATTAGTCAACCTATTCTTTTTATAACATTAGCTTAGTAATCTTTTGATGAAATTATGCTACTTATTTTTTGGCCATTAACAATGTCCAAATGGCCTATCGAATTACGTAAAATAAATAAAATAAATAAAAGAATGATGCAAACCAACAACAGCATCAATGGAGTGATTCAAACATAAAGACTATTCTTGGCTTGTCTGAAATATGTAGCTCTAGGATCACCATTCATGTAATTTCATAAATTTTGATCCTTTGTTGCATAACATTAATAAAGTTTTAGTCACTTCGCCATGGATGGTTGTTTAAGAGATGTCAGATGATTTTGTTTATGGGGGACAAAATATAAATAGAGATTACAGTATTTAGAAAAGAAAAAAAAGAAAGTCTCAAATAAAAGTAAACCTTGTATTTACAGCAATTATCTTTATGAATATTAAGTGTTGGTTGCGGAGACTATGGATCTTTTGTTCTACATACTAGAAAGAAATGGTTTCGGACACGAAACCAACATCCTAAACAGTGTTAATTTGCCATTCATTTTGATAGTTAGAGGAGAAAGAAAAAGAATTGGTGTTAATTTGCCATTTATTTCGATTGGCCGTGTCGATTATTCGAGCGGGCCCATGGTGAGACTGTCCGTGACATAAGGCATGTAAATTTGCCGAGTGTAGCTTTCGGTCCACGTCCGAGCCGGAAATCGAAGTACTTGTTTGAGATAATCACGGAAGAGACACGTGTGGCTCATTACGAGGATACTGTTCGCTGATTAGTGCGGCACAACTAACCCTCGAGATAGGGACAAAGATGAGGAAAAGAGCTACGGGTGACGGTGAAGTGAACTGTTTGGTATGGAGAGCACCGCACCCAACACGACGGCACGTCTCCAATGAAGTCGGCCCACGTGTATTTCCAAGGCAAATAATTCTTCAACATCTTATTTACTTGCGAGATATATATATACAGAACTCTAAAATGGGCACGTAAAGTTTTTTATTTTTATTTTTATTTTCCATAATTAATCGACCATAGAAAAGTCTAAGCAGTAGTATTGATAGATGCGGTTGACAGAAGACTGAGTCAGCATCACGGAATTAGCTTGATTGTGATGACCATACATACACCTATCTAAGGCATAACGGACACACACACTGCATTTCTATTGCAAAATCACACCAAAAATCCCGAGATCGTAAAGTTCCACGGGATATTAACGTTAAATGTGCTACGTGTCCTATGCAGAAATTTGGTCAAAATGGTTTGGCGCTATCAAGACAAACATTTCGACACAATTAAATCAATATTTGAACTACATTATACCAACAAAAACATTATAATCCAACTATTTAGGGTCAATTATGTGAATTATTTCCCATCATTGACCTCTGAGTATAATCATCAAACAATAAGGTAAAAACTTAATTGGTTCAGAAACATTCAATCAGATCTTACTCAAGTGGCAAATCCCAAATATTAAATGTGCAAATATAATAAATTCAAATAATTATAATACAATGCACATAATTGAGGTGAGAGGAAAGAAACATACAAAAAAGCAAAAACGATCTCTGAGCTCCGACTTGAGTGGCATCAAAGTCACCTGGAAATAGTCTTTGCTTGAAGTGTGAGCAACTGTACCTGAAGGCAGAATGAATCTGGTGAATTAAGAGAGACGAAAACTACTGAACAACATAGATCAATAAAGAGAGACCAAAACACTTGTGTAAAGATTTGCCAAATAACCAAAGGGAATAAGGCCGGCAAAAGCAAAGACTAGTGGTATAAAACTCAATGGAATTAGCACGACCTACAAGTTTCAACAAGAATAAACTGATTTATCTTTTTGATGTCTAAAACTTGCTCAATATCAGACATGATACGGTTTAGACAACAATATCTTGAAGGTTAGTGGTCCACAGTGGCAATGAGACCACTTGCTTATGCGGCAATTAAACATTCCGAGAAAAACTGCGAGTGAATCAGTGATCCTTCTTTATGCTTTAGCCAAAACGCAAAAGATCAATAGTTCAACTTAGTCAGCATGAATCCTGACCCTTTCTGGAAATGTCATGTGCCAATACAGTGTATATTTTGTCCCATTTCAATTTTCATTTGTGACAAGTTGAAGTCCCACCTGCTGAATTGCCATTCTAGTTTCTCTTTCGTATTTCCTGAAAAAGACATGTTCCAACATAAAATAATTTAGCATATACCTTTGATTTCAAACTAATTACATATTACCCCTATAGTTAACTATTTTTAGCATCTCGATCTCTACACTTCAGAAATTTAAATTAGTATTCCTATAGTTACCAAAGTGAAACATGTAAGTTAATTTATCCATACGCCATCAATTTTACTGACGAAAATATGAAAATAAAGAGCAGAAAGGTAATCTTAATATTCTAGTTGGTGGTAGCAAACAACGTTAATGGTGGTAAATGACGATGCCATAGGTGACTGTTGTAAATGAAGAGAGCGACGATAAGAGATAAGGATCGCTATACATCTACATCGACACCGACGTAGTTGCCGAGCAAGGAAAGGGTCATCGATGCAGATGTAAAGCGATGCTACTCGACATATGCATTGATGGCCTTTTAGCTCGGCAACTACGTCGCATCGACGTAGATGCAAAGTGGCGTCGCTCAGCATCTGCATCGACGACCCTTGCATATGCAAAGCGATGTTACTAAGCAACTACGTCAATTCCGAAGTAAATGTAAAGCAACATCACTCGGCAATTGCATCGGCATCAACATAAATGCTGAGAGACATCACTCGGCAATTGCGTTGGTCGCTCTGTATTTGCATCGGCGACAACGCAGATGTAGAGCGACGTTGCTTTGCATCTACGTCAACGCTGATGCAATTGCCAAGCAACGAAAGAGCCACTAATGCAGATGCCGAGCAGCCCTTTCGCCACTCGACAATGGCAACGACGTCGACACCGATGCATACGCTGATTTCTTAAGACATATAAACACAACACATTTATATAAAAGGTTGTGATTGCAACTTGGGCACAAAGATGCTATTTCTCAAAAGATTATTTATGTTGAACCATTTTTGTTATTCAATTTGCGATCATCCATAAACAAATATCTAAAAATAATATATTGAGAATCACGATAATCAAAACCGACAAATGAGACAAACCTTCATGTTATGAGGTAAGCGAATTAATTGCTCACACATGTAGAGTCCCTTAGGCACCCCTTCCTTCTTAAACGTCACCTTCTCCTTGGCCTTAAGTCTGCATGAGTTACCCGAGCGTAAGATGATGTAGTTACAAATTACAGAGATATGTAACTAAGGGCTGCAAGATAAAGCAAATGGGTCTTAGTTTAAACTCTCAATCCAATGCAGGTCAAATTCAACTAGCCGATCCAACCACTGAAGACGTATAGTCCAACTCAAACTAGTCAAGTGAGAGTGTCTCTTCAAAGAAGACTAGTTAATGTTTCATTTGTTGGGTATGTCCCTACCATATTAGATTTGTCAAACTTAATATGCACCAAGCCAAGGATAATATTCAAGTATTTGATGATCTTGTTTGAAAAACCTTTGATTAAAACAAAAGTTTGAAAACCATGAGAATCCATATCAACAATATTAGTTTTGAATTATTCGTATTGTTTCTTATCAACTATATGATCCAACATGTGCACAAGAGCAAGAATTTTACTTATAAGCCAAACCATATTCTTTTACGTTGAACTAACCTTATTCAGTTTATATTTTACATTTTAAGTTGAATTTTTCTTTATTTCATTATTTAGGGCCTTGAATGATTCTCTCCTAAATTGTCTCACTTCTCAAGGCTATGGAAGAGAATAGGGAAAAGAAAAACAAAGAACAGATAATCAAAAATTAAGACGAGATCATGACATTTCCAAGAGCCAAGGCATCACCATATCACTTCTCTATGCCAGAGATAAGCTGTCATAAGAAATGGGAACAAAATAGATAAGTAGCATCTTTCCTTTCCTTTTTCTATTTTTGGAGGAAGAAGAGGATCTCTATTCTACAAGCATGACAAACTGTTTCAGTGGTCAACCACGGTTAAGACACATTGGTGGAGGTTTAGAGCCTACGATCACATCATTATATATATCATAAAATCATGCATAATAAAAATATCTAAGTACATCATCCCGTGCATGATTGTCATCATGACTTCTCCCCCTTTATCGTCAATAAAAAAAGAGAAGTGCAATAATGAAAGCTTAACAATTTAACAAAATCTTTTTATTACTTTAGAACATGCAAGCTAGTGAGTTCTTTCTTCTCTTTCGAGAAGTGCAAGCTAGCAATTTTTGCTTCCTTTGCAATGTTCAAGCTAGCAATTATAGTAAGTTTTTCATCATGCAGGCTAGCATAATTTTTTTACATGATTTTAGAAAATATAAGTTAGCAATATTTTTAGATATTCAATAAAGCAACTTTTGCTTCTTGAAATAAGCAAGTTAGCAAACTTTGCTTCTCTTTTAAGATGTGCAAATTAACAATTTTTGGTTATTTTACAATGTTCAAACTAACAAGTTTTTGAAAAATAATGCAATATAACAAGCTAGCAAGATAGCAATGTTTTACATAAAACAAGCTAATAAATTTTACATCATGCAAGCTAGTGAGTTTTTCTTTTTACAAAATATTTTACATCTTTAGATATATGCAAGATTGCATTTTTTTGCATCTACTTGAAACATGCAAGCTAGCATTTTTACACATACGAAAGTTGGCAAAAGTTTTGCATCTTTTGAGATGAGCGAGCTTTTTTTGGTTTTGTTTATATTGTGCAAACTAGCAAATTTTTACTTCTTCTTGAAGTATGCAAGCTAGCAAAATTTGCTCCCCCTATGTCATTATAAAAAAGAAGGGAGGAATACAATGTTGTAATTCTTTTCCCTTTACATTAATTTCCAAATCATAACAAAGGTAAATAACAAAGATGAAAAATCAAGTCATGAATGTCAAAAGACCATATATCATTTTTGACAAGTTTCTTTTTTTGTAAATAAAAAGCATGATAGGAAACAATCTTGATTAAAAAAAAGACTCAAGTTATAATTCTAAGAATTCAAAAAAAATTATGATTCATTTGGCAAAAAGATTATTGATTCATGCATTTGAATATATATATATATATATATATATATATATATATATATATATATATATATATATATATATATATATATATATATATATAAACCAATATCACTTCAACTCATCGTGCATAATTTTAAAATATAAAAACATTCATCATTATAAGACATATGAGTCATAAATACAAAGAAATCATGTCATGAAAGATAAGATCATATGAATACCAAAAGACATGATTCATATAGTAAATCTCCTCTTTAAATAAAACACCAAGAAAAAATCATAGGAGTACAAAGAGAAGATCTTGATTAAAAAAAAATCTCAAGTAATTCCAAGGAATCAAGATCATGATTTAAATAATCAAATCATCAAAATTATTTTCAAGAGATTCATAAAATAACAAAAATACATTCATTGATATCCTTTTTTGAAAAATCGATAAAGTAGGGATTGAGAAATTCTTTAAGAAAAATATTTTCCTTCCCCTTTTTTATTTGATATATTTCACACAAGCATGCCCAAGTTTTTTATGCCAAGTCAAAGTAGGCATCATCGTTTAAGATCGAAAATTAAAATTTATCATCATGATAAAAAATATAACACATTAAACATATGACTTCTTTAAACAAGAGACTTGATCTATCATTTTAATTCCAATAACAATACATTTTTTTTTATGTGTTTCATTTTATGTGGTTTATTTTATATAAATATGCTCAAGTTTTTCGTATGAAAACCATTCATCTTGTTTAAAACTGAAAAAACAACTTTCATTGCGACAAAGATCGAAAAGCCATAAATCACAAAAATCATCATGCATAAATTCGGAATATAAACTCATTTAAGCATGATTTCAAATTATTATTACATTATTTCTTTAAGCATGATTATTATGCATCATTACTTTGGGCATGATACCAAAACATGATTTTAAGTTTTCAAGGTATAACATGCACAATTTCAAATTATAAACATGATATCAAATCTCTTAATATTTTCATTAAAACATCAAGCATGATTTCATTGAACATAAGACGTCTTTAATCAACATCGAAAAGCAATACGAAAATCAACATAATATACATTATTGCTTCTAAATCATATACATAAGATTAGCATTAGATTTATATCTAACATTTTGTTGTATTTTCATAAAACATGTAATTATCATTATTATTATTATTTTTTATTATTTTTATTAATTAATTAAAAAATAACACATGAAAAGCATCAAGTAATTTCAAAATAAAGCAAAAGAGTTTTGATTACCTTATTGTCAAAAGCCGTTAAGGCGTAGTTTACCACATCGCCTTTGTTAATGTGCTCCTCGTCTTCAGATGAGCTCAATTCGTCCAAAAGTGCTTCCTTCTTCTTACGGTCATAGCATGTAGTTGCATTATTTTTAAGTTTATTTTTAATCTTTAATTATTATTTCATGAATTTTTAAATTTTATAGCAAAAAGTTCAAAGTCATAATCATCATCACTTGAGTTATCACTCAAGTGGTATTCTAGTGTTTGAAGTGTCAAATCCTTCCTATTTATTGGAAGGTTGTTCTCATGTTTGTTATGTGCCACATAAGTCATTTCGTAGGTCATCAACGACCCAATAAGTTCTTCCATCAGAAAACAGTTCAAATCCTTGGCCTCTTGAATGACCGTTACTTTAGGGTCCAAACTCTTTGGAAAGGATCTCAATATTTTGTTAACGAGTTCAAAGTTCCAAAAACTTTTACCAAGAGCTTTTAGACTATTGACGACATCCGTAAAACAGGAGTACATGTCTCTAATAGTCTTGCTTGGTTCCATTAGAAACAACTCAAAATCATGCATTAAAATATTAACTTTAGAATCTTTAACCCTACTTATGCCCTCATGTGTGATTTCAAGAGTATGCCAAATATCGAAAGTCGTTTTGTAAGTAGAAACCCGATTGAACTCATTTTTTCTCAAAGCACAAAATAGGGCATTCATAGCTCTAGCATTCAAAGAAAAAGTTTTCTTCTCCAAATTATTCCATTCATTCATTGAAGTAGAAGACTTTTAAAATCCGTTTTCTATGATACTCCATAAGTTTAAGTTAAGGTTAACTCTGTCATCAATTTATTATCATTATAAAAAAGGGGGAGATTGTTGAATCTCAGATTTTGATGATGAAACCAATTGATAGTATCTATCATTTAATGTGCATTTTGAGTGACATAGAAAGCTTCGATCAGGAAGAGACAATTAAGGCAGGAAGAATCATGTTGGGTCGGAGTAGAATATGTCAGAAGATTGGACGTCGAGCTAGAGGACCGATCGACATATCAGCAGAAGGGTTCGGTCCATGAGTTCGGGCATCGAGCCAAGAAGAGCAGAAATTATACCAAGGAAATCGGAGTTGCAGAGGTCAATTAGCTAATTAGGCAATAAGCCGTAAGAGAGGATGATGCGCCAAAGAATTGGATGAAGCGTCAATGAACCAATGACATGCCAGACAACATGACTCAAGCCTTGTAATAATTGTCTAGATCGAAGTAGGTTTATTTATACAAGATTAACTATGATAGCGATCAAGGCATAAAGCAAAATGAAGTCCCGGAGTCGAGAATGAGATTTCATTGGGAGTTAGAGAGTTCATCAGAAATCTGGACGTTCATCGAAAGTTCTATTAGAATTGATTGATAAGTCCAGGAGCTTGCCGAAGAAGCTCATCGGAACTCGCTAAGAAGATCATCGTGAAGTCCAGGAGCTTACCGGGAGTCCGCTAGAACATTGTCGAGAGATTGTCGGAAGTTCACCGGAAGATCGTTGGAAGCTCGTCGGAAGAAACCAAGACTAACTAGACCGGATTTGCTTAGTGTATACCTTGGAATTTATAGTTAGCATATAACTGAGATTAGAATTGGGCCAACCCAATTAGGGGCTAGTTGGGCCTATGTATGGGTCATGTTGGGCCAAGTGAAAGGCCCAAATAATGACTATGTTAGGCAGTGGTACCACCCAAACTCAGTCTCCGAGGTTGTCAGATAGTGGTATCGCCAGTCTGGGCGGTGGTACCACCCAGACACAGTCTCCCAAGTAGTGGTACCACTAGACTGGGCGATGGTACCATGCTGCAAGCGGTGGTACCGCCCAGCACAAGCGGTGGTATCGCTAGTATTCCAAAAATCAAGGATAAGATAATTTTAGGCTCAAAGTTTGAATCCACTTGAGATCTATAAATACCCCTTTTATCCCTAGTTAACAAACACAATAACTAAGTACAAAAATAAGAAAAAATTCTGTTGTAATCTTGAGAGTTCTCCTCCTCTAGCCTAAGTGTCTAGAATTCTATTTTAGGAGGAGTAAGTGGGGGTGTAAAGGTTCTCTCTTGAACCTGTTAAAAGGATAATCGAGTTATAAGGGTAGTTGATCTTCGCCCATTGAAGGAAGATTATTAGTGGATGTCGGTGGCCTCGACGGAAGGGGAATCAATGAAGTAGATGTTAGTCATGACGACCGAACCACTATAAAACTCGGTTTGTATTTCTGTTTTGTTATTTATCTTCCTTAAAAACTACATTACATGCTTTACCATCTCATTACACTCTTCCGCATGTTTTCAAGTTAATATCTTCATTGAAATCGAGTTTAATCAAGACAAAAATTTTTCGAACCAATGATTTTTATCCGCTGCACTAAGTCAACCCCCCCTCTTAGTACTGACTTAATCCTAACAGCTAGATCAAAGAAATTTAGAGGGCTAATTGAGTTAGTTTCAAATGTAACCATGCCAACTCAATTAGGGATCAATTGGGCCTATATTGAGGCAATTTTGGGCCAAGAGAAAGGCCCATTCAGTGACCCAAATGTTGGATCAGGCGGTGACACCGTCGGTCTAGGCAATGACACTGCTAGAAGCTCAGTCTCCAAGACAGTCTCCGAGACAGTATCAGGCGATAGTACCATTAGATTGGATGGTGGTACCGCCCAGTGTCAAGCAGTGGTACCGCCAATTTAGGTGGTGGTACCACCCAAACACAGTCTCTCAGACTCTATCAAGTGATGGTAACGCCTAGTGTTAGTGTTGTAGGCGGTAGTACCACCCAACACAGGCTGTGGTACCACCAGCACCTAGAAAACCCGGGATGAGACCTTTTTTGGCTCTAATTTTAAAGTCATTTGGGGTCTATAAATATCCCAGCTATTCCTGTATGGAGAAGCACGAATTGAATAGAAAAGAGGAAAATATTCTTGAGAAAGAAATGTTATAATCTCTCTTAAAGTGTAGGATCAATTTTTCTTAGTATTTAGAAGTTCGTCTAAAGGGAGAAGTGAGGTCTAAGAAAGAGAGGTTTTAAAGGTTCTCTCCGGAGCCTATCAAAAAGAGAAAGAGTGTCAAAGGGTAGTTGAAATTCGCCTATTGAAAAGAAATCGGTAGTGGAAGTCGGTGGCCTCGAGTGAAGAGGAATCGGGAGTAGATGTCGGTCATGACGACCGAACCACTGTAAATCTGGTTTGCATTTACTTTGAGCTTTTTTGTGCAGCACTACCGCTTGCTGGTGGGATTGTGATGGATGATTTGGATGGATAATTTTACCCCTATCAAATTCAAAATTTTTGAGATTTATCCTTTTTATCTAAATTACATAAATACCCTTCATAAATCAAAAAATTTCTTATATATCTTGAATTTTAGAAAATATTAGTTAATTAAAAGATTTAGTTAACTATTATTATTTATCTACTAGTCCTATATATATGTATATGTGATGGATGATTTGGACGGATGATTTGGATCATGTGATGTGATGTATATGTATGATGTGATTATTATTATTATTATTGAGGCCTACGAGCCTCCTTCATTATTTCTTATTTATTGTTGGGCCTGCATACTTATGATTATGTTATAATTACATGAGAAGGTATGGTGGGAGCGTGGAGGTGAAAACGAGAACCATGAGGCTGACAATCGTGACGCACGGAGATGCATTGAGATACTAATGGAATCGATGATGACAAGATGGATGATCACTAGGTATAGAGATGCGCCGATGCATACATAGATCGTGATGTGAGTGATTAGGCCCATTGGCTCAAGTCTGATCACTTTAGGTTGTGGTCCATGATCATCAAGTGTGATTGCTCATGTGATAAATGATTGACTATATATATATATATATATATATATATATATATATATATATATATATATATATATATATATATATATATATATATATATATATATATTTATATGCAATGTAGATATATATTAAATATGTATGTGTGTGACACATCATATTAGGAGACCGAATCAAAATCTCCTCTCTCCCTATAATATTAAGTCGGTAAATGTGAGACAAGTAGATTGACCCATATGGCCTTATATCGTTATAGAGAGAAATCGATTCCCGATGTAGGTTGAGTTGGTCGAGTCTCTTGAGGCTCACCTATATTACGATTCGAGATTTTGACTACGACATAGAGATATCACCAATGACTTGAAGATTTGGTATGCTTGGTCGAGTCTCTCAAGGGCATATCATCGAATCAGACTCATCTTGTAATAATGGTGATGACTTAACTGAACATCATGGTTGGTCGAGTCCCTTAAGGCCATGATGGTTTAGAGGCCGAACATAATGAGAATCGTAAAGAGTTATGATATGTAAGAGTTGCCTACATTTTTAAGCTTTGTGTGATTGGCCGAGTCCCTCGAGGTTACACTAAGATGACAACACTAGTCATAGGTGCCCTACAAGCCAATCACATAAGTGATTACATGTGTGACTTGATACGTAGTCTTTTTACTTATTATTATTTGATATTTTATCACTTTATATTACTTGTTGCTTAAATATATTATGATATCCATGGATCTGTGCAATGAGAATCAGATCATGATGAGGTCACGATAATGATACCAATTTACTTTTAAACACAGATCCTAAAGAATCCCGGTCATAGGTTACTCGAGAGGGACATCGAGATAATCGGATATACTGGTATGCTGTATATCCTTCCATATGATGGATACAGCTAGTCTCATAGCTGCTCGTGTGGGGATACTAGGAATACAATACAAGTCACTCATCGGAGAATGAGTTTATTGATTGATCCGCTTATGGAATGCTAGACAGTTGATGATGCCTTATTGTCAGACAACGATTTCGTAGTTCTAGTGATGCATTTGGTCCATAGAATTGAGACACTAAGGATGTCCTATATGAGTACTCCACTCTTTGATACCAGACTTATAGGTCTGGATGTTCCAAATCTAGTACAACCGGTCATCGGGAGTGATAGCCAACCTTACGAGTACTATTGAGTGTCGATAGAGGATCATTTACTTCTGAAGTCATAAGAGGAATATCTCATGTGTTCTTGCTTAGATAAATCCCTGACCAGGGTCATTTGGATTGAGAGAGAAAGAGTTCTCTAAGAGAATATGATTAGAGCGAGACTTAAGTAAAAACCATATGGGTTTGATCGCACCATGCCCGGTATATGATCTCTGGGATATTAGATGGATAAGGGACTATATGTACATAGTAACTGAAGACAGATAGGTCTAATAGATTGGATTCCCTTGTATCGATTGGAGATTGCGACATAGTGGTCTAGTATATCCGTAGTCGATGAGTCGAGTGAATTATTATGGAGATAATAATTCACTGAGCTAGAAGGAGTTCTGATAGGTATGACTCGTGGCCAGCTCGATATTGGGCCTAGAGAGTCATACACATATGATACGTGTTACGATGAGTAGAGATTCAGATATGAGATATCCACTAGAGCCCTTATTTTATTGGATATCCAATAAGCTCCTGAATTATTGGATCATACGGATGAGATCCAATAAAAGACAATGAGATATTATTGGATAGAGAACTATTAATTTAAGAGGCTTGGGTAGTTGGATGAATATCTAATGCCTAATAGAGTAGGATCCATTAGGGCTCAGTTGACAGGACCTCTATAAATAGGTGGGAAACAATAGTTAATAGGCTATAGCTTTTTGGATTGCCTTTCCTATTCTCCTCCCCTTCTCCTCCTCAAATAGCAAGCTTGGAGTTTTGAGGAGCATCGTCGCAGCCCTGGTGTATTGACACGAGAGTGTCTAATTTACTACAATCTGATCATATGAACTTTAATTATGATATGGTATTTTTTTCAGCCAACAATGATGCCTCATAATATTCAACTCAGCCCACTCAAATATGATAGCTCATCAGCATATTTCCTGTATAAAGGTAATGCTGTTTCAAGGTACATTTCTTTGTGACAAAGGAATGCATTAAAGGAGTTAGTTAGCAGTTGTGAACATTTCTTCATAACCAAGGAATGCATTAAAGAAGTTGGTTAGCAGTTGTAAACACTTAATTTCGAAATTCCCTATGCATAAAGGGTTGTTTCATGCACTAGTATTTATTTTGGTGTTTAAGACTTAGAAAGAACTTTAGAAACTGATGATATTTTGCAAAAGCTCTCTTGGAGTTCTCGCTTAAACTTTGTATCTCTTGGATGCTTCCTTGAGTGGTGTGTCTTTTATTTTCAATTCTATATCCTTGTTTAATCTCCTTAGGGTGGTGAACTTTCTGTATCCCTTTATGATTTTGAACTGGGTGGTGAGCTATTTTTTTAATTTTATTGAGTTCGTACATTTTTCATCCGAAAAAATTGTACTATTGATTTTCTTTCCAGTTATATTCTACTTTACCCCCATTCTGCATCACACCGATATTAGTTTGGTATTAGATCTAAAGGCTAGAGATCAAGATAAGGTGGAATGAAAAAGATATAGTTGGTGAAGGTAGCGACCATGAACATAATGCCGAGTCGTTGAGGCTGCAACTACGAAGATTGCTTCGTAGTCTACAAGAAAATAATGAAATAATTGAATAACTTCAAAGTAGACAAAACCAGCATGAAAATGATGTCCATGAATACACTTCCGATGAAGATACACCTCCTCTCCCAAGGGAGTCGAGAAGATGTCGGACAAGAAATAGAGTCCAAGACGAGTGGCAGAATAAATATAACCCAAGATTGGAGATTCTAGAGTTTGAAGGTAACATAAATGTTGATGACTTTATCGATTAGCTTAATACAGTAGAAAGAATTTTTTATTTTCATGAACCATCAGAACAAAAGATGGTCAAACTTATGACACTAAAACTTAGATGGAATGCATTTTTTTGATGGAAAAATCTAAAGAAATAAAGAGAATGTGAGAGGAAGAGTAAGATCGTGACATGGGAAAAAATGAAAAGAGAGTGAAGAGAAAATATTTACTTGACAATTATCGATAAGAGATCTTTTTCAAAATCTATGATTTTAAACAAAAAGATCTTAGTGTGGAAGAGTACATTACAGAATTCGATAACCTAATGTTAAAAGGAGAGCTTGTGGAACCAAAAGAGCAAACTATTGCAAGATTCTTAGGAGGTCTGAAGTATGATATTACAAAAGTTGTTCAACTACAGCCATATTGGTCTTTAAATGATATGAGCAAGCTGACATTAAAAGTTGAAAAGCAACAAAAGTTTGAAAAGAGTTCTCGGTATGGCTCAAAAGAAGGCTATATAAAAGGAGGAAGTTCTAAGCCTACTGTCCAAAGCAATGTGATATCGAAGGTGCAATAAAAGAGTGAAGAATCTACTGGCAACAAAAAAACACCTAATTCTTCTACCCCAAGTGGCCAAAAATGCTTCAAATGTCATGGTTTTGGGCATATTACTTCAGATTGTCCAAATAGGAGGATTGTAACTTTGGTTGAAGATCATAGTGATGGAGGAGAAGATGAAGCTGACGATGAACCGAAATACAATGATGATGAGGAAGAGATTACTTATGCAGATCATGGTTTATCTATTGTATTGCAACGTAGCTTATAAGTGTCTTATGTAGCCAAGGATGAAAGTTGGGTGAGAAAAAATGTGTTTCACACTAAATGCACCTCTCTTGGCAAGGTGTGCTTGGTGATCATCGACAGCAACAATTTTGAGAATGTGGTATCTTTGGAGATGGTGCATAAGCTAAAGTTGGATACAATCACTCATCCACATCCGTATCAATTATGTTGGTTGCAAAAAGAAAATGACATCAAGGTAACTAAAAGATGTTTAGTTTCGTTTTTTATTGGCAAATATTATAAAGACGAAGTATAGTGTGATGTTGCTTCTATGGATGCTTGTCATTTGTTGTTGGGAAGACCTTGGCATTATGATAGAAGGGTGTTGTATGACGACTATAAACATACTTATTCTTTTAAGATGAATGAAAGAAGATTGTCTTAGCTCAATTACAACCTTCCGAAATCAGTGCACTAAAAAAAGAAGTTAGTGCTTTTATGTCTTATGGTGAATGCAAATATGAATTAGACAAGGGTGATCATGTTTTGGCTCTAATTGTAGTAGAGGAGAACGAACAACATAAGGAGACACTGACAATCATGAAACCAATCCTAGAGGAATTTCAAGATGTTATACCGGAAGGGATTCCACATGGCATTCCACCTTTAAGAGACATCCAACATCACATTGGTCTTATTCCGGGGGTAGTTCTACCTAATAAGGCAGTGTACAGAATGAGTCCCAAGAAGCACGAAGAACTTCAAAGGCAAGTTGATGAATTAGTGAAAAAGGGGTTAATTCGGAAGAGCATGAGTCCTTTTACGGTTCCAACCTTGTTGGTGCCTAAGAAGGATGGTTCTTGGAGAATATGTGTGGACAGCCATACTATCAACAAAATCACAGTGGATTATCATTTTTCCATTCCAAGGTTAGATGATTTACTTGATCAATTATGTGGTGCTTCTATTTTCTCTAAAATTGATTTAAGGAGTGACTATCACCAAATAAGAATGAGGCCCGGAGATGAGTGAAAAATAACATTTAAAACTAGAGAAGACTTATATAAATGGTTGGTTCTGTCATTTGGGCTATCTAATGCTCCTAGCACTTTCATGAGATTTATGAATCACATACTTAAGTCATGCAATAAAATATTTGTTGCAATTTACTTTGATGATATATTGGTGTACAGTAAGAGCGAAGAAGAGCATATGAAACATCTGAAAGAGATCTTTCTTATTTTTGTTGAATCTCATATATTGATGATGAAACCAATTGATAAGTGTTTATATTTTAATCTGCGTTTTGAGTGATGCAGGATGCTTCAATTAGGATGAGACAATTAAAGCAGGAAAAATCATGTTGGGACAGAGGAAAACATGTCAGAAGATTGGATGTCGGGCCGGAGGAACGATCGACATATCGACAAAAGGCTTCAGGCCGTGGATTCGGGCATCGGACCAAGAAGAGCGGATACTGCACCAAGGATATCGGAGTTACGAAATCAATTGGCCAATTAGGAAATAGGCCGCAAGAGAGGACGATGCGTCAAAGAATCAAATGAAGCGTCGAGGGACCAATGACATGTCGGATAACTTGATTAATGCTTAGTATTAATTATCTAGATTGAAGTGTGTTTTTACATATATAGGATTAACTACAATAGCAAGGCATGAAGCAAAATGAAGTCCTGGAGTCAAGGATGTGACTTTGTTCAGAGTTCGAGAGTTTGTCGGAAGTCCGGACGTTCGTTAGAAGTTCTATCAGAACCAACTAAGAAGTCTCAGAGCTTGCTAGAGAAGCTTGTCGAAACTCGCCAAGAAGATCGTTGTGAAGTCCAGGAGCTTGCCGGGAGTCCGCCGGAACATTGTCGAGAGATCGTCGGAAGTTCGCCGGAAGCTCGCCAGAAGAATAGACATAGGGACTTATTTAGCTTAGCAAATGTCTTAGGATTTTGTAGTTAATACGTAATTGGGCTTGGATTTGGGCCAACCCAATTAGGGGCTAGCTTGGCTCATGTAAGAACTGTGTTGGGCCCAATAAGAGGCCCAAACAGTGCCCCAAGAAGTCTCACCATCGTGGCAAAGTCTTTGAGACTATGTCAGGTGGTGGTACCGCTAGTTTAGGCAGTTGTACCACCTAGATAGCCTCCCAGGTAGTGGTACCGCCCAGGCTGGGTGGTGGTATAGCCCAGTTAGACTGACACTGCGGTGGTACCGCCTGTGCCCGGGAAACCTGGGATAAGATATTTTTAAGCTCCAAGTTTAAATCAACTTGAAGCCTATAAAAATCCCTCTTATCCCTGGTCAAAAGACACAAGCATAGAGAGTTCAAAAGTAGAAAAACTCTATAGAAATCCCTTGTGAGAATCCTCCTCTAGTCTAAGTGTTAGAATTCTGTAAGAGGTGAGTGAGTGCTTGTAAGGGTTGTCTCCTAAACCCAGTAAAAGGAGAAGAAGGGTGTAAGAAGGTGGTTGATCTTTGCCTATAAAGGAAGATCGTTAGTGGATGTCAGTGGCCTCGATGGAAGAGGAATCGGTGGAGTGGATGTAGGTCACGACGACCGAACCACTATAAAATTGGTGTGCTCTCTGGTTTACATTTCTATTGTTGCCATTTAATTACTGTAAACTACTTTACTTAGTTACTACACTTTTATATGCTTTTAAGTTAAGTTTCCGAAATTTTTTTCATTGTAAATAGATTTTATCATATGAAAGTTTTTGAAGACATGATTTTTTCGCTGCACTAATTCACCCCCCCCCCTCTTAGTGCTGACCCCGATCCTAACAGTTGGTATTAGAGCCACAGTTTTCTAATTTGGTTTAACACCCAAATAGAAATGGCTCTTTTCAGCTTTCAAGAGGGTCACTCTCTCATTCATCCTCCATTTTTTAATGGGACATACTACACTTATTCAAAATCTCGAATGAGAGTTTTCTTGCTTTCATCGAATCTCAATTTATGACACATAGTCGAATTTGGTTTTAAAAGGTCTTCTCTTCCAATAAAAAATTAGAATGATTTGGAGAAGAAGACTTTTTCTTTAAATGCTAGAGCTATGAATGCTCTATTTTGCGCCTTAGATAAAATGAAGTTTAATCGGGTTTCTTTGTGCGAAACGACCTTCGATATTTGGCATATTCTCGAAATCACATACGAAGGCACAAGTAGTGTAAAATATTCTAAAGTAAATTTTTTGATGCACAATTTTGAGATGTTTTGTATGGAACCAAGAGAGACTATTGGAGATATGTACACTCGTTTTACGGATATCGTCAATAGTCTAAAAGCACTTGGTAAAAGCTTTTCGAATTTTGAACTCGTTAACAAGATTTTGCGCTCACTTTCTAAAACATAGGATTCAAAAGTAATTGCTATTCAAGAATTAAAAAATTTAAATATTTTTTTAATTAAAGAACTAATAGAGTCTTTAATGTCCTATGAAATAATGTGCAATGCACGTAAAGAACTCAAGAATAACCTTCCAAAGGACAGGAAGAATTTCAGACTAAGAACAATCGAATACTACTTGAGCATAAGTTCAAGTGATGGTGAACTTGAACTCCTCACTAATACATTTAAAAAGTTCATGAAACATAAATTAAAGAAAAAAAATGCAACTACTTGCTTTGAACGCAAGAAGAAATTGCCAAAAGACGAATCGAGCTCCTCCGAAAATGAGGAGAAACTCAACAAAGGTGAGGAGGCAAACTACGCCTTAACGGCATTCGACGATCAGATAATCAAAGTGCCCTTAATTTATTTCGAAATTATATAATAATTTTCATGAGTAATTTTTAGTTTAGTTTAGAATTAATTTTCTTGAAAATTGTATGTTTAATAATAAAAATGCAAAAATTAGGAATCATGCTTATCATTCTAGTCATTTTAAAAATAATCATGAAAATTGCATGTTTATGATAAAAAAAATGATTTAAATTAAAAATACCTTATGAAATCATATTTGATGATATCATGCCTAATAAATTTATTTTTCAAAATTATGTGTGATGATTTGAAGTAATGATGAGTTTTAAGTGATTTATGGATTATCGATTTTACTATAATAAAAGTAACTTTTTCGGTTTTAAAAAGATGCATGTTTTGATTTAGCATAAATGAAAAAGATATACTTATATGAAATTGTGTGTGTGTTGACAAATGTATATTTAATGATGCATAATGATGTGATAAAAACATTAAATGTTTTGATATCATGATTCACGATTTTATGCATGAGATTTTTGTGATTTATTGATCTTGATGATTTTTATAATAAATATTGCACATTTTAAACAATGATATATGTTTTGATTTGACAAGTTGAATGATTGAGAATAAATGATGATTTTTCTCTTGATTATAACTTATGATATTTTTTATGAATCATCATCTTGATTTTGAACTCCTACCATTTTTCTAAAAATGAGATATTAATGAATCTATTTATGTTCTTGTTATGAATCTCTTGAAAATGATTTTGATTTAATGATTTGATGATTTGAAATTTAATAATTTTTTATCCAAATCATGATATTAATTCCTTGATGTTAGGATCAAGAGCACTAGGGGGGAATTAGTGTAGCGGATTAAAACGTTGGTTTTTGAAATCGTTGGCACGATAAAAAACTGAACTTGAAAAGTTTAACTTAGACGCGTGTTCGTAGAGAAGTGCAGCAAGATTATAAAGTACGTAAGAAAGTTTGCAGTAAGATAAATTGCGATAAGTAAACACAAACCAGAGATTACTCCAATTTTAGAGTGGTTCGGTCAAATGACCTACATCCACTTGCGAGGCCCCTCTTCGATGAGGCTCCCACCTTCCACTAGCAAATCTCTTGAAAGGGAAGGGTAAATACCCCTCTTACAACTCTTTACAAGCGGTTCACTCTCTTCCAGATTTTCGAGAAGGAAGGAGGTGAACACTAGCAAATTGAAAACAAGACTTTCTAAGATTTTTCTAAGACCTTTCTCTCAATCAATTGCTGCTCAAAAAGTTGTAATCTCAACTGAGATTTGAGGGGTATTTATAGGCCTCAAGAGGATTCAAATTTGGGCTCCAAATTTGAATTCTTGTGGAGTTCTCGATGCTGGCGGTGCCACCGCCTTCTTGTCGGACATTGATTTATGTCTTTGGCGGTGCCACCGCTTCAACCCAGTGGTGCCACCGCTGCTATTCTTGTCAAACGTTGATAGGTGTTAGCGGTGCCACCGCCCAGCCTAAGCGGTGCCACCGCCCAGCTCTCGGTGCTTTGGCGGTGCAACCCATCATCTAGGATGCCACCACCGGGACTCTTGAGGTTGGATGGTTGGGCTTCAAACTTAGCCCAAACCAAGTCTAATTTTGGGCCCAATTGGCCCCTAACCAGGATATAGGATTATCTCTTAATCCTAATCCTAATTACACGTTAACTATATAACAAAAAAAACATCCTAAGAAGTTTTCAACCGCGAACGTCGAGTCTTGTTCCGGCGAGCTTTCCGACGAACTTCTCCCGACGGACTCCCAGCAAGCTCCCGAACTTGTGATGACTTTAATGAGTGGCTGAGCCTTCTCGATGATCTCCATGAACCTCCGACGATCTCTTCGGCGAACTTCCAAAAATTCCGACAGGTTCCCGATTTCTTCTCGATTGGTTCCGGCAACATCTCCGACGATTCTTCGGACTCTTAAATGTCCATCGAACTTGACTACGATATCCTTGCTTTGTGTTTTCTGGTTATCATAGTTAATCCTGCACACTTAACTCAATAATATGGATTAGATCAAATAACCCATCAATTGATTTTATCATCAAAATTCGAGATTCAACAATCTCCTCCTTTTTTATGATAACAATCAATTGATGACGGAGTTTAAACATAACTCCCCCTATCTATATGCCATATTATGAGAAGGTAAAAACACTTGAATTCTATCCCATTGAATTCAAGCATAAACCGATAAGTTCTAACCGTAGAACTTATCGTTATTCTCATTGAGCATAAGTAAATGCGAAATTTCGTTGAAAATCATTTTCAAGTCGAATGATAAGAGACAATTTTTACTATGACAGGAGATAAAGATTTTCAACATTAATTTCATGATATATATGTTGGACATGCTTTCAATATGATCAATCGATCTTGCGATATTCTTAAAGATTTTGTAAGGCATATAAGACATTCATATTACACTAGCTTTTGCAATTCATATAAGTCATGCTATTGAAATGATACAAGTCATCACTTTTCTCCCCCTTTGTCATCAACAAAAAGGGAATGAGACTTGAAGCACATAATTTGTGATTATAACATCAGGAATTCAGCATTGATCAGAAAAATTTTATCACTCAAGGTTAAGTATGCTAAATTCATCTTAAAGGAAAATTCAGCATTCATTCATTTTATCAAATCTCTTCTTTCTATAAATAATAAAAATTGTAGATGTACAAGGAAGAGATTGGGATAAAAAAAAATTTCAAGTAGTAACTTCAATAAATCAAGATCATAATTCGAATATAAACCCATTCAAACTCAATTCGTCAACTTGAAACTCATAATCAAGCCATTAATTTCAAGATTCACAAAATATCATAAAATCATTAGAGAAAGAATACAGCATTAAGATTAATCATTCAAATTTGCCAAAAATACTTATCCAGAATTCAGCTTAAAAGGAAAAATCAGCATTCATCCAGAAGCATATATCCAGAATTTTAAAAAGACATTTTTCGAAAAATATATTCAAACAAGCTTATTTTCAAGGACAATTTAACATGCCTAGTTCCCTTCTAATAAATTCAAATTGGTCTTCATTAGGGCTTTTGGAAATATATCTGCTAATTGATGCTTTGTGTCAATGAATTCTAGAACAACATCATTGTTAAGGACATGATCACGTATGAAATGATGCCTAACGTCGATGTGCTTAGTTCTAGAGTGCTGAATTGGATTTTTAGTAAGACATATGGCACTAGTATTATCACATTTTATGGGAATGTTTTGAAAGTGAATTCCATAGTCTTCTAATGTATTTTTCATCCAAACTACTTGTGCACAGCATGCACTTGCAGCAATGTATTCGGCTTCCGCCGTAGATAGTGCAATTGAATTTTGTTTCTTGGAAGTCCAAGAAACAAGTGCATGTCCTAAAAATTGGCATGTTCCGGATGTACTTTTTCTATCTATCCTGCATCCGCCAAAATCGGCATCCGCATAAGCTATTAAATCAAATTTTTCAGATTTTGGATACCACAATCCTAAATTTGGAGTTCCTTTAAGATACCTAAATATTCTTTTAACAATTTTAAGATGAGATAATTTAGGATTTGATTGAAACCTAGCGCAAAGTCCTACACTAAACATAATATCCGGTCTAGTCGCAGTGAGGTAGAGTAGACTACCTATCATTCCCCTATATGTCTTTTGATCAAAATGTTCACTATTTTCATCCATATCTAACTTAGTCGCAGTACTCATAGGGGTGTTTATTGCTTTTGAATTATCCATATTAAATCGTTTTAACAATTCTAAAGTATATTTAGATTGGTTAAGAAATATACCATCCCTAAGTTGTTTGATTTGCAATCCTAAAAAGAACGTTAATTCACCCATTAAGCTCATTTCAAATTCATGACTTATACATTTGGCAAATGATTCACATAGTGATTTATCCGAAGAGCCAAAAATAATATCGTCAACATAAATTTGCACAATAAGAAAATTATTTTCAAAATATTTAATAAATAATGTAGTATGAACCTTGTCTTTGGCAAAATTATTTAAAATAAGAAAGGAACTAAGCCTTTCATACCAAGCTCTAGGAGCTTGTTTCAAGTCATAGAGAGCCTTAGTCAATTTGAATACATGATTAGGAAGAAGAGAATTTTCAAATCCGGGAGGTTGTTCGACATATACTTCTTCGAAAATAAAACCATTCAAGAAGGCACTTTTGACATCCATTTGAAATAGTTTAAAATTATAACTACTAGCATAGGCAAGGAGCATCCTTATGGCTTCTAATCGAGCCACGGGAGCGAAGGTTTCTTCGTAATCGATACCTTCTTCTTGGTTGAAACCTTTGGCCACTAATCTAGCCTTGTTTCTAACCACGATACCATTTTCGTCTTGCTTGTTTCTAAAGACCCACTTAGTACCAATGACTAAATGGTCACTAGGTCTAGGAACAAGCTCCCACACCTTGTTTCTCTCAAATTGATTCAGTTCCTCATGCATTGCAATAATCCAAAAATCATCTTTTATGGCCTCGTCAATGCACTTAGGTTCGATTTGAGAGAGGAAGGCGGTATTAGCACAAAAATTCTTGAAAGAGGAACGAGTTTGAACCCCTTTAGATGTATCCCCTATAATTAGCTCCTTTGGATGAGCATCTACATACTTCCATTCTTTGGGTAAAGAAATTTCAGAAGAAGATGCATTCAAATGGCTATTTTGAGGAGGGGGTTCATTTAAATTCAAATTATCAAAACCAAGATCATCATCAAAATCATTTTTCTTTAAATCAGAAATTTCATTAAAAACTAGATGAATAAACTCTTCTATTACTAAGGTCCTTTTGTTAAAGACACGAAAGGCTTTAGAAACGGAGGAGTAACCAAGAAAAATGCCTTCATCGGATTTAGCATCAAATTTACCTAGGACATCCTTTTCATTTAAAATGAAACATTTACAACCAAAAACTTTAAAATAAAAATATTTGGTTTTTTGTTATTCCATAATTCATAGGGAGTTTTTGATAGAGATGGTCTTATTAGGACCCTATTCATGATGTAACAAGCCGTATTTACGGCTTCGGCCCAAAAATATTTGGGTAAACTATGTTCATTTAACATAGTTCTTGCCATTTCTTGTAGGTTTCTATTTTTCCTTTCAACTACTCCATTTTATTGAGGATTTCTTGGAGTTGAGAAGTTGTGATTGTACCCATTAACTTCACAAAAATTTTGAAAGTCACGGTTTTGAAATTCACCACCGTGATCACTCCGAATTGATGAAATCATGAAGCCTTTTTCGTTTTGAGTGAGTTTACAAAATTTAGAGAAACACTTGAAGCAATCACTTTTGTGAGCTAAGAAATAGGTCCAAGTGTATCTAGAGTAGTAATCCACAATCACAAAAGCATATTTGCTTCCACCTAGACTTGTTGTATCAATTGGTCCAAATAAGTCCAAATGGATCAATTGTAATGGTCTAGTGGTGCTAATTTGATTTTTTGGTTTGATTCAAATCTAACGATATAACCTTTATCGCATAATTGACTAATGCTCAATAGATTATGTTTTAATCCATCAACTAGTAACACATCATCAATGGAAAAACTTGATTTGTTACCTATGGTTCCCTTACCAATGATTTTGCCTTTGTTGTTGTCTCCGAAGGTGACATAGCCTTCGTCCATGCTAGTGAGCTTGGTGAATTGGGATGGATCTCCGGTCATATGCCTTGAGCATCCACTATCAAGATACCATCTCTTGCTCCTAGCATGTGATGGTGTATATTTCTACAAGAAGGAATTATTTTTAGGTACCCATTTACTTTTGGGTGCCTCAAAAACTAATCTAAGTTGTTTATCATGTTGCATAGACTTGATCATGGTTCCTTTAGGAACCCAAATCAATTTGTTCGGACTAATTTTCTTGAATGGACATTGGTAAGTTATATGTCCATATTTGCAACAAAAGTTGCAATTGCTTTGGTGTTGAACATGTAAGATAGGACCTTTAATGAAGGTGGTTGGATTTTGGTAAGTACTTCTCACAAATTCAATTCCACTCCTTTTAGGAACGTGACCCTTATTTGTAAGGATCATGTTTAAGGACTTGCTACCGATCTCGAATTTCTTTAAGGTGTCCTTAAGTACTAAGTTCTCATTTTGGAGAGTTTCTAGATCATGGCATTTAGTACATGGAGCTAGACTATCATGATATTCAGTTTTTAATTTATCAAAATCACAAGTAAGACTATCATGCTCCTTTTTTAGCAATTTGTATTTTCTACTAATTGTCTTACATTCATTAAATAATTCATGGAAGGCATTTAATAATTCATGATAAGGTAAATCTGCATTAATTAAATCCGTTACCTCTTCTTCGAAGGCCATTAGGACGTAATGAGCAACTTGTTCGGTGTTAGACTCCTCTTCTTCGGACGTGCTTGAATCATCCCATGTTGCCTTGAGCGCCTTCTTCTTTGATGCTTTCTTTTTCGCTTATGGATAATCGTTCTTGTAGTGTCCTGGTTTCTTGCACTCATAGCAAATTATTTGGTCCTTCTTGTGTTCGAATTTATTTTTTGTATTATTTTTAAATTTATTCTTTCTTAAATATTTTTTAAATTTTTGAGTCAAAAGTGCACTGTCATTGTCACTGTCCTCATCACTTGATGTTCCTTTCAAGTGGTCTTCTTATGATGTGAGTGCCATATCCTTCCTGTTCTTTGGAAGGGGGTTCTCGAGCTTGTCATGAGCTTGACATGTCATTTCGTAGGTCATTAAAGACCCAATGAGTTCTTCAAGAGGGAATGTTTTAAGGTCTTTGGCCTCTTGAATGGCCGTAACTTTTGGATCCCAACTTTCTGGGAGAGATATTAAGATTTTAGTTACTACTTCAAAGTTAGTAAAACCTTTACTAGAGCTTTAAGTCCATTGATGACATCCGTGAACCGGGTGTACATGTCTCCGATGGACTCACTTGGTTTCATTCGAAAAAGTTCGTAAGAGTGCACAAGGATGTTGATTTTGGACTCTTTCACTCGGCTAGTGCCTTCATGAGTGACTTCAAGAGTTCTCCAAATATCAAAAGCTGAATCACAAATTGAAACACGATTAAATTCATTTTTATCTGTGCACAAAACAATGCATTCATAGCCTTTGCATTTAAAGTAAAAACTTTTTTTTCCGATTCATTCCATTCGCTCATCGGAAGAGAAGAATTTTGAAATCCATTCTCGACAATAGACCAAAGCTCAAAGTCCATAGAAATGAGGAAGATCTTCATGCGAGTCTTCCAATATGTGTAATCCGACCCATTAAACAAAGGTGGTCATGCAATAGAATGACCCTCTTGCATGCCGGAGTAAGTCATCTCTCTTAGGTATTAAACCAAATATGAGAGATAACCTTGCTCTGATACCAATTGTTAGGATAAAGAGCACTAAGAGGGGGGGGAATTAGTGCAGTGGATTAAAACGTTGGTTTTTGAAATCGTTGGCACGATAAAAAACCGAACTTGAAAAGTTTAACTTAGACGCGTGTTTGTAGAGAAGTGCAGCAAGATTATAAAGTAAGTAAGAAAGTTTGCAGTAAGATAAATTGCGATAAGTAAACATAAACCAGAGATTACTCCAATTTTAGAGTGGTTCGGTCAAATGACCTACATCCACTTGCAAGGCCCCTCTTCGATGAGGCTCTCACCTTCCACTAGCAAATCTCTTGAAAGAGAAAGGTAAATACCTCTCTTACAACTCTTTACAAGCGGTTCACTCTCTTACAGATTTTCGAGAAGGAAGGAGGTGAACACTAGCAAATTGAAAATAAGACTTTCTAAGATTTTTCTAAGACCTTTCTCTCAATCAATTGCTGCTCAAAAAGTTGTAATCTCAGCTGAGATTTGAGGGGTATTTATAGGCCTCAAGAGGATTCAAATTTGGGCTCCAAATTTGAATTCTCGTGGAGTTCTCGATGCTGGCGGTGCCACCGCCTGTTACTGTCAGACGTTGATAGTGCTGGGCGGTGCCATTGCCCAGCTCTTAGGTGCTGGGTGGTGCAACCGCCCTGTCTGGCAGTGCCACCGCCAGACTCTTCGGTTGACTGGTTGGGCTTCAAACTTAGCCCAAACCAAGTCTAATTTTGGGCCCAGTTGGCCCCTAACCAGGATATAGGATTATCTCTTAATCCTAATCGTAATTACATATTAACTACATAACAAGAAAAACATCCTAAGCAAGTTTTCAACCGCGAACGTCAAGTCTTGATCCGGCGAGCTTTCCGACGAACTTCTCCCGACGGACTCCCAGCAAGCTCCTGAACTTGTGATGACTTTAATGAGTGGCTGAGCCTTCTCGATGATCTCCGTGAACCTCCGATGATCTCTTCGGCGAACTTTCGAAAATTCCGACAGGTTCCCGATTTCTTCTCGGTTGGTTCCGGCAGCATCTCCGACGATTCTTCGGACTCTTAAACGTCCATCGAACTTGACTCTGGTATCCTTGCTTTGTATTTTCTGGTTATCGTAGTTAATCCTGCATACTTAACTCAATAATATGGATTAGATCAAATAACCCATCAATTGATTTTATCATCAAAATCCGAGATTCAACACTTGATACTTATAAATTAAGATTTATCATGAATCAATTTTTTTTAATTGTTCTCCTATGATTATACTTGCTATACATTAAAGAGAAACTTTACTGAAGCTATGATCTTGATTTCTTGCAATTATAATTTGAATTTTCTATTGAATGCATCAAGATTGTTTCCTATTTAAAAGGAGATTTGTCGAAATGTTTCATGGTCTTTTAATATTTATGATCTTGATAATTATGTTTTGAAACTTTATGTAAATCAAGATTGTTCATCATGATTCTTTCAAAGAGGAGATTTTCTATGTGAATCATAAGATTTTATATGCATGAATTGAGATTTTGTTCTCCTACAATTCTTTTTGCTATTAACTAAAAATGAAACTTGTTCTTGTAAACCATGATATGCTACTTGACATCTTGATAATTTATAACTAGAGTCTTCTTTTTGAATCAAAATTGTTTCCTATCATGCTTTCTATTTACAAAAGAAGAAATTTGTCAAAAATGATATATGTCTTTTGACATTCATTTTTCATCTTTGTTGTTTCCCTTGTCATGATTTGAAGATCATAGTAAAGGGAAATGAATTACACTATTGTATTGTTATTCCTTTCTATTTGACAATGACATAGGGGGAGCAAATTTTGCTAGCTTGCTAACTAGCTTGCATACTTCAAGAAAAAGCAAAAGTGCTATCTTGCAAATCTCAAGAGAAGCAATATGTGCTAAGTTACACATTTCAAGAAGAGACAAAAATTGCTATCATGAACATCACCAAAAATTTGCTACCTTGCATGATGTAAAAGTTGCTAGAATTGCTAGCTTGCAAATTGCATAGAGAAAGGAGTGCTATCTTGTCTATCTCAAGAAGCAAAACATGCTAACTTGCACATCTAGCAAAATTGACAAATTTGCATATTTCAAGAAGCAAGAGTTGCTTTCTTGAACATCTCAAAACTGCTAGCTTGCATGTTCTAAAATATTGTAAAATTTGCTAGCTTATATGTTGTAGAAATTGTTATCTTATTACCTTGCTTATCTATGATGATAGCAAAATTGCGCATGATGATAAAAATGGAGATTATGATTATCATGCAATGAGTTGAACTTATATTTCCAAACATTTGAAAGTTAAACTTCTCCTTTTTATTGATGATAAAGGGGAGAAGTATGATTATGTTATGCATCATGATGTGTTGTAAATATTCATGATGAATATTTACAATAACTTAAATTTAGCTTGAATTCAAGGTTCTATCAATATGACATATTGATAGGGGGAGTTTGTTTAAACTCGGAAGTTAAGGTTAACTTCTTCATCGAATGGTTGTCATCATAAAAAAGGTGAAGATTGTTAAATCTCGAATTTTGATGATGAAACCAATTGATAAGTATTAATGTTTTAATCTACGTTTTGAGTGACACAGGATGCTTCGATCAGGATGAGATAATTAAAGCAAGAAAAATCATGTTGGGTCGAAGTAAAACATGTCAGAAGATTGGACGTCGGGCCGGAGGAATAGTCGACATATCGATAGAAGGCTTCGGGCCATGGATTCGGGCATCAGACCAAGAAGAGCGGATACTGTGCCATGGATATCGGAGTTGCAGAGTCGATTGGCCGATTGGTCAATAGGCTGCAAGAGAGGACGATGCGCCAAAGAATCAGACGAAGCATCAAGGGATCAATAACATGCCGAACAACATGATTAATGCTTAGTATTAATTATCTAGATCGAAGTGTATTTTTACATGTGTAGGATTAACTATGCTAGCAAGGCATGGAGCAAAATAAAGTTCCGGAGTCAAGGACATGACTTCGTTGGGAGTTCAAAAATTCGTCGGAAGTCTGGATGTTCGTCGGAAGTTCTGTCGGAACCAGCCGAGAAGTTTCGGAGCTTGCTAGAGAAGCTCATCAGAACTCACCAAGAAGATCTCGTGAAGACCAGGAGCTTGTCGGGAGTCTACCAGAACATTGCTGAGAGATCATCAAAAGTTCGTTGGAAGATCACCGGAAGCTCGCCGGAAGAATAGACATAGGGACTTGTTTATCTTAGCAAATGTCTTAGGATTTTGTAGTTAGCACGTAATTGGGCTTAGATTTGGGCCAACCCAATTAGGGGCCATCTAGGCCCATGTAAGAACTATGTTGGGCCCAATAAGAGGCCCAAATAGTGCCCCAAGAAGTCTCACCGTCGTGGCATAGTCTTTGAGACTGTGTCAGGCGGTGGTATCGCTAGTTTGGACGGTTATAACGCCCTTGGCAGGGTGCCAGGCAGTGGCACCGCCTGTCTGGGCAGTGGTACCACCCAGCATGGCCTCGCAGGCGATGGTACCACCCAGGTTGGGTGGTGGTACCGCCGAGTGTCAGACTGACACTGCTAGTGGTACAGCCCAACGAAAGCGGTGGTACCGCCCATGCCCGAAAAATCCGAGATGAGATATTTTTAGGCTCCAAGTTTGAATCAACTTAAAGCCTATAAATATCCCTCTCATCCTTGGTTAAAAGACACAAGCATAGAGAGTTTAAAAGTAGAAAAATGCTATAGAAATCCCTTTTGAGAATCCTCTAGTCTAAGTGTTAGAATTCTGTAAGAGGAGAGTGAGTACTTGTAAGGGTTGTCTCTTAAACCTAGTAAAAGGAGAAGAGGGGTGTAAAAAGGAGATTGATCTTCGCCTATAAAGGGAGATCGTTAGTGGATACTGATGGCCTCGACGGAAGAGGAATCGACGGAGTGGATTTAGGTCACGATGACCGAACCACTATAAAATTGGTGTGCTATCTGGTTTGCATTTCTATTGTTGTCATTTACATACTGCAAACTATTTTACTTAGTCACTATGCTTCCATATGCTTTTAAGTTAAGTTTCCAAAATCGTTTTCAACATAAACAGATGTTATCGTATGAAAGTTTTTGAAGACGTGATTTTTTCGCTGCACTAATTCACCCCCTCTCTTAGTGCGGACCCCGATCCTAAAAATTTTGAGGTAGTAAAAGCTATATGCTAATCTAAATAAGTGTGATTTCTTTACTTCTAATGTTGTGTTTTTGGGGTATGTTGTCTCAAAAGATGGAATCATGATGGATCAAAGTATGGTAGAAGCTATTCTCAATTGGCCGACACCTGCTTCATTGCATGATGTAAGGGGTTTCCATGGCTTAACTTCTTTTTACAGAAGATTCATCAAGAGTTTCAGCTCTATTGTTGCTCCAATCACCGAATGTCTAAAATGTGATAAATTCAAATGGATTAATGACGCTAATGATGCTTTTGAGCTTTTAAAAAGAAAGGTGACCGAAGCTCCTATCTTAGTTCTACCAAAATTTGACATTGTATTTGAGATTGAATGTGATGCATCTAATATGGGAATTGGTGCTATTTTGAGTCAAGACGGAAAGCCAATTACATTTTTTAGTGAGAACATGAATAATACAAGAAGGAAATCTTCTACCTATGATAAGGAGTTCTATGCCATATATCGAGCTTTATCTCATTGGAGTCAGTACCTTCTTGCCAAGCCATTTGTGCTATATTCAGATCATGAAGCATTAAAATTCATAAATCACTAACATAAGCTAAACAAGAGGCATGCAGCTTGGGTGGAGTTTTTGTAATCCTATAACTTTACAATTAAGCACAAATTTGGTGTTCAAAATATGGTTGCTGATGCATTGAGCAGAAAGCATTCTTTATTATTAGCAATGGAAGTCAAAGTTGTTGGATTTGAGACTTTCAAATATCTCTTTGAGAATGATATAGATTTTGGGTTAATATGGTAGAATTACAAATCAGGTTCCTTTCAACAATTTTCTATCCTTGATGGTTTTCTTTTTCGAGCTAATGCTTTATGTGTTCCATCTTGTTCTTTGAGATAAGTAATTCTAGCTGAAGCTCATGGTGGTGTTTTTGGTGGATATTTCGGTAGAGATGAGACTTTAGGTCTTATTCAATGAAACTTCTATTGGCCTAAGATGTTTAGAGATGTGGAAAGACATGTAAAAAAATAAGAACTCAAAGGATTGTACACTCCATTGCTTGTGCCAAATGCTCGGTAGGAGGAAGTGAGTCTTGATTTCATTTTGGGACTGCCAAGAACTCAAAGGAACAAGGATTCTATCATGGTTATTGTTGACAGATTTTCAAAAATGTCTCACTTTTTTCCTTATAATAAATCGAATGATGCATCTCATATTGTTGATTTGTATTGTAAGGAGATTGTTAAATTGCATGGTATTCCAAGAACTATGGTGTTTGATCGAGATTCATTATTTGTTAGTCATTTTTGGAGAACTCTTTGGAGGAAGTTGGGTACTTCTTTGAACTTCAGCAGCTCGCATCATCTACAAACCAATGGGCAAATTGAGGTAACGAATAGAAGCTTAGGAAATTTGCTTAGAAGATATGTTGGTAAGAATATTAAGCAATGGGATCTCATTCTTCCACAAATTGAGTTTGTCTACAATCGTTCTATCCATCACAGTAATGGTAAGAGTCCTTTTGAGGATGTTTATGGTGCTAATCCTACTAGTCCTTTGGACTTAATCCCTCATTCTACAATAAAGTAATTTAGTGGAGATGTCGATGAAAGAGCTAAGTAGATGAAGAAGTTGCATGAGGGTGTGAAAACAACCATTGAGAAGCAAAATGAGAGGTACATGCATGCTGCCAACAAACACAGAAAACATGTGGAGTTTAATGTTGGTGATTTGGTTTGGATTCATCTAAGGAAGGAAAGGTTTCCACCAAGCAAATTTGGAAAACTAAAACCAAAGGCTGATGGTCCATTCAAGGTGCTTAAGAGAATTGGTAAAAATGCTTATGAGATTGAGCTACTTGAAGATTACGGAGTATCCCTAACATTTAATATGGCTGATTTAAGTCCTTTTTATAATTATGTTGATGAATCAAATAAGGACTTGAGGACAAGTTTTTTTCAACCAGGGGAGATTGACACGGGAGTGTCTAATTTACTACAATCTGATCATATGAACTTTGATTATGATATGATATTTTTTTCAGCCAACAATGATACTTCATAATCTTCAACTCAGCCCACTTAAATATGATAGCACATCAGCATATTCCCTGCATAAAGTTAAAGCTGTTTCAAGGTGTTTTTCTTCATGATAAAGGAATGTATTAAATGAGTTGGTTAGCAGCTATGAACATTTCTTCATGACCAAGGAATGCATTAAAGGACTTGGTTAGTAGTTGTAAATACTTAATTTCAAAATTCCTTATGCATGAAGGGTTGTTTCATGCACTAGTATTTATTTTAGTGTTTAGAACTTAGAAAGAACTTTAGAAACTGATGATATTTTGCGAAAGCTCTCTTGGAGTTCTCACTTAAACTTTGTATCTCTTGGATGCTTCCTTGAGTGGTAATTCTTTTATTTTCAGTTCTATATTCTTGTTTAATCTCCTTAGGGTGTTGAACTTTCTATATCTCTTTGCGATTTTGAATTGGGTGGTGAACTATTTTTTTGATTTTATTGAGTTCGTACATTTTCCATCCGAAAAAATTGTACTATCGGTTTTCTTTCGAGTTCTATTCTACTTTACCCCCATTCTACATCATGTCGATATCATGTATAGATCACCACTAGAGAGGAGGATACTGGACCTCCTTCACCCTCACCTAGAGATTTGGAGGGATTCAGGAATATACGATCTCCCTAAGTAACACAATATTTCATATATACAGTTTTAAGTTTCACAGTTTTTGTGCATCAATCGTCGCACGACGACCAACACACAGATGAAAAATCTCAAGATTTTATTTTTCTTATGTTCTTCCACTGTGCATGTAATGTCAACCACCAGATTTCCCTACAGTGGTGTTAGAGCCAGGTTGTTTGTGCAAAAGATTGGTTTTGAACAACATGTGTTGTGTTTTGAAGAAGTTTTTGATGTCAAAATCGTTGACACAAAAGAGAGAAAGGGTAGCAACTGTTACTGCCCATGCTGCCCTCATAGATAGCAGCACTGACATCAGCGTGTAGGCTCCCGACCGGCTGTCGGTGGGCTACTGCAGCGACAATCGCTAGTGTGTAGGTACAACTGCCTACAGCGGCGCACATAGGTAGGGTCGTAAGCATGGCAGCCTCCTGCACGCAAGCATTGCGCCTGCATGCAAGGGAGACGCTAGCGGGCGAGCCCCGCCCCTGGTGGGATAGTCCTCACCAATGACGGCCGCTAGAGCGCAGGCGCAAGTGGCACCTGCCATCATTGGGCCCGCGTGCAAGCCCTAGCAAGCGACGCCTGGCGCTGCGCCCGCGAGCAGAGCCGCTCATGGGGGCGCCCACCTACAACAGTGGCACCCTCACTCCCCAGCCATAGAGGGCCACCGTCGGTAAAAAGATAAATTTTCCCCTATGAATTTGAGAAATTTTAGTTCTATCCTTTTATCTAAATTACTAAAATACCCCTCAATTCAAAGTATTCCCTACATATCCTTAATTTCAAAAAATATTAATTAATTAAAAGATTTAATTTATTATTCTTATTATCTAGTAGTCCTTCACGATGATGATGTGTACATGTGATGTATGATGTTTATGACGATTGAGTCGACACTAAGAGGGGGGGTGAATTAGTGCTTACATTAAAAATCATGTCGATTCGAAAATATTTTCATTCGATGAAAATTGATATCGGAAAGATGAGTTTAACTTGTAAGCTCATTCATAAGCATAGTGAAAGAAGAAAGTAAGGCAGTTTGTAGTAAAGGTAAATAGCAAGAAGTAAATGCAAACCAAGTTTTATAGTGGTTTGGTCGTCATGACCTACATCCACCCCTGATTCCTCTTTCGTCAAGGCCACCAGCATCCACTAACGATCTTCCTTCAATGGGCATAGACCAACTACCCTTATAACTTGATTCTTCTTTTGACAGGTTCAGGAGGGAACCTTTACACCCCCACTACCTCCTCTCTTAAACTTCACCAACACTTAGAGCTTGAGAGGAGTTCTCACGAGATTACATTAGCATTTTTCTTTCTTTTTTTCTCTCAATTCTTATGTATTCTAAGCAAAGATGAGAAGGGTATTTATAAGCCCCAAATGAATTCAAACTTGGAGCCTAAAAGTGTCTCATCCCCCGTTTTTAGGATATTGGTGGTACCACCACTTATGTTGGGCAATACCTGTTGGGAAATCTTGGGGACGACATCACATGCATAGTGGAAGAACAGAAAATAAAATCTCCAATTCCTAAAAATATGTTCGTCATCATGTGAAGATTGGTGCGTAAAAATCCGTGAAATAGAAAGCCACGTGTGAGATATATTATGTTACCTAGGGAGATCGTATATCCCTGAATCCTTGCAGATTTCTAGGAGAGGGTAAAGGAGGTAAAGCACCCTCCTCTCTAGCGGTGATCCACACAACAGGCTACGATGACACTCCTCAAAACTCTAGGCCTGCTCTAAGGTAAAGAGGAGAAGTAGAATAGGAGAGGAAGCAAAAAGCTCTAGCCTATGAACTATTGAATCCCTCCTATTTACAGAGGTCCCCTGTTAACTTAACCCTAATGGATCCTCCCCTATTAGGTATTGGATCTCCATCCAACTACCAAAGCCTCTTAGATTAGTGTATCTCTATCTAATAATCTCTCATAAGCTCTTATTGGATCTTATCTATAGGATCCGATAATTCAAGGATTTATTGGATATCCAATAAGATAGGAGCTCCGGTGGATATTTCTTATCCGAACCTCTACTCATCACAATGATTAGATTCATAAAATTCTTGGAAATCATGGTTTTGAAATTCACCACCGTGATCACTTCGAATTTACGAAATCATAAAACCCTTTTCATTTTGAACACGTTTACAAAACTTAGAGAAATACCTAAAGCATTTACTTTTATGTGCCAAAAAATACGTCCATGTGTATCTACTATAATCATCTACAATGACAAAGGCATATCTGCTACCTCCTAGGCTTGATGTAAAAATTGGTTCGAACAAGTCCATATGGATCAATTGCAAAGGTCTAGAGGTGCTTATTTATTTCTTAGGTTTGAAGCTACTTTTTATTTGTTTTCCTAATTGGCAAGCATCACATACATTATCTTTAACAAACTTGATATGAGAAAATCCTCTTACAAGTTCTTTAGATGATTAGTTTCATGCTAGCATGACCTAATCTCCTATGCCAAAGCCATGCATCATCATTCAAAACCGAAAAACACATTTCATTGCAAAGATCATTAATGTCAATGGTATATACGTTATTTTATTTTAATATAATCATATATATGTTTTTGTATGGTTTTTCAATAATTCAAGTATTAGATTCAAATTTAACAATATATCCTTTAACACATAATTGACTAATGCTCAAGAGGTTATGTTTTAAATCATCAACTAACAAAACATCTTCAATAAAGAAGTTGGATTTGTTACCTATAGTTCCTTTGTCAATGATTTTACCCTTATTGTTGTCTCCAAAGGTGACATATCCTTCATCTATGCTAGTGAGTTTAGAGAATTGAGATGGATATCCAGTCATATGCCTTGAGCATCCACTATTAAGGTACCATCTCTTGCTCCTAGCTTGTGATGATTTACGTTTCTACAAAAGAGGATGATTTTTAGGTACCCATTTGACTTTGGGTGCCTCAAAAATCGATCTAAATTTCTTATCATATTGTATAGAATTTTTTACGGTTCCTTTAGGAACCCATATCAATTTGTGTGGACTAACCTTTTTAAATGAACAATGATAAGCTTTATGTCTACGTTTACAACAAAAGTTACATTTGTTTTGGGGTGAAATATGCAAGATAGGGCCTTTAACGAAGGTGATTGGATTATGGTGAGAGATACTCATAAATCCTATTCCACCTTTCTATGAACGTGACCCTTGTTGGCAAGGATCATGTTCAAAGACTTGCTACCTACCTCAAATTTCTTCAAGGTATCCTTGAGTAGCAAGTTTTCCTTTTGAAGTATTTCTAAATCATGGCATTTCATATATGGAGATAAACTATCATTATGCTCAATTTTTAGTTTATCAAAATTACTAACAAGAGAATCATGCTCCTTTTTTTAACAATTTATATTTTTTACTAATTGTTTTGTATTCATCAAATAAATCATGAAAAGTATTTAATAATTCATTAAATGATAAAATTGCATCAATTGAACTTGATACCTCCTCTCCAATGGCCATTAGTGCATAGTGAGCAACTTGCTCGGTGTTGGGCTCCTCTTCTTCTGATGCGCTTGAGTCATCCCATGTTGCTTTGAGCTCCTTCTTCTTCGGTGTCCTCTTCTTGGCTTGGGAACATTCACTCTTGTAGTGTCCTGGTTTCTTGCATTCATAGCAAATTACTTGATCTTTCTTGGGTTCAGATTTATTTTTAGTGTCTTTTTAGATTTATTTCTTTTAATGAATTTTTTGAATTTTCTTGTTAAAAGTGTCAAGTCATCATCAAAGTCCTCATCACTTGAGTTTTCTCTAAAGTGGTCATCATCTAAGCCCGAAAGGTAGGCAACTCTTGCCGATCACAACTCTTTGTGATTCCCGTCCTGTTCGTGTTGGAAAATCTTGGGGGCAATATCACATACACAACGGAAGAACAGAAAATAAAATCCCCTATTCCCAAAGAGATGTTCGTCGTCGTGCGAAGATTGGTACGTAAAATCCATGAAACTTAAAACTACATATAAGATAAATTATGTTACCTAAGGAGATCGTATATCTCTAAATCCCTACAGATATCTAGGAGAGGGTGAAGAAGGTCAAGCGCCCTCCTCTCTAGTGGTGATCCACAAAGCAGGGCTACGACGATGCTCCTCAAAACTCCAGGCCTGTTTTAAGACAAAGAGGGGGAGGAAAATAGGAGAGGCAAGCAAAGGCTATGACCCATGAACCACTGAATCCCTCCTATTTATAAAGGTCCCCTATCAACTTAACCATAATGGATCCTCCCTTATTGGGTATTGGATCTTCATCCAACTACCCAAGCCTCTTAGATTAGTGGATCTTTATCTAATAATCTCTCATGGGCTCTTATTGGATCTCGTCAATTGGTCCAATAATTCAGGGGCTTATTGGATATCCAATAAGATATGGACTTTAGCGGATATCTCATATCCGAACCTCTACGCATCGTAATGCCTACAATATGTGTGTGACCCTCTCGGCCCAATATCGAGTTGATCGTGAGTCATACCTGTTAGAACTCCGTTTGGCTCAATGAATTATTATCTCCATAATAATTCTCTCGATTCATCGACTACGGATGTACTAGACCACTACGCCGCAGTCCCCAAACGATACAAGGGAATCTAATCCATTGGACATATCTGTCCTCAATTACTATGTACCTATAATCCCTCATCCATCTAAGATCCTAAAAACTGTATACCGGGCATGGTGCTGTCAAACCCATATGGTTTCTACTCGAGTCTTGTTCTAATCGGATTCTCCCGGAGAACTCTTTCTCTCTCAATCTGAATGACCCTAGCTAGTGATTTATCTGAGCAAGAATGCATGGGATATTCCTCTTATGACACTGAGAGTAGATGATCCTCTATCAAAACTCAATAGTCCTTATAAGGTTGATTACCACTCCCGATGACCGGTTGTGCTAGATCTGGGATATCCATGTTGGAAAATCTTTGGGGGAGGCATCACATTCACAGTGAAAGAACAAAAACAAAACCCCCTATTCTCATAGAGATGTTCGTCGTCGTGTGAAGATTGGTGTGTAAAAATCCGTGAAACTTAAAACTGCATGTAAGATAAATTGTGTTACCTAGGGAGATCGTATATCCCTAAATCCTTGCAGATCTCTAGAAGAGGGTGAAGGAGGTCAAGCGCCCTCCTCTCTAGTGGTGATCCACATAGCAGGGCTACGACGATGCTCCTCAAAACTCCAGGCCTGCTTTGAGGTGGAGGCGGGGAGGAGAATAGGAGAGACAAGCAAAGGCTCTAGCCTATGAACCATTGAATCCATCTTATTTATAGAGGACCCCTATCAACTTAACTCTAATGGATCCTCTCCTTATTGGGTATTAGATCTTCATCCAACTACCTAAGCCTCTTAGAATAGTGGATGTCTATCCAATAATCTCTCATGGGCTCTTATTGGATCTCATCTATAGGATCCAATAATTGAGGGGCTTATTGGATATCCAATAAGATAGGGGTTCCGGCGAATATCTCATATCCTAACCTCTACTTATCGTAATACCTATCAAATGTGTGTGATCCTCTATGCCCAATATTGAGTTGGCCATGAGTCATACATGTTAGAACTCCTTCTGACTCAGTGAATTATTATCTCTATAATAATTCACTCGACTCATCGATTGCGGACGTACTAGGTTACTACGTCGCAGTCCCCAAATGATACAGGGGATTCCAATCCATTGGACCTATCTGTCCTCAGTTACCATGTATCTATAGTCCCTCATCCATCTAATATCCCAGAGATTGTATATTGGGCATGGTGTTGTCAGACCCATACGGTTTCTACTCGAGTCTTGCTCTAATCAGATTCTCCCATAGAACTCTTTCTCTCTCAATCCGAATGACCCTAACTAGGGATTTGTTTGAGCAAGAACATATGAGATATTTCTCTCATGACATCGAGAGTGGATGATCCTCTATCGACACTAAATAGCCCTCGTAAAGTTGGCTACCACTCCTGAAGACCGACTGTGCTAGATCTGGGACATCCAAACCTATAAATCCAGTATCAAAGAGTGGAGCACTTATACAAGACATCCTTAGTGTCTCAAGTCTAAGGACCAGATACACCACTGGGACTATGGAATCGCTGTCTGATAATAAGGCATCGTCAACTATTCAGCATTCCGTAAGAGGATCAATCAGTGAACTCATTCCCCAATGAGCACCTGTATTATATCCCTAGTGTCCCCACACGAGCAGCTATGAGACTAGTTGCATCCATCATATGGATGGGTATACAACACACTAGTCTATCCGGTTATCTCGATGTCTTACTTGAGTAACCTATAACCGGAATTATTTAGGATCTGTGTTTAAAGACGAATCGGTCTCATTATTATGATCTCATCATGATCTGATTCCTATTACACAGATCCAAGGACATCACAATATATATATATGCATATATGCAATAAGTAATATAAAGTGATAAATACCAAAATATAATAAGCAAAAAGACTGCGTGTCAAGGCACACGTGCCATCACTCATGTGATTGGCTTGCTGGGCACCTATGACTAGCAATCTCCCACTTAACCTAAAGCCAATCACCTATGTGTCTGATCCCCATCAAACCCTTGTGACGCTCAAAGATAATTTAAGACAATGGCTTTGTTAGTGGATATGCAATATTATCTTTAGATGGAACTCTTTCCATTGCTACATCTCCTCGGGTCACGATCTCTCTGATTAAGTGGAACCTTGTCATAACATGCTTAGATTTTTTATAAGACCTAGGTTCCTTCGCTTGAACAATTGTCCCGTTATTATCGTAATATAAGGAAATCGACTCCTCGCTGCCTAGAACAACTCCTAGATCTGTGATGAACTTCTTGATCCAAACTCCCTCCTTTGTTGCCTCTGCTGCAGTAATGTACTCCGTCTCTATGGTCAAGTCAGTAGTAGTATCTTGCTTGGAACTATTCTAGCACATTGCTTCTCCATTCAAGGTGTACACATGCCCCGAATTTGACTTGCTATCATCGACATCAAACTGAAAACTTGAGTCCGTGTAGCCTTCAACCCTGAGGCTACTACCTCCATATACTAGTAAAAGATCCATAGTCTTTCTCATCCCTGATTTTTAGGGTACTAGTAGTACCATCGCTTGTGCTCGATAGTACCATCGCCTGTAACACTAATACTCGGCGGTACCATCGCCCAATTTGGTAGTACCACCGCTTGGGAGACTATGTCTGGGCATACAATCGCCTAGTCTGGCGGTACCATCGCCTAACATAATCTCGGAGACTATGCCACTGATGGTTCCACCTGTTGGGTCATTGTTTGGGCCTTTCACTTGGCCCAGCACAGCCTAAACTTAGGCCCAATTGGCCCCTGATTGAGTTAGCCCAACTCCAACCCAATTACACCTAAAATCTATTTCGATCTAGACAATTATTACAAAGCTAAATCAAATATTGTCTAGCATGTCATTGGTTCATTGATGCCTCATCTAATTCTTTGGCGCATCATCCTCTCTTCAGGCCTATTGCCCAATCAGCTAGTTGACCTCTGTAACTCTAATTTTCTTAGCTCCATTTTCACTCTTCTTGGCCTGAGGCCTTCTGTTGATATGTCGACTTATCCTCCGGCTCAATGTTTAATCTTCTGATATGTTCTACTCTGGCCCAACATGATTCTTCCTTCTTTAATTGTCTCTTCCTGATCGAAGCTTCCTACATCACTTAAAACACAAATCAAATCATAAACACTATCAATTGGTTTCATCATCAAAATCCAAGATTCAATAGGATCTCCATCCAACTACCCAAACCTCTTAAATCAATGGATCTCTATCCAATAATCTCTCATTGACTCTTCTTAGATCTTATCCATAAGATCCAATAATTCAAGGGCTTATTGGATATCCAATAAGATAGGGGCTCCAGCGGATATCTCATATACGAACATTTACTTATTGTAACACTAACTATATGTGTTTGACTCTTTAGGCCTAATATTAAGCTGGCCATGAGTCATGTCTGTCATAACTCCTTTTAAATCAATGATTTATTATCTCCATAATAATTCACTCAATTTATCGATTACAGATGTACTATGCCACTACGCCGTAGTTCCTAAATAATACAGGAGAATCTAATCCATTGGACATTTCTATTCTTAATTATTGTGTATCTATAGTCCATCATCTATCTAATATCTCAAAGATCATATTTCGGGCATGGTACTGTTAGGCCCATTCGGTATCTACTTGATCCTCGCTTTAATCAGATTCTCCTAGAGAATTCTTTCTCTCTCAATCCAAATGATCATATTTAGGGATTTGCTTGAGTAAAAACATATGAGATATTACTTTCATGACATTGAGAGTGGATGATCCTCTATCAACACTCAATACCCCTTGTAAGGTTGATTGTCACTCTCGATGACCAGTTGTTCTAGATTTGGAACTTTTAAGTTTATAAGTCTAGTATCAAAGAGTGGAGTACTCATACAGAACATTCTTGGTGTCTCAAGTCTAAGAACCAAATATACCACTGGGACGATGAAATTGTTAGGAACAAGTCGGCACTAAGAGGGAGGGTGAATTAGTGTAGCGGTAAAAATTACGTCGGTTCAAAACTTCATTGCGATTAAATCTATTTCCGACGAAAATAATTTCGTAAATATCTTAACTTGAAATTGTATAGAAACATAGTGAAGGAGGAATTCAGTTTGTAATAAAAATAATTAGCAAGAAGTAAAATGCAAATCAGATTTTAGAGTGGTTCGATCGTCGTGACCTACAACCAGTTCGTCGATTCCTCTTCCGTCGAGGCCACCAGCATCCACTATCGATCTTCCTTTAATAGGTGAAGATCAACCTCCTTCTTACACCCCTCTTCTCTTTTTACTGGGTTTAGGAGACAACCCTTACAAGCACTCACTCCTCTCTCAAACTATTGTAACACTTAGACTAGAGGAGGATTCTACAAGAGATTTCTATAGTGTTTTTCCCTTTTTAAATTCTTTGTGCTTGTGTTTGTTAATCAAGGATGAGAGGGGTATTTATAGGCTTCAAGTTGATTCAAACTTGGAGCCTAAAATGGTATTGTCCTAGGTTTCCTAAGTCCTGGCGGTACCATCATCGTTCTTGGGTGGTACTACCACCGTAGGATCTGGTACTAGGCGGTACCATTGTCGAACAAGGGCAGTACAACCATTGGCAGCATTGTTGTTGGCAGTACCACCGCCCAGCCTGGGTGGTACCACCCCCCAGGAATCTTGGGGTGCTGTTCCCCAGGTGGTGCCACCGCCAGCCAGGGTTTCAGCACCCTGGTTGGGCCTTGAATCCAGCCTAAACTAGTCCAGCTTTGGGCCCAGTTGGCCCCTAACAGAGTTGATGGGATTACCTCCCAATCGTAACTCTAATTATGTGCTAACTACGATTCCTAAGACATAATCTGAGCAAGATAAATCTGGTTTCTTCTGGCGAGCTTCCGATGATCTTTCGGCGAACTTGTGACGATCTCTCGGCAATGATCCGGCGGACTCCCAGCAAGCTCCTAGACTTCACGACGATCTTCTTAGTGAGTTTTGACGAGCTTCTTTGGCAAGCTCCTGGACTTCTCGGTTGGTTCCGGCAGAACTTTTGATGAACATTTAGACTTCCGACGAACTCTCGAACTCCCAACGAAATCGCGTTCTTGACTCCAAAACTTCATTTTGCTTTATACCTTGCTATCATAGTTAATCCTGCACACACCAAAATATACTTTGATCAATTATTACTAAGCATGAATCATGTTGTCCGGCATGTCATTGGTCCATCGACGCTTCGTCTGATTCTTTGGTGCATCATCCTCTCTTGCGACCTATTGCCCAATCGGCGAGTTAACTCTGCAACTCCGATATCCTTGGTGCTGTTAGGATCAGAGTGGCACTAAGAGGGGGGGGTGAATTAGTGTACGGATTAAAACTTCGATTTTGGAAAAATCTTTCGCACGATAACAAACAATATCAATGAGAACCGATTTGGAAGCTTGAAAACTTAGAGACGTATGGAAGCGTAATGACTAAGTAAAGAAATTTGCAGTATGTAAATGACAAGATTAGGATGCAAACCAGATAACACAGTAGTTTTACAGTGGTTCGGTCAAAATGACCTACATCCACTTGCGAAGCCTTCTTCGAGGAGGCTCCAAACTTCCACTAGCAAATCTCTTGTAGGGGAAGAACTAATACCCCTCTTACAACCTTTTACAAGTGGTTCACACTCTTACAAATTTTTGAATAGAAAGAAGGAGGTGAACACTCAAAGCAATTGAAGACAAAAACTTGCTAAAGACTTTGCTAAGACTTTTGGCTCACTCTCTTGCTTCTCAAAGGTTGTATTCTAAGCAGAGAATTGAGGGGTATTTATAGGCCCCAAGAGGATTCAAATTTGGGCTCCAAAATTTGAATTCTCTTGGGTTTCCGAGGTTGGCGGTGCCACCGCCTGTCAGTGGCGGTGCCACTGCCCAATCTCTCGGGTGCTGGGCGGTACCACCGCTCAGTCCAGCGGTGCCACCGCCCAGTTCTCGGGTTATGGGCGGAGCCACCGCCTAATCTGGCGGTGCCACCGCCTACAGTGTTTCAGCTCACTAGTTGGGCTCCAAACTTGGCCCAAACCAGTCCGAACTCGGGCCCAATTGGCCCCTACTTCGGTTATAGGATTAACACCTAATCCTAACCCTAATTAACATACTAACTATGAATTTAAAGATATTTTCTAAGCTATTACAAAGTCTATAAGTCAAGACTTCTTCCGACGAGCTTCCGGTGAACTTTCGGCGGTCTTCCGATAAACTCTCGAAAACCATTATGCGGACTCCCGGTAAGCTCCTAGACTTCATGATTTGATCTTGGTGAGTTCCAACGAGCTTCTTCGGCAAGCTTTATGTTAGAACCCTTGCAGATTCTAAACTTGGGGTTGATCTCTTTAGGGGATCGGCCTCCTTGGAACTCTATAGGGGTTCCTCCCTCCAAGTTGCTGCTCAAAGGCTGCAGAAAAGATTCATCTATTGCTTGTGAAAAGAGGAGGAATACATGGCTATTTATAGGGTTTCTAAACCCTAACTCCTAATAGGACTCCTACTCAAGACTCCTACTCAAGACTCCTTCTTCTAACCAACTCCTAATAGACTTCTAATCAAGACTCCTATTTCTTTACAACTCCTAATTTATCTCTAAGAAACAATCTCCTAACCCTAGCCGGCCTCTTCACCTCTTTAATAGGGGTCGGCTTAGGTAGGTTTTACATGAATGTCCCTCTCAATTAGGACTCTCCTAGCTAGAGTCCTAACAAACCCGCCCTCTTCAAATCAGCCTTGTCCTCGAGGCTGATGATTCATGAATTTTGGGAATTTGATCTTCAAGTCGTCATAGTTCTCCCAAGTGGCATCTTCTATTGATAGGTTCACCCACTGTATTAGCCCTGTATTAGTGGGTCGTCGTCGTCGAGTCACGATCCGTCGATCAATAATGACACTTGGCTGGGTCTGGAGTTCTCCTTGGATAGTCATATTTGGTGGGTGGCTTTGGGCTGTCTCCAAGCACCTATTTACAAATTTTGTTTGGCCGTTGATTTGCGAGTGATATGCCATACTCCCTTTCAATTTAGTACCCTGTATATAGAATAACTTTGTCCAAAATCTGCTCGTGAAGATGCAAGTAGAATTTATCATAAGCACAATGCGTCCCTTATAGTGTAATTCTTTTGAGTCTCAATTGTAATGAGCCACGGAGCTTGGTGCTTCTTGAAATTTTTTTATAATATTACTTGTCTCTGAATCTTCCTGCCATTCTATCTTAATATCCTCAAGGATGTCGCTGGTTGGAAGTGAAACGGCTGAAACTTCAGCTTGCTCCGGTAGCTGCGAAAGCGCATCTGCAAGAATATTCTCTTTCCCCTTTTTGTAAGTTATTTCATAATCAAATCCAAGAAGTTTTGTTACCCATTTTTGCTGCTCAGGGGATGATATCTTTCGCTCCAAAAAGTACTTGAGGCTTTTATGGTCGATTTTAATTTGAAATCGTCGACCATTCAAGTAGGGTCTCCACCTCGTTGCTGCGCGCACAATGGCAAGCATCTCCTTATCATATGTTGACTTATTTTGATGGGAGGGAGATAGTGTCTTGCTAGTGTATGTGAGTAGTCGACCATCTTGCATGAGAACGGCTCCAATTCCGACTCCAGATGCGTCGATCTCAGAGATGAAGGGTCTATTGAAATCTGGTACCGCAAGCACCGGCGTCATTGTCATGGCTGCCTTAAGTTTGTCGAAGGCAGCAGAGGCTTTGTCCGACCATTGGAAAGTATCTTTTTTCAGTAAAGAAGTGAGTGGTGCACTGATCTTCCCATAATCCTTAACAAATTTTTGGTAGTAGCCCGTTAGTCCAAGGAACCCCCATAGTAATTTCACGTTTGTAGGTTTTGGCCAGCCTTGCATTGCCTCAATTTTTGTTAGGTCTACCGCCACTCCTTCTTCTGATATTATATGCCCAAGGTACTCTACTTTTTGTTGGAGAAAGCTGCACTTTGGTTGCTTAACAAAAAGAGTATTCTCCCGAAGGATCGTCAAAACAATCCGTAAATGCTGAAAGTGAGTCTCAAGGGAAGGGCTGTAAACGAGAATATCATCGAAAAATACCAGCACAAATTTACGAAGAAAGCTCTGAAATATATCATTCATAAGACTTTGAAAGGTTGAAGGAGCATTAGTGAGTCCAAAAGGCATTACCAAGAATTCATAATGGCCATCATGTGTGCGAAATGCAGTTTTTGGAATGTCATCGTCACATACCCGAATTTGGTGGTAACCGGATCGGAGGTCCAACTTCGTGAAGACTCGAGCTCCTTTCAATTCATCAAGAAGTTCATCCACCACTGGTATTGGGTATTTGTCTTTAACGGTGATGCCATTTAAAGCTCGGTAGTCGATGCACATCCGCCAAGTTTCGTCCTTCTTGCGTACAAGTAGCACCGGTGAGGAATAAGGGCTACAATTTTGTCGAATCACCCCTGTTTCAAGCATCTCCTTTACGATCTTTTCAATTTCATCTTTCTGGAGGTGAGGATATCGGTATAGTCGAGTGTTCGCTGGTGGCTTGCCCGGAAGGATTGGAATTCGATGGTCATGTTGCCGAGAAGGAGGAAGACCGCGCGGTTCAGCAAATATGTCGGCAAATTCAGTAAGCAATTGGGCAAGATTTTGATCTTCAAATTCTATTTTCTTCCCCTTTGGTTGCTACTGGAGGTGCATCAAAAAGGCACCATTTACCTTATGTAAAACTTTCTCCATTCGTTGGGTCGAAACAGTGGTAACGTTGCTTCCGCGCTTCCTGCGTAGGATGATCTGTGGGCATCTTTGGTCGCACTTTAGGATTCTGCCGTCGGCAACCTTTACGTTAAACTTGCTGCAACCTTCAATATACAGTGCCATCCGAGCAGCAACCTTACTATTCAGGAAGTTATTAGTGCTACCGGTGTCGATGAGAACAGTGATCGGCTGTTGTTTGAGAAGGCCTCCAACTTTCATCGTTTGCGGATTTGAGTAGCCGGCTAGTGCGTGTACCGTAATGTCGGTCGGCTGTAGCTCTTCTTCCATATCTTCTTCTTCATGTTCAAGGCTCTCTTCTAGATGTTCAATGACCTCTTCTTCTACTGGTTCAATCATAAGAAGTCTACCTTTTTTACAGCGATGCTCGCGGCTCCACGGCTCGTCGCAATGCCAACATAACCCCTTCGCAGATCGCTCCCGAAGTTCTTCTCCTGTTAACCTCTTTGGTGTAGGGACTTGGTCGACAGTAGGGGGGGTTGAGGGCTTCAATATTACTGGTTGAGGAGTGACCCTAGTCCTCCGAGCTTCATGGTTCAATTGCTCCTCTTGATGTCGTGCGAAAGAGATGGCTGCCATAAGCGTATACGGTTGTCGCGCTTTAACTTCTCCTCGGATCTCCGGCTTCAAGCCCTCAATGAAGGTCCTCAATAGCTGTTTTTGAGACCAATCATGAGTTTGATTAGATAAACTTTCAAACCTGGTTTGGTACTCCTGAATGGTGGAGGATTGTCGGATCTTTGCTAGTTGTCCGTCAATATTCTCGTAATCGGTTGGTTTGAAGGGTATCAGCAGTCCTTCTTTGAATTGTTGCCATGAAAAGACTCCATAAGTATGTTCAAACAAGTCAAACCACTGTATAGCATCCCCTTCAAGATGTATAGCTGCAATTTTCACCATAGATGTATCTGCGATTTTGTGGTACCGAAAATATCGCTCCGTGCGCGAGATCCAACCAATCGGGTCTCCTTCTTCCCATCTAGGGAAGTCCACTCTCATGCATGGATAGTTGAGGTTGGTCATAGAGTTTCTCCTCTCTTGGAAGTCATATCTTTGGGCTTGGTGTGATTGGGCAAAGCTCTCTCCTTGATGTGATTTCTTCGGGCTTAGTGGTCGGCCCAATCTGAGTTCGGTAAAGAGCATCCCAATCTTATCCTCCATTCGCGCCTCGAAGGCTTCGAATTTAGCATTGAATACCTCCTCTGATATCATAGTATATGTCATCTAATCTGTGATATCAAGATCTCTCTTTTGTTGTCGGGTTAAAGGTATGTATTGGTTGAGAGAGGTGATGGTCGAAAGGGTTGGTAGATTGGTGGATGTAGGCTATGGTTTAGGCTTGCTTTGTGGCTATTTTGGGTGCAGGTTGAGAGTGTGGTTTGGTAGAGTTTTAGGGCTATAGATAAAAGTTTTGGATCTATGGTAGATGGTAGCAAAGGTTTGGTAGAAATCAATGAAAGTTGCAGCAAGTATGTGCTGTCTTGTAAGAGTAGAATTGTCGTCAAAGAAACAACGGTTTCTCGACGTAATTCCCACAAAAAACGTGAGAGAATTGAGGAGGGAATTGATAGCAAAAACACAATTTATATGACAGCAAGGATATCTAATTTAATCAAGAAAATTTCGGCAGTATAACAGCAAAGAAATTGGTGCAAGTTGCGATTGCAGAATTCTCGTCGAGAAATTCCAGCAGGTTACGACGAAAATTTACAGCAACACAAAATCATTTTTAGAGATTAATTTCTTTATAGATCAATCTTAGATGGAAGCAAAGATGATCTATGATGTGTATAAGAAATTTCATTCGAAAAAGATTGCAAATAGATGGGTTAAGGCAACAATATGCGGCTGAAATTTTCTACAGCACAGATTTTTAAGTATAGCAGATTCGACGTAAAAGATCAGTGGTTTATATTGAGAATTTTTTTATGAAACCAAAGGGAATCTTCTATTAGGAAATGTCAAAGATTTCATAAAAAATTCGTAGAGATTTGGAAAGAAAAAACACAGTAGCAAGATCAAACAGACGGTGCTATACGGTTGGAATTCTGCAATGTATTTTTCGTCGTAGAGATGAAAACTTTATGACGAAAAGTATATGCAGCAATATAGGAATAAATTTTTTTGGGATTTTCAAATAAGGATAACTAAATTGCAGCAGCAGTAAGGTAGAAAACCAGAACCTGTTGCAATTCACGGGGAGATAAAATGATGATCCGTGGTGGTGGAGATGACGGTGGAATTTGACAACGATCTCTTAAGCAATTGTGGGAATTGCTTTGGGCGGTTATGGAGGGTTGATGGAAGGCTATGGAAGGGCAGCGAGACGCCAAGAACGCTACTCTGATACCAGGTGTTAGAACCCTTGCAGATTCTAAACTTGGGGTTGATCTCTTTAGGGGATCGGCCTCCTTGGAACTCTATAGGGGTTCCTCCCTCCAAGTTGCTGCTCAAAGGCTGTAGAAAAGATTCATCTATTGCTTATGAAAAGAGGAGGAATACATGGCTATTTATAGGGTTTCTAAACCCTAACTCCTAATAGGACTCCTACTCAAGACTCCTTCTTCTAACCAACTCCTAATAGACTTCTAATCAAGACTCCTATTTCTTTACAACTCTTAATTTATCTCTAAGAAACAATCTCCTAACCCTAGCCAGCCTCTTCACCTCTTTAATAGGGGTCGGCTTAGGTAGGTTTTACATGAATGTCCCTCTCAATTAGGACTCTCCTAGCTAGAGTCCTAACACTTTGATCTTTCTTAGCGAGCTCCGCGAACTTCCAATGAACCTTCCGGCGAGCTTCTGAAAAACCCTTCGGCAAGCTCCCTACTCATTCTTGGCTAGTTTCGACAGCATTCCCGACGAACCTTCGAACTTCCGTCGAACTCTCGAACTCCCAACAAATCCTTCGCGCTTGACTCCGACACTTTGTTTCACTTTATGTCTTTGTCGTTATCATAGTTATTCCTACACACGCAAACTAAAACTCTACTCCGATCTAGACAATTATTACAACGCAAATTGACATTTTGTTGCCCGGCACGTCATTGGTTGGTGCTTCGTCCGATTCTTCAGCGCATCATCCTCTCTTACGGCTTGTTACCCAATCGGTGGTTGACCTCCGCAACTCCGATATCCTTGGTGCAATTCCGCTCTCCTTGGCCCGATGCCCGACGTCCGAAGCCTTCTGTTGTCCAATACCCTGACGTGATCTCCTCCGGCGCAACGTCAATTCCTCCTGCGTCAACTGTCTAATCCTGATCTAGTAGACCTACATTACTCAAAATGCAGTTAAACATCTAAACACAATCAATTAGTTTCATCATCAAAATCCGAGATTCAACAATCTCCCCCTTTTGATGATGACAACTAATTGATGACTAACGGAGTTAACCTTAACTCCCCGGAGTTTAACCAAACTCCCACTATCAACATGCCATTGATAGAACAGTTGGATTATCCCAAATCCAAGTAACATTCATCAAATGTTATGAAAAAAATATTTAAACCATCATGCAAATATATATCAAATATTCAATTCAATGCATGAAGTCATCAATATACTTCTCCCCCTATGTCATCAACAAAAAGGAGAAGTAGCTCTAGCTATTTTAAAAGATATGCATGCTTTTGCAACATAAAGCTAGATTTTCATCACAATATATAAGCACAAAAGCATAGCAAGATTCTTAAGTTGAATCATGGCAATTCAACACTTGCTTCTTGTGCAAGATTGCACTTTGCTTTTTTTTTGCATGTTTTAACTAGCAAAAGCTTTTTCCCCTTTGTTTTTGTCGAAAAGAAGGGAAGAGTACAAGCTAGCCAACATTTGCCTTGAGCTAGCAATCTTTCTCCCCCTATGTCATTGCCGAAAAGAAGGAGAGGAACCAATGATTTAGACTTTTTCATAAATCATGAATTTGCATCAATCAATATTTCAATCATCATATGATACATATAAGATAAAAATGCAAAGAAATCATGTCATGAAAGACATCAATTGTTAAATATGATATGATAATAGTCTCAAAAATTTTAATTTGCAATACATGTGATACATTGCAATACTAAAAAATTTAATACGATGCTTTTAAGGATATCAACCTATTTTTGATACAAAGCATGGCAAGAGCAATTATATTGCAAGTTTTCTAAGTTTTGTATTTTTTGCTTCTTTCGAGATAGCAATTCTTTGCTTCTCTATAAGCTAGCAACTTTTACGATATACAAGCTAGCAAATTTAAAGATGTGCAAGTTGGTATATTTGCTATTCTTTGCAATATGCATGATAGTATTTCTTTGTAATGTTCAAGATAGCAAATTGTAAATCGTGCTAGCTAGCATATTAAAGATGTTCAAGAAAGCAAGCTCTTTCTTCTCTTTTGAGAGGTGTCATTTTTGCTTCCTTAGCAAAATATCAAACTAGCAAGGAACCATATTTTACATGAGGCAAGCAAACAATTTGGCAAGTGTTACATTTGTATCTTTTCTTTAGATGTGCAAGAAAGTAAGAAAGTTTTTGTATTTTCTTGACTTGTGCAAGGTAGCTAATTTCTCTTTGAGATGACCCTTTACATCAATTCAAGATGGCACATTAGCAACTCTTTCTCTCCCTTTGTCATTGGCAAAAAGAAAGGAAGATTCAAGTCATGAATATCAAAATAATAATTTTATCATAAATATTTCATCATTGCGTGCATCATTATTGCATGCATAATACCAAATCATCATATATATTTTCAAAACATATAAACTCATCATTATATGCATGATTCCAAATCATCATTCATATCATTTCAATCATTGTTTCAATCATCACTATAACTCATCATGCACAAAATGTAAAATCATCTAACATGATACAAACATTTATTTTCAAGATATTTATCACTATTTTCATGTATGATAATAAAGTATTCATAATACCGAACATTAAGTCAACAATGATTCATTTTATCAAATCTCTTCTTTTTATAAATAACAAAAATTGTTGGTGTACAAAGAAGAGATTGTGATTAAAAAAATCTCAAATATTAAATTCAAGAAGTCAAGATCATAATTCGAATACAAACTCATTCAAATTCAAATCGTCAAATTCATCAAAAATCTCATCATTAAAATTGTATATATAGATTTATCATAAAGCAAGTTAATTTTCATTCATCACATAAGGCATTTAAAGAATTTTTGAAACATAGGAGAATGATTAATTTAAGCATGCAATGTTTCAATCCAATTCAAGTCATGAATACCAATACTTTCATATTGTGAGTATCAATTCATGAATACCAAAAGATATTATTTGTGACTTCAATTTTGCAAGATCAAGATTATGATTTAGATAAAACTCATTCAAATCAAATCATTAACTTGAAATTCATAATCAAGTCCTCAAAATCAATTTCGAGATTCACAAAATATCATGAAATCATTAATCTATGGGAAAAGTATTTTTTAAATGATTCTTTTTCATCTAAGCATTATAAGCCAAATCAAGATAAGCATGAAAGTTCAAGATGTAAAGGCAAAATCTTATAAAACAACTCATCAAGCAAGATTTTAAACATCTATTTTCAAGCCATATAAAGAGTAAGTCAAGGATTCAATTATCTCATGTCATAAGTATGAATCAAGCATTTGTGAAATCTGAAATCAACCTCAAAGTCACATTCAATAAATTCATATATGACAAGCATAGTTTTATTGAAAAGTCGATAAGATAGAGGATCGCATTTCGTTTTCATAAATTTTTATTCATATGATTTGCTTCTTATAAGCATACCTTTACCTTTAATTAAACAAGTGTCAACATTTAAGTCGAAAAGGTAAATTTCGTAAAACAAATCATCATGATTCCAAAAAGTATGTTCAAGAGAAATCATTAAGACCAAAAGCATGATACACTCATTTATTTTTCAAAATATTCATCATGTTTATTTTCATGAGATTCACAAGATTGGTAAAATAAACTTATTAATATCAATAGGATAGAAAATTTATTTCCATTTCATACAATTGATTTCATGTGAGGGTATTCAAGTCTTTTGTGAAAACATGTATCATCATTTGAAATCAAAACAGTTTCGTTATGAAATCGTCTAGGCCAAACACATCTATCATCAAAAGACTATCAAAAAATTCATACATAGATGTACATGTACTATGTTATCTTAATTCGTCATAAAAACGATTAGACCAAAAACATGTTAATCTAAAATGAGAGTTTCAAATCAACATTTACTTCAAAAACTCATGCATGACATAAAATCATCAAGATACACAAACATGGATTAATCCTAAGCATTATCATCCCTAACGTTGCATACATCATTCAACATTTCAAAACATAACATGCATGAAACCTTAGCTATATACTTTTTATGATCAAATTTTTAAGTTTTCAAAGATGCTAAAAAGAAAAACATGATATAATTTTTGAAAAACAATTTTTTTTATTTCCTATTCCTACTATCTAAATTAAGCACTCATGAAAGACTTCAAGTAATTTCAAAATAATTCAAGAGAGTTGAGTTACTTACCTTGTAGTCGAAGTCGTTTCACTTTTGGAAGTTCTTGATTCATCCTTGGGTGCCTTCCTTTTCTTTGGCCTCTTCTTCCGTTCAAGTTCATTGTTTATTTTAGAATTTTGTTTAATGAACTTATTAAGATTTAGTGTTCAAAGTTCAAATTCAACATTGTCCTCATCACTTGAGTCATCGCTCAAGTGGTATTCATTTGTCTGAAGTTCCAAATCCTTCCTATTCTTTGGAAGGTGGTTCAAGTGTTCATCGTGTTTATCATGTGCATTACGCACCGTTTCATATGTCATCAATGAGCCGATAAGTTCTTCAAGTGAAAAAATATTTAAATCTTTTATTTCTTGTATTGCGGTTATTTTAGGATCCCACCTTTTTGGAAGGGATCTTAAAATCTTGCTTACGAGATCAAAATTCGAAAAAGATTTACCAAGAACTCTTAGATTATTGATGACATCCGTGAAACGGGTGTACATGTCGCCAATAGTCTTGCTTGGTTGCATTCGAAAAAGCTCAAAATCATGTAATAAAATGTTAACTTTCGAGTCTTTGACTCTACTAGTTCCCTCGTGTGTGATTTCAAGTGTTCGCCAAATATCAAAAGTCGTTTCGCATGTAGAAATCTGATTAAACTCATTTTTGTCCAAAGCGCAAAATAAGGCATTCATAGCCTTTGTGTTTAAAGAAAAATATTTCTTCTCCAAATCCGACCATTCGTTCATCGGTTTAGAGGGAAGTTAAAAATTGTTTTCAATGATATTCCATAAATCCAAATTCATATAAATCAAGAAAACTCTCATTCGAGTTTTCCAATAAGTGTAGTCCAATCCGTTAAACAACGGTGGACGAACAACCGATAAGCCCTCTTGAAAGTCATGAAGAGCCATTTCTCTCGAGTGTAAATCCGAAATGAGAAATACCGGGCTCTGATACCATTTGTTAGGATCGGAGTGGCACTAAGATGGGGGGGTGAATTAGTGCAGCGGATTAAAACTTCGGTTTCGGAAAAATCTTTCGCACGATAACAAATAATATCAATGAGAACCGATTTGGAAGCTTGAAAACTTAGAGACATATGGAAGCGTAATGACTAAAGTAATGAGAAAGTAAATCACGTATGAAGGTTTGCAGTAAGGTAAATAGCAATAAGTAAATGCATACTAGAGAACACACTAATTTAAAGTGGTTCGGTCAAAATGACCTACATCCACTTGCAAAGCCTTCTTCGAAGAGGCTCCCAACTTCCACTAGCAAATCACTTTGAAGGGGAAGGACAAATATCCCTCTTACAACCTTTTACAAGTGGTTAACACTCTTACAGATTTTCAAAGAGAAAGAGGGAGGTGAGCACTCAAGCTATTGAAAACAAAAACTTGCTAAAGGCTTTGCTAAGACTTTTATCTCAATCTCTTGCTACTCAAAGGTTGTAATCTCAACTGAGAATTGAGGGGTATTTATAGGCCCCTAGAGGATTTAAATTTGGGCTCCAAAATTTGAATTATCTTGGGTTTCCGAGGCTGGCGGTGCCACCGCTCGATCTCTCGGGTGCTGGGCGGTGCCATCGCTTAGTCTAGCGGTGCCACCACCTAGTTCTCGGGTTCTGGGTGGTGCCACCGCCTAATCTGGCGGTGCCACCGCCTACAGTGTTTCAGCTCACTAGTTGGGCTCCAAACTTGGCCCAAACCAATCCGAACTTGGGCCCAATTGGCCCCTACTTCGGTTATAGGATTAACACCTAATCCTAACCCTAATTAACATACTAACTATGAATTTAAAGACATTTTCTAAGCTATTACAAAGTCTATAAGTCAAGACTTCTTCCGACAAGCTTTCGGCGAACTTTCGGCGGTCTTCCGATAAACTCTCGGAAACCATTATGCGGACTCCCGGTAAGCTCCTAGACTTTACGATTTGATCTTGGTGAGTTCCAACGAGCTTCTTCGGCAAGATTCGATCTTTCTCGGTGAGCTACGCAAACTTCCAACGAACCTTCCGGCGAGCTTCTGAAAAACCCTTCGGCAAGCTTCCTACTCATTCTTGGCTAGTTTCGGCAGCATTCCCGATGAACCTTCGAACTTCCGTTGAACTCTCGAACTCCCTACAAATCCTTTGCGCTTGACTCCGACACTTTGTTTCGCTTTATGTCTTTGTCATTATCATAGTTATTACTGCACACACAAACTAAAACTCTACTCCGATCTAGACAATTATTACAACGCAAATTGACATTTTGTTGCCCGGCACGTCATTGGTTGGCGCTTCGTCCGATTCTTCAGCGCATCGTCCTCTCTTACGGCTTGTTGCCCAATCGGCGGTTGACCTTCGCAACTCCAATATCCTTAGCGCAATTCCGCTCTCCTTGGCCCGATGCCTGACGTTCGAAGCCTTCTGTTGTCCAATATCCTAACGTGATCTCCTCCGGCGCAACGTCAATTCCTCCTGCGTCAACTGTCTAATCCTGATCGAGTAGACCTGCATTACTCAAAATGCAGTTGAACATCTAAACACAATCAATTAGTTTCATCATCAAAATCTGAGATTCAATAGGTGCAATATCCACTCTTCTTGGCCCGATGCTCGAATTCATGGCTCGAAGCCTTCTATCGATACGTCGACCGATCTGCCGGCTCAACGTCTAATCTTCTGACATATTCCTCTGGCCCAATATGATTCTTCCTACTTTAATTGTCTTATCTTGATCGAAGCATCCTGCATCACTAAAAACATAGATAAAATCATAAACACTTATCAATTAGTTTTATCATCAAAATTCAAGATTTAACAATCTCCCCTTTATGATGATGACAACCAATTAATGATGGAGTTAACCTTAACTCCCAGAGTTTAAACAAACTCCCCCTATCAATATGTCATATTGATAGAACCTTGAATTCAAATTGAATTCAAGTCATTGTAAATTTCATCATGAATATTTGTAACATGTCATCATGCATAACATGATCATACTTCTCCCCCTTTGGCATCAACAAAAAGAAGTTCCAACTATCAAATGTTTGGATATAAGTTCAAATCATTGCATGAAAAACATAATATCAAGTTTTATCATCATACAATTTGTAAGCTAGAAAATTTAGCAAGTGTTATATTATGCAAGCTATCAAGTTTTAGATATGCAAGGTAATAAGATAGCAAGTTTACAACATAGAAGCTAGCAAAAATTTCAAAAGCAAATGCAAGATAGTAATGTTTAAGATAGCAAGCTCTTTCTTCTCTTTTGAGAAGTGCCATTTTTGCTTCCTTTGTAAAGTGCAAGCTAGCAAAATTTTACATTTTAAAATATGCAAGCTAGCAATTTTGAGATGTTCAAGAAAGCAACTCTTTCTTCTTGAAATATAAGTTTTGCTAGATGTGCAAGTTAACATTTTTTGCTTCTTGAGATAGGCAAGATTGCACTTTTTCATGATGTTCAAGATAGCAAATTCTACAATATGCAAGCTAATGAATCTTACAACATTTTAAAATATGTATAATTACCAAATCATCATAAATTTTAATGATGTGGAAAATTACAAATTTTGCAAGTTTGCATTTGTACGTCTTGAGATTTGCAAGATAGCACTTCTTATTTCTCTTTTGAGATGAGCAAACTAGCAAGTTTGCTTCTTTTGCAATGTACAAGTTTTTAAATTTTGCATTTTGAGCTAGCAATTTTTCTCCCCCTTTGTCATTATCAAAAAGAAGGGAAGAATAGAGTTTTGTATCTCTCTTTCCCTTTACAATGATTTCCAAATCATGACAAAGGTAAAGTATTCATTCTTATTTCAAAATGCCATAATTGAGATAAACCTTGAATTAAAGTGAAAGCAATTTCAATCATGATTCACATCATATGCAATACATCACATATATCATCATAAATATTGCAGGCATCATTCCAAATCATAAATATTTCACATCATGATGATATCAATTTATCAAATTAAATCATACCATGCATGATCATAACTTCTCATTTGTATGCATCAAAATAATATCAAGAGTATTTTCATACATAATTTCATATCACCACATGAAAAATATCAAGAGAATTTTGGTGATGAGATACATAAATAATGAAGACAAATCAAGAGACACCATGATTCATTTTAACAAATCTCCTTTTAAATAAATAACAAAAATAATTCTTAGGAGATCAAATGATATAATATCTTGATTCATGCATAAGAAATCTCAGTTATAAATTTTAAAAAATCAAGATAAAGCTCATTCAAATTCAAATCATCAAAATTACTTTCAAGAGATTCAAAATGACATAAATAACTTTATTAATCTCTTAGTGAAAAATCGATAAGATAGAGAAAAAAAATTTTCAAGAAAAATTCTTTTCTCTTTTTAGTTGTTTTAATTCATGTGATTTATTTCATATAAGCATGCTCAAGTTTCTCGTATAAAAACAATACATCATGGTTTAAAATCGAAAGAGTAAATCTCATAATAGAAATCATCAAGATCAATAAACCATAAATTACTCAAAAATCATTATTACTTCAAATCATCATGTATAATTTAAATATAAAATCATCAAGCATGATACTTACATTATTTCATATAAGCATGCATTTTTTCATTTATACAAAATCAAAACATGCATCATTTTTAAAACTGAAAAAGCCACTTTCATTATGGTAAAAATAAATAGTCCATAAATCACTAAAATCATCATGCATAATTCTGAAATATAAATTTATTAAGCATGATCATTATGCATCACTACTTTGGACATGAAATCAAAACATGGTTTCAAGTTTTCAAGGTATGCATAATTTCATATTAAGCATGATATCAAACCTCTTAACATTTTCATTAAGACATCAAGTATGGTTTCATTAGACATAAATCATTTTCAATCAAAATCGAAAATCAATGTGGAAATCAATATGATACACATTATTGTTTCTTTAGACAAAAGATTTGATTTATCTTTTTATGTGATTGATTTTATATAAGTATGCTCAAATTTTTCATGTGAAAGCCATCCAAAAAAACTCGAAAAGCAATACAAAATCATCACAATACACATAATTGTTTACACCATACAAGAAACTAATCACTAGATTTAATTCTAACATTTTGTTCATTTATCATAAGACATACAATTTTTATGATCGTTTTCAAAATTACTAGACTGATAAGCATAATCCTAATTTTTTTAGCATTTTCATTATATTAAACATATAATTTTCAAGAAAATTAATTCTAAACTAAATTTAAAATAACTCATGAAAAGTGTTATATAATTTCAAAATAAATTAAGGGCATTTTGATTACCTTATCGTTGAAAGCCGTTAAGGCGTAGTTTACTACCTCGCCTTTGTTGATTTTCTCCTTGTCTTCGGAGGAGCTCGATTCATCCAAAGTCACCTTCTTCTTCTTGCATTCATAGCAAGTAGTTGTATTCTTTTTGTTCTTTAATTTTTGTTTTATCAACTTTTTAAATTTCATAGTGAGGAGTTCAAGTTCACCATCACTTGACCTTATGCTCGAGTAGTCTTCGATTGTTCTTAGTCTGAAATCCTTCCTGTCCTTTGGAAGGTGATTCTCAAGTTCTTCACGTGCATTGCACGTCATTTCATAGGTCATTAGAGACCCGATAAGTTCTTCGATCAAAAAAGTATTTAATTTTTTTTATTCTTGAATAGCTATTATTTTTGAATCCTAATTTTTAGAAAATGATCGTAAAATCTTATTAACGAGTTCAAAATTAGAAAAGCATTTGCCAAGAGCTTTTAAACCATTGACGACATTCATAAAATGGGTGTAAATGTCAACAACGGTTTCACTTGGTTTCATATGAAACAATTCGAAATCATGTATTAAAAGATTAATCTTTGAAACTTTTAATCTACTAGTGCCTTCGTATGTAGTTTCAAGAATGTGCCAAATATCGAAAGTCGTTTCGCACAAAGAAACCAAATTAAATTCATTTTTGTCTAAGGCACAAAATAGAGCATTCATACTCTAGTATTTAGAGAAAACGTCTTTTTCTCTAAATCATTCAAATCATTCATTGGAAGAGAAGACATTTGAAATATATTATTGACCACATTCTATAAATTTAAATCAATCGAAAGCAAGAAAACTCTCATTCGAGTTTTTCAACAAGTATAGTTTGTCCCATTGAAAAAGAGAGAACAAATGAGAGAAAGTCCATCTTGAAAGTCGAAATGAGCCATTTCTCTTTGATGTTAAACTAAATGAGAAATACGAGACTTTGATACCAACTGTTAGGAATAAGTCGGCACTAAGAGGGGGGGTGAATTAGTGTAGTGGTAAAACTTACGTCGGTTCAAAACTTTATTATGATTAAATCCATATCCGATGAAAACTGTTTTGTAAATATCTTAACTTGACATTGTACGGAAACGTAGTGAAGGAGGAATTTAGTTTGCAATAAAGATAAATAGTAAGAAGTAAAATGCAAACCAGATTTTAGAGTGGTTCAGTCATCGTGACCTACATCCACTTCACCGATTCCTCTTCCGTCGAGGCCACGGGCATCCACTATTGATCTTCCTTTAATAGGCGAAGATCAACCTCGTTCTTACACCCCTCTTCTCCTTTTACTGGGTTTAGGAGACAACCCTTACAAGCACTCACTCCTCTCTTAAACTATTCTAACACTTAGACTATAGGAGGATTCTCATAAGAGATTTCTACAGCTTTTTCCCTTTTTAAATTCTCTATGCTTGTGTTTGTTAACCAAAGATGAGAAGGGTATTTATAGGCTTCAAGTTGATTTAAACTTGGAGCCTAAAAAGGTCTCATCCCAGTTTTCCTGGGTACTAGCGGTACTACCATCGTTCTTGGGCAGTACTATCGTCGTAGGATCTGGTATTGGGTGGTACCACCGCCAAATAGGGGCGGTACTGTTGAATCTCATATTTTGATGATGAAACTACTTGATATATGTTTATGATTTAATCTGTGCTTTGAGTGACGTAGGATGCTTCGATCAGGATGAGACGATTGGACGTCGGGCCGGTGGATCGGTTGTGCCGGAGGAACATGTTGTGCCGGAGGAAAATCATGTTGTGCCGGAGGAACATGTCAGAAGATTGGACGTCGGGCCGGTGGATCGGTCGACGTATCGACAGAAGGCTTCGGGCCATGGACTCGGGCATCGGGCCAAGAAGAGCGGGTATTGTGCCAAGGATATCGGAATTGCAGAGTCAAGTGGCCGATTGGGCAATAGGCTGCAGGAGAGGACGATGCGCCGAAGAATCGGACGAAGCGTCGAGGGACCAATGACATGCCGGACAACTTGGTTAAATTGCTTAGGATTAATTGTCTCGATCGAAGTTTTGTTGTACAGGATTAACTACGATGAAAGTTAGACAAGCAGCGGGGAGTTCTTGCCGAGTCATGATCATGATCATGTTGGGAGTTCGAGAGTTCGACGGAAGTTCGGGCGGTCGCCGGAGGTTCTCGCGAGAACAGATCCGAGAAGTCCAGAAGCTTGCCAAGCGGCTTCGTCCGAACTTCGCCAAGTGGATCATCGCCAAAGTCCAGGAGTTTGCGGGAAGTCCGCAGAAGAATCATCGAGGGTTCATCGGATGATCGACGGAAGTTCGCGGAAACTTCGCCCGGAAGAAGCGATTGACGATCGAACAAAGTTACAGAAATTGTCTTAGATTTAATTGTAGTTAGCACGTTGATTAAGTTGGAAAATGGGAGGTGATCCCATTAGCTTAATCTTGGGGCAATTGGGCCCTGAAAAGATTGAAATTGGGCGAATGGAGCTAACCATTCGGACCACGATTGCACCGGAGGGTGCAACCGCCTAAACCGGAGGTGGCACCGCTGGGCTATGTCTCCCAGCGAGGCTGGGCGGTGCAACCGCCCCACCGGGAGGTGCAACCGCCCGAAGCTCGATCTTCGAGCTAGATCGGCGGTGCAACCTCCCCGACAGAGGTAGCACCGCGCTGAGCTCGGTCTTCGAGCTCAGGCCGAGAGGTGCAACCGCCTTAGTCGAGAGGTGGCACCGCGATAGAGCTCAGATCTCCGAGCGGGACTCGGGCGGTGCAACAACCTGCGAAGAGTGCAACCGCCCGGCTCGATCTCCGAGCTCTGCCGGGCGGTGCAACCTCTCCGATCGGGAGGTGCAACCGCTGATCCCGGAATTCGGGATTTGATCGTTTGAGCTCCAAATTTGAACTGGGTTGGGGCCTATAAATACCCCACCCATTCAGCACAGAAAAGAAAAAGAGACCTACACCGAAATCTTGATCTTCTCTCGTGATTCTTGAGCTCAAAATTGTTGTAAAAAAGCCTTTAAGTCTCCTCCTTCTGTTCTTTAAGTTTTTGAATTGTAAAAGTGAGGAGAGAAAGGTTCTGTAAGGGTTGTCTCCTGAGCCCATCAAAAGGAGTGAAACTATAAAAGGGCAATTGGCCTTCGCCCATTGAAGGAAGGCAGCTAGTTGACGTCGGTGACCTCGTCGGAGGAGGAAGCCAAAAGTGGAGTAGGTCAAGACCGACCAAACCACTCTAAATCTCTGGTTTGCTTTTACTTTGAGCACTTTATCATTACTGCAAACCTCCTACATAGCTACTGCCCTCTGCGCTTTTTTACTTAACGAGTCTCTAAGTTCTGATATTTCGAATCTGCATTCGGGGCGTAAATCGGTGTTTTCGTACTATCTTTACACCGCAGTTTACGCTTCGTTTTGATTCCGTTTATAACTGCAAATTGCTTTCTGCGTATTCATAAAACGCTTTTCAAAGTTCAAAACTGCGTTTAGACGCAAAACTGCGTTTAGGCGCGAAAAATTACGCTTTGACGGAAAAACTGCGTTTAGACGTAAATTGAGTTTAGACGTAAAACTGCGTTTAGACGTAAAACTGTGTTTAGATGCAAAATTGCGTTTAGACGTAAAACTGCATTTAGACGTAAAACTGCGTTTATACGTAAAATTGCGTTTAGACGTAAAACTGCACTTAGACGAAAAACTGCGTTTAGACGCAAACTGCGCTCATACGCAAACTGTGTTTAGACGCAAACTGTGTTTCGACGCAAACTGCGCTTAGACGCAAACTGTGTTTAGACGCAAACTGTGTTTAGACGCAAACTGCGCTTAGACGCAATCTACGCTTAGACGCAAACTGCATTTAGACGCAAAACTGCATTGAGATGCAAACTGCGTAAACTGCACTTAGATACAAACTGTGAATCGGCTTTTACATCGAAATCGTTTTTATCGGACGAACGCAGCTTTTGTTTTTAAATCGCTGAAAGATTTCCGCTGCACTAATTCACCCCCCCCCCCTCTTAGTGCTCTCGATCCTAACAATTGGTATCAGAGCGGGGTATTTCTCATTTCGGATTTACACCCGAGAGAAATGGCTCTTCAAGAGGGCTTTTCGGTCTTTCGTCCACCGTTCTTTAACGGATTGGACTACACTTATTGGAAAACTCGAATGAGAGTTTTCTTGATTTCTCTAAATATGGATTTATGGAATATCGTTGAAAACAGTTTTCAACTTCCCTCTAAACAGATGAACGAATGGTCGGATTTAGAGAAGAAGTATTTTTCTTTAAACGCAAAGGCTATGAATGCCTTATTTTGCGCTTTGGACAAAAATGAGTTCAATCGGGTTTCTTTGTGCAAAACGGCTTTTCGATATCTGGCACTCTTGAAATCACGCGACGGGGAACTAGTAGAGTCAAAGACTCGAAAGTTAATATTTTACTGCATGATTTCGAGCTTTTTCATATGAAACCAAGCGAAACCGTTGTTGACATGTACACCCGTTTTACAGATGTCGTCAATGGTTTAAAATCGCTTGGTAAAAGCTTTTCGGATTTTGAACTCGTTAACAAAGTTTTGCGCTCACTTTCTAAAACTTGGGATTCAAAAGTAACTGCTATTCAAGAATCGAAAAACTTGAACCAATTTCCACTTGAAGAACTAATTGGTTCATTGATCACATATGAAATGACGTGCAATGCACGTGAAGAACTTGAGAACCACCTTCCAAAGAACAGGAAAGATTTGGGACATAGAACATTTGAAGACCACTCGAGCATAAGCTCAAGTGATGGTGAACTTAAACTACAAATGAAACAAAAATTAAAAAGTAAAAAGAACGGAACTACTTGCTTTGAACGCAAAAAGAAGAACAAAAATTGGGATGAATCGAGCTCCTCCGAAGACGAGGAGAAAATCAACAAAGGCGGGGTGGCAAACTACGCCTTTACGCCTTTCGACGCTGAGGTAATCAAAATGCCTTTAATTTACTTTGAAATTACATAATGCTTTTCATAATGCATTTTTCTTTTTTATTTTCTTAAAAATTGCATGTTTAATAATTTTATAATGAAAATAGAAAAAATTAGGAATCATGCTTATCATTCTAGTAATTTTGAAAATAATCATGAAAATTGCTTGTTTATGATAAACAAAATGATTTTGATTAAAAATACATTATGAAATCATGCTATATGTGGTTGAGAAGTAATAATGTGTTTCATGTTGATTTCCATTGTTATTTCTCGATTTTGAGTGTATGAAATCATGTTCAATTTGAAGTTATGATTAATGAGTATATATTTTTGAAATTATGGTGATTATCGATTTTCATGATAATAATAGTGGCTTTAAAAAAAAAAATTTGTTGATGCATGAAAAGGCATGCTAACATGAAATCGATCACTTAAAATGAAACACTTGAAAAGGGGGAAAATATATTATCAATGAAATCATGAATCTATTTATGTTTTGTGAGCCATAGAAATGATTTTGATGACTTAAAATTGAAATGAGTTTTATCAAAATCATGATCTTGATTTATCAAATTGAATGAATTGAAAATGAATAATGATTTTTCTCTTGAATGATTGTGACTTGTATTCCTTGTATTCATGATATGATTTTTATACAATTCCTTGTATTCATGAAATATTTATCTCATCACTCAATTATTTCTTTTCAATATTCCTCAAATGATGATATGAATGCATGAGATATTCATGAATTTATTTTTTCGATCATGCATGATAGGATGCAACGTGACAAATTAATACCATGATTATTTGAAATAATATGAATGATGATTTGGAATCATGCATATAATAATGAGTTTATATGTGCATGTTTTAATTTGAAAATATAATGATGCACAAATGAGATTTATACTAATCTTTGTCATGATTTTTAAATTGATGTAAAGGGTTTTTCCCTTCTTTTTGACAATGACAAAAGGAGAGATAGCTAGCTTGCACAATTCAAGAAGAAAGCAAAAATTGCACTTCTCAAAAGAGAAGAAATTGCTTTCTTGAACATCTCAAAATTGCTAGCTTGCGGGCCTTAAAATGTAGAAATTTTTTGCTAGCCTGTATATGGTAAACTTGCTATCATACCACCATGATGATGAGCATGCCTTATCTTCATGATTATATTTGAAAAACTATGGCAAAAATATGTCCGAATGATTAAACGTGTTAAAAATATTTTTTCGGACTTTTTTGATTGAATGATCAAATCACCTGATTGCCATAATGATTTTACACAATTACTTGCCATGATTACATGTTGGAAATTAGGTGCTTAAATACAAAATTTTTATGATAATAAGCATGTTTTACCTTCATGATTGTAATTGAATATCTCTAGTAAAACTCTGTCCGAATGTATGAAAGTGTCAAATTTCATTTTCGGATTTTCCTGATCCTAACAATTGGATTTTCTTGATACATTATCCTCTTCCGAATTTAACAAGCATATGTCATATCAAGTTTAATTCACATCATTGATTTTTGACATATGGAATCATCTAGCAAATGCACTTATCATATGAAAAATATTTTTCGAAAAACATATTTGATGATTCTCTCTTACCAAAGGAAGATATTTTTACATACAAGGATTTGACTCACTTACATATCTTAATCCTTGCAAAAATGAAGTGTGCTTTAATATCTTATCGATTTGAACTTCACATATGGCTTTCCTCCTTCATGTAAAAAGATAACAAATAAAAAGGAAGAAGCAATAAAAGCTATCTCCATGTCATGTTTTCCTCGAGATGTTTGCATTACTGGTATCCTATCACTCACTATTGGAAAATTACATGAACCAACTTATGGCATCGCGCTTATATTTTGTTTATATCGTTCTCCTTGTTGTTAATGACAAAGGGGGAGAAATATATGAATTGATATGTTTGCTATCACTAATGGTTGCTATCACTGATGCTATGATTAGGCCATACTTGCATCACCAAGAAATATATGTACATCATGAAATGATATCAAAATCTTGCTTCACAGCTTTACATGTCGATATCATGCCATATGATGAAATGCTACAATTGATAAACACTTGAAATAGTTGCGTTACGATATCAAAAGCTAACACTACAAAGGAAGCAAAAATTTGCTAGCTTGCAACTTGCATATTTCAAGAAGCAAGAGTTGCCTTCTTGAATATCTCTAAACTGCTAGCTTGCAAGCTCTAAAATATTGTAACAATGCTAGCTTGCATGTGCTATCTTGTATGCCGTAAAACTTGCATATCTAAAACTTGATAGCTTGAATGTTCTAAGTATGATGTAACATTTGCTAAATTTTCTGGCTTCAAACCTGCATGATAATAAAACTTGATATTATGATTTTCATGCAATAAGTTAAACCAATATCACAAACACTTGATTGTGGTACTTCTCCTTTTTGTTGATGACAAAGGGGGAGAAGTATGTTGATGACATGACATGTGATGCATAAGTTTATGCATATGTTCATGTTGACGTGTTGCAAGTATTCATGATGAATATTGCAATGACTTGAATTCAGTTTGAATTCAAGGTTCTATCAATATGGCATATTGATAGGGGGAGTTTGTTTCAACTCTAGGAAGGTTAACTCCGTTTATGATAACATGTTGCTTAGATTTTTGAATCTAAGAGTTTCTATCAATATGGCATATGGATAGGGGGAGTTTGTTTAAACTTCGGGAGTTAAGTTTAACTCCGTCATCAAGTAGTTGTCATCATCAAAAAGGGGGAGATTGTTGAATCTCATATTTTGATGATGAAACTACTTGATATATGTTTATGATTTAATCTGTGTTTTGAGTGACGCAGGATGCTTCGATCGGGATGAGACAATTAAAGCAGGAAAAAATCATGTTGTCTTGGGAGGAACATGTCGAAGATTGGACGTCGGGCGGTGGATGGATCGGTCGATCGATCGACGAAGCTTCGGCCGTGGACTCGAGCATCGGGCCAAGAAGAGCGGTATTGTGCCAAGGATATTGGAGTTGCAGAGTCAACTGGCCGATTGGGCAATAGGCTGCGAGAGGACGATCGCGCCAAGAAGAATCGGACGGCGTCGAGGGACCAATGACATGCCGGACAACTTGGTTAAATTGCTTAGGATTAATTGTCTCGATCGAAGTTTTGTTGTGCAGGATTAACTACGATGAAAGTTAGACAAGCAGCAGGAGTTGCCGGAGTCAAGATCATGATCACGCTGGGGAGTTCGAGAGTTCGACGGAAGTTCGGACGGTCGTCGGAGGTTCTCGCGAGAACAGATCCGAGAAGTCCGAGAAGCTTGCCAAAGCGGCTCGTCGAACTTCGCCAAGTGGATCGTCGCCAAAGTCCGGAGTTTGCGGAAGTCCGCAAAGAATCACCGAGGGTTCATCGGATGATCGACGGAAGTTCGCGGAAACTTCGCGGAAGAAGCGATTGATGCATCGGAGCAAAGCTGCAGAAATTGTCTTAGATTTAATCGTAGTTAGCATGTTGATTAAGTTGGAAAATGGGAGGTGATCCCATTAGCTTAATCTTGGGACAATTGGGCCCCTGAAAAGATTGAAATTGGGCGAATGGAGCTAACCATTCGGACCACGATTGCACCGAGGGAGGTGCAACCGCCCAGGCCAGGGAGGTGGCACCGCCTGGGCTATGTCTCCCAGCCAGGCCGGGCGTGCAACCAACCCCCTGACCGGAGGTGCAACTGCCTGAGCTCGAGTCTTGAGCTAGATCGCGGGTGCAACCTCCCCGACAGAGAGGGTAGCACCGCCTGAGCTCGGTCTTCGAAGCCAGGCGAGAGGTGCAACCGCCTCGGTCAGGTGGTGGCACCGCTGGGGCTCGATCTCTCCTGAGCAGGACTTCGGGCGGTGCAACCGCCCGACACGAAGAGGTGCAACCGCTGGGCTCGATCTCCAGCTCTCGCCGGCGGTGCAACCTCTCCGATCGAGGAGGTGCAATCCGCGGATCCCGAATTCGGGATTTGATCGTTTTGAGCTCCAAATTTGAACTGGGTTGGGGCCTATAAATACCCCACCCATTCAGCACAGAAAGAGCAAGAGACCTACACCAAAATCTTGATCTTCTCTGTGATTCTTGAGCTCAAAATTGTTGTAAAGCCTTTAAGTCTCCTCCTTCTGTTCTTTAAGTTTCTGAATTGTAAAAGTGAGGAGAGAAAGGTTCTGTAAGGGTTGTCTCCTGAGCCCATCAAAAGGAGTGAAACTGTAAAAGGGCAGTTGGCCTTCGCCCATTGAAGGAATGCAGCTAGTTGAAGTCGGTGACCTCGTCGGAGGAGGAAGCCAAAAGTGGAGTAGGTCAAGACTGACCGAACCACTCTAAATCTCTGGTTTGCTTTTACTTTGAGCACTTTATCATTACTGCAAACCTCCTACATAGCTACTGCCCTCTGCGCTTTTACGAACGAGTCTCTAAGTTCTGATCTTTCCGAATCTGCATTCAGACGTAAATCGGTGTTTTCGTACTATCTTTACACTGCAGTTTACGCTTACGTTTTGATTCCATTTATAACTGCAAATTGCTTTCTGCGTATTCATAAAACGCTTTTCAAAGTTCAAAACTGCGTTTAGACGCAAAACTGCGTTTAGACGTAAAATTACGCTTTGACGTAAAAACTGCATTTAGACGTAAACTGAGTTTAGACGTAAAACTGCGTTTAGACGTAAAACTGCGTTTAGACGCAAAACTGCGTTTAGACGTAAAACTGCATTTAGACATAAACCTGCGTTTAGACGTAAAACTGCGTTTAGACGCAAAACTGCGTTTAGACGTAAAACTGCACTTAGACGTAAAACTGCGTTTAGACGCAAACTGCGCTCAGACGCAAACTGTGTTTAGACGCAAACTGTGTTTAGACGCAAACTGCGCTTAGACGCAAACTATGTTTAGACGCAAACTGTGTTTAGACGCAAACTGCGCTTAGACGCAATCTGCGCTTAGATGCAAACTGCATTTAGACGCAAAACTGCATTGAGACGCAAACTGCGTAAACTGCACTTAGATACAAACTGTGAATCGGCTTTTACATCAAAATCATTTTTATCGGACGAACGCAGCTTTTGTTTTTAAATCGCTGCAAGATTTCCGCTGCACTAATTCACCCCCCCCCCCTCTTAGTGCTCTCAATCCTAACAGGTACCACCACTGGCAGCATTGCTGCCGTTGGTACAACCACCCAGCCTAGGCGGTACCATCGCCCAGGAATCCTAGGGTGTTGTTCCCCAAGCGGTGCCACCGCCGGCCAGGGTTTCAACACCCTGGTTGGGCCTTGAATCCGGCCCAAACCAATCCAGCTTCAGGCTTAGTTGACCCTTAACAGAGTTGATGGGATTACCTCTCAATCCCAACTCTAATTATGTACTAACTACGAGTCCTAAGATATAATCTAAGCAAGATAAGTCTGGTTTCTTCCGGTGAGCTTCGGACGATCTTCCAGCGAACTTCTGACGATCTCTCGGCAATGTTCCAGCGGACTCCCAGCAAGCTCCTGGACTTCATGACAATCTTCTTGGCGAGTTCCTATGAGCTTCTTTGGCAAGCTCATGGACTTCTCGGTTGGTTCCAGCAGAACTTCCGACGAACGTCTGGACTTCCGATGAACTCTCGAACTCCCAAAGAAATCACATTCTTGACTCTAGGACTTCATTTTGCTTTATGCTTTGCTATTGAAGTTAATCCTACACACACAAAAATATACTTCGATCTAGATAATTATTACTAAGCATGAATCATGTTGTCCGACATGTCATTGGTCCATCGACACTTCGTCTGATTCTTCGGCGCATTGTCCTCTCTTGCGGACTATTGCCTAATCGGCCAGTTGACTCCGCAACTCAGATATCCTTGGTGCAATATCCACTCTTCTTGGCCCTGCTAGTCATAGGTGCCCAGCAAGCCAATCACGTGAGTGATGGCACGTGTGACTTAATATAGAATCTTTTTGCTTATTATATTTTGGCATATATCACTTTATAACTATTGTATAAATGCATACATATATTGTGATGTCCATGGATTTGTGCAATGGGAATCAGATCGTGATGAGATCACGATAGTGAGATCGATTCACCTTTAAACACATATCCTAAATAATCCCGGTCATAGATTACTCGAGAGGGATATCGTGATAACCGGACAGACTAGTGTGCTGTATACCCGTCCATATGATGGATGCAACTGGTCTCATAGCTACTTGTTTAGGGACACTAGGGATACAGTACAAGTGCTCATTGGAGAATGAGTTCATTGATTGATCCGCTTACGGAATGCTGGATGGTTGATGATACCTTATTGTTAGACAGCGATTCCGTAGTCCTAGTGGTGTATCTGGTCCTTAGACTTGAGACACTAAGGATGTCCTGTATGAGTGCTCCACTCTTTGATACCAAACTTATAGGTTTGGCTATCCCAGATCTAGTACAGCTGGTCATTGGGAGTGGTAGTCGACCTTATGAGGGCTATTGAGTGTCGATAGAGGATCATCCACTCTCGGCGTTATTAGAGGAATATCCCATGTGTTCTTGCTCAGAAAAATCCCTGGCCAGGGTCATTCGGGTTGAGAGAGAAAGAGTTCTCCAGGAGAATCCGATTAGAGCGAGACTCGAGTAGAAACCGTGGGTCTGACAACACCATGCTCGATATACGGTCTCTAGTATATTAGATGGATGAGGGACTATAGGTACACGGTAACTGAGGACAGATAGGTCCAATTGATTGGATTCCCTTGTATCGTTTGGGGACTACGGCGTAGTGGCCTATTACGTCCGTAGTCGATTAGTCGAGTGAATTATTACAGAGATAATAATTCACTGAGTTACAAGGAGTTCTAACAAGTATGACTCACGGCCAGCTCGATATTGGGCCTAGAGGGTCACACACATATGATAGGCATTGCGATGAATAAAGGTTCGAATATGAGATATCCGACGTAGCCCTTGTCTTATTGGATGCAGATCCAATACCCACTAGGAGAGGACCCATTAGGTTTTGACAGGGGACCTCTATAAATAGGAGGGATTCAGAGCCCCATGGGCTAGAGAGCTTTTGTTTGTCTTTTCCTATTCTCCTCTCCATCTCCACCTCAGAGTAGGTCTGGAGTTTTGAGGAACATCGTCGTAACCCTGTTGTGTGGATCACCGCTAGAGAGGAGGACGCTTGACCTCCTTCACCCTCTCCTAAGGATCTGCAGGAAAAACAGGGATATGATCTCCTAGGTAACACAATCTACTCTATCGCAGTTTCATGTTTCATGGATTTTTATGCGTACCAATCTTCGCATGACGACGAACATCTCTTTGGGAATCGAGGATTTTGTTTTTCTTGTTCTTCCACTGGCATATGATGTAAGCCCCCAAGGATTTCCCAACAGTGGTATCGAGAGCCGGTTGTTAAATGCGAATGATTGGTTTTGAACTGCGTGTGTTGTGTTTAGGAAGAATTTTGATGTCAAAATTGTTGGCCAAAAAAACAAGGAAGGGCAGCAACAGTTGCTGCCCTCGATCTCGTCGTCGTCTTGGCCAAGGCAAGCAAGGCAGACAGGGCTGCATCTGCTGCAGCCGGCCGGGGGCCTGCTTGCAGCAGGCTTACTACCGGCGGGGCTGGCAGCCCACGGGTAGAGGCGCCGCAGGGCAGCGGCGCCCGCCACCGCTGCTCCCGCGGGCAAAACCCCCCTTAAGGTCGCCCGGCGGGACAGCACCGCCTACGGAGGCGACGGCGCCCACTCGCAGCGGCAGGGTGGCGGCGGCGGCAACAGCGAAAAGGGGAAAGGGCATTAGGGTTTTCTGGGCAAAAGATAGTTTTGCCCCTCGGAATTTGAGAAATTCTAGTTTTTGTCTTTTATCCAAATTACGAAAATACCCTTATGAATTCAGAAATTCCCTATAATGTCCATGATTTCAGAAAATATTAATTAATTAAAAAGTTTAGTTGATTATTATTTTTTTATTATTATTATCTAGTAGTCCTACATGATGATGATTATTTATACATGTGATGTATGATGTGTGGACGAATGATCATGGACCGTGTGATGTGTGTACCTGTGATTATTATTATTGAGGTCTGCGAACCTCCATTATATTTCTCATTTATTGTCGGGCCTGTGTGCCTATGATTAAGTTGTAATCACATGAGGAGGCACAGCGGGAGCGTGGATGCGATAGCGGGACCCACAAGACGGACGATCGTGATGCATGAAGATGTATCAAGATGTCGACAGAACCGACAAGGACGAAATGGACGATCATAGGGCATGGAGATGCACCGTTGCACACATAGATCTTGATGTGAGTGATTAGGCCTACTAGCTCGGGCCTAATCATATTAGGTTGTAGTCCATGATCATCTGGTGTAATTGCTTATACACATACTAGATATGTATATATATTTGCATGCGATGTAGATATATATTAAATATGTATATGTGTGACATGTCATATTAGGAGAATCAATCATAGAAACATCTCTCGATAATATTAATTCGGTAAACGTGAGGCAATTAGATTGACCCACGTGGCCTTCCATCGTTATAAGTAGGAACCGATTCCCGGTGTGTTGGTTGAGTTGGTCGAGTCCCTCGAGACTCACCTATATCATGATTAGCTATCTTGCTACGACATAGAGATGTCACCGGTGACCCGAGAGCATGGTATACTTGGTCGAGTCCCTCGAGGGTATATCATCAAATCAGACTTATCTTGTAAAGGTGTTGACTTAACCGAGCATCATGGTTGGTCGAGTCCCTCGAGGCCATGGTGATTCGAGAGGCGAACAGGGGCAGGAATCACAAGGAGTTGTGATCGACAAGAGTTGCCTACCTTTTAGGCTTAGTGTGATTGGTCGAGTCCCTCGAGGTTACACTAAGACGCCGATTGGATCCTGATCCCCACTAGAAGTCTCAATGGAGACTTCCGTTTCCGCGTCTTTGAGGGTGTCGCGTGACTCGTTAGTAAAATAGTGGGAGCATATTAAGATAGAAGTCCATATCTTGATAGTTTATTTCTTGCAAAATCTGCATGTTATTCATTTCTTTTTTTGCATCTTTATTTTGAGAAAATGTAAACTTTCAAATCCCTTATGTGGCATACTTGATGTCAACCGCCTCACTGGTCCAAATTATACGGATTGGCTCCGTAACTTGAGAATTATTCTCACACAAAGAAAAATCATGTACGTCCTTGATACATGATGCTCAGCCAAGAAGGGGCAAACGAGGATAAGATCGCTCGCTACGTGAAGTACATTGATGACTCCACTCTTGCTCAGTGCTATATGTTGGGCTCTATGACTCCTGAGTTACAGAGACAACATGAAAAGATGGATGCCAGATCCATTCTCCTACATGTCCGCAAATTGTTTGAGGAATAGGGAAGAACTCAGCGATATGAGATATCTAAGAGCCTCTTCCACGCTAGGATGACTGAGGGGACACCGGTTCAGAATCATATCCTAAAGATGATTGAGTGGATAGAGAAACTCACAGGTCTAGGAATAGTCCTAGAGGATAACTTGTGTGTGGACATTGTGCTTCAGTCCCTACCAGATTCCTTTTCACAGTTCATAATGAATTTTAATATGAACAAGCTTGAAGTGACTCTCCCAGAGCTTCTCAATATGTTGAGGGAGGCAAAGAGTACTATCAAGAAAGAGAAGCCAGTTCTCTACACTGGTGAGACCAAAAGGAAAAGGAAAGCAGAAAGGTCCCTTAAGAAGGGAAAGGGCAAGGTCAAACCAGGTAAAGCAAAGGTTGCTAAGAAAGACCCAATAAAGGACAAAGGCCAGTGCTTCCATTGTGGTAAAGATGGGCACTGGAAGAGAAACTGCAAAGAGTACCTTACAAAAAGGGCGAAACAAAAGCTTGATGAAGCTTCAGGTACATTCATGATCAGTCTCCATTTGTCAGACTCTTATGATAACATATGGGTATTGGATACCGGTAGTGCTTATCATATATGCAATTCGTTGCAGGTTCTAACAAGGCCTAGGAGACTAGAGAGAGGCGAGATGGACCTCAAGATGGGTAATGGAGCAAAAGTTGCTGTAGTAGCTGTTGGCGAGGTCGCCTTACATCTGCCTAGTGGAGCTTTTATTGCATTAGATGCATGTTATTTTGTTCTTTCTATTATCAAAAACATTATCTCCATTTCATGTTTAACAGTTAGTGGATATAAATTTGTTTTTGAGAACAATGGTTGTTCGATATTATTAGATGATAAGATCATCATGAAAGGAACATTGCATAATGGTTTATTTATATTAGACACCACTCCACATATCATGAATGTAAATGTGTCCAAAAGGAAACGAGATGAGTTGAACAATGCATACCTGTGGCATTGTAGGCTAGGTCCATCCATGAAAGAAGGATTCAAAAGTTGCTAAATGATGGATATCTAGATCCATTCGACTATGGGTCATATGCAACTTGTGAGCCTTTCATTCGTGGAAAACTGACCAACTCTCCATTTAGTGGAACTGGAGAGAGAGCCACTGAGTTGTTGGAACTCATACATAGTGATGTATGTGGACCCATGTCAACTTATGCCATTGGAGGTTACTCCTACTTCATTACATTTACTGAGATATGTGTACTTAATGAAGTACAAGTCCGAGGTCTTTGAGAAATTCAGAGAGTATAAGAATGAGGTGGAAAACCAGACTGGAAAGAGTATCAAAACTCTTCGATCAGATCGAGGAGGTGAGTACTTAAGTACAGAGTTCACTCAGTTCCTCAAGGACCATGGGATATTATCCCAATGGACACCTCCTTATACACCTCAGCTCAATGGTGTCTTTGAAAGGAGAAATCGTACATTATTAGATATGGTACGGTCCATGATGAGTTTCGCTGACCTACCAATCTCATTCTGGGGATATGCCCTATAAACCGCAGCTTACCTTCTGAACAGAGTTCCAACTAAGTCGGTAGTGTCTACACCATATGAGATATAGAAAGGGAAGAAGCCTGATCTTAAGGTTGTTAAGATTTGGGGCTGCCCTACACATGTTAAAAGACACAACCCTAATAAGTTAGAATCAAGGACAGAGCAATGCAAATTTGTGAGATACCCCAAGGAAACTTGTGGGTATTATTTCTATCATCTCGAGGACCAAAAGGTCTTTGTAGCTAAGAGAGCAGTGTTCCTTGAGAAGGAACACATTCTTGGCGAAGATAGTGGGAGAATGATAGAATTGAGCGAGGTTGGAGAACCAAGCTCAAGCACCACTCTGACCGAAGTCCGTTGGGTACCTAATACACAAGTTTCAACTTTACATGGATCGATAGAGTATCCCATCCTCCTCTGAGAGATATGTGGGACATATTAGAGGAGGGGATGCAAAGTGGATATTGATCCTCAGACCTCACAGGAGGCTATTATGAGTATAGACTGCGGGAAGTGACAAGAAGCCATGAATTACTGATGGATTCTATGTACTCCAATAAGGTTTGGAACCTAGTTGATGCTTGAAGGTATTGTACCCATCGGTTGCAAGTGAATCTTTAAGAAAAAGATCGGAGTAGATTGAAAGGTAGAGACCTATAAAGCAAGGCTAGTGGCTAAGGGGTATCGTCAAAGGCAAGGTGTTGACTATGACGAAACCTTCTCACCCGTAGCAATGCTAAAATCCATCAGAATTCTATTAGCTATTGCAGCACACTATGATTATGAGATATGGCAGATGGATGTGAAAACCACATTCCTCAATGGGAATCTCGAGGAGGAGGTGTATGTTAGGATCGGAGCGGCACTAAGAGGGGGGGGGTGAATTAGTGCAACGGTAAAGTATGATAAACTTTCGACGATTTAAACACTTTCGGAAACTTCGTACGATAAATGCAACGTTTCGTTTGAAATCGTTTCGATTGCGTTTTAACTTGAAGGAATACGTAAGAAGGAGACAAAGAAGTAGAGCATCAAAGTGCAAATGGTTTGCAGTAATATAAATGACAATAAGTAAATGCAAACCAGAGAAGACGGTAGTTTATAGTGATTCGATCAATCGTGACCTACATCCACTCTTCCGATTCCTCTTCCGTCGAGGCCACCGGCATCCACTAATGATCTTCCTTTACTAGGTAAAGATCAACCTCCTTCTTACACCCCTCTTACAACCTCTTACAAGTGGTTCACCCTTTTACAAAGATTTCAATGAATAGAAAGGAGGTGAACACTCAAGCTATTGAAAACAAGACTTTTCCTAAGGCTTTTCTCAACTTCTAGCTACTCAAAAGGTTGTATCCTCTGCTGAGACATGAGGGGTATTTAAAGGCCTCAAGAGGATTCAAATTTAGGCTCCAAAATTTGAATTCTCTTGGAGTTCCCGATGCTAGCGGTGCCACTGCTTGTCAGTGGCGGTGCCACCGCCTGTCAGTTTCTGACCCTGACAGTGCTGGGTGATGCCACCGCCTACAGTGTTTTCAGCCCACTAGTTGGGCTTCAATCTTGGCCCAAACTAGTCCGAACTCAGGCCCAATTGGCCCCTACTTGGGTTATAGGATTAATACCTAATCCTAACCCTAATTAACATACTAACTACGAATTTAAAGACATTTTATAAGCTATTACAAAGTCCATAAGTCAAGACTTCGTCCGGCGAGCTTCCGACGAACTTTCGGCGGTCTTTCGATAAACTCTCAGAAACCATTCTACGGACTCCCGGCAAGCTCTTAAACTTCACGATTTGATCTTGGCGAGTTCCAACGAGCTTCTTCGACGAGCTCCGATCTTTCTCGGCGAGCTCCACGAACTTCCCACGAACCTTTCGGTGAGCTTCCAAAAAACCGTTCGGCAAGCTCCCTACTCATTCTCGGCTAGTTCCGGCAGCATTCCCGACGAACCTTCGGACTTCCGTCGAACTCTCGAACTCCCAATGAATCCTTCGCGCTTGACTCCGCACTTTGTTTCGCTTTATGTCTTTCTCATTATCGTAGTTATTCCTGCACACACAAACTAAAACTCTACTCCGATCTAGACAATTATTACAACGCGAATCGACATTCCGTTGCCCGGCACGTCATTGGTTGGCGCTTCGTCCGATTCTTCAGCGCATCGTCCTCTCTTGCAGCTTATTGCCCAATCGGCGGTTGACCTCCGCAACCCCGATATCCTTGGCGCAATTCTGCTCTCCTTGGCTCGATGCCCGATGTCCGAAGCCTTCTGCCATCCAATATCCTGACGTGATCTCCTCCAGCGTAATGTCAATTCCTCCTGCGTCAACTGTCTAATCCTGATCGAGTAGACCTGCATTACTCAAAATGTAGTTAAACATCTAAACACAATCAATTAGTTTCATCATCAAAATCCGAGATTCAGCAATCTCCCCCTTTTTGATGATGACAACTAATTGATGACTAACGGAGTTAACCTTAACTCTCTGGAGTTTAAATAAACTCCCCCTATCAATATGCTATATTGATAGAACCTTGAATTCAAGCAGAATTTAAGTCATTGCAATATTCATCATGAATACTTGCAACACATCATCATGAACATATGCATAAAACTTATGCATCACATGTCATGTCATCAACATACTTCTCCCCCTTTGTCATCAACAAAAAGGAGAAGTACCACAATCAAGTATTTGTTATATGGGTTCAACTCATTGCATGAAAAACATAATGTTAAATTTTTATCATCATGCAATCTAGTAATTTTACAACATTTTAGAACTTGCAAGCTAGCAATTTAGAGATGTTCAAGAAAGCAACTCTTGCTTTTTGAAATATGCAAGTTTTATAAGCTAGCAAATTCAAATATATGCAAGTTGGCATATTTGCTTTTCTTGAGATAAGCACGATAGCACATTTTTGTATTTTCTTGATGTTTCAAGCTAGCAATTCTCGGTGATGTTCAAGATAGCAATTTCTTCTCTTTTGAGAAGTGCAATTTTTTTTCCTTTTTCTTGAATTGTGCTAGCAATCTATCTCCCCCTTTGTCATTGTCAAAAAGAAGGGAAAAAACCTTTACATCAATTTCTAAATCATGACAAAGTTAAGTATCAATATTATTTGTGCATCATTATATTTTCAATTTAAAACATGCACTATTTGACAAACCTTATATTTCATTCATACACGATATTGAATAAATCAATCAACATTATGAGGATATCATACATGATACTAAAATTTTTAACTATTTGTCAACATTTTGATCATGATACCAAATATTCATCATTTAGAGTATTCATGATACAAAACATTAAATCAATATTTATAATACATCATTTTAGCAACAACCCATAGTATTTTAAATCATGATTTACAACATATGTAATACATCACATCATAATTAGAAAGAACAAGTATTGTATGCATCATTGCAAATCATAACTTCTTCCCATTTTATCATTGAAAACTAGAAAGAAGTAGGGAAGAGCATAAAAGTGTAAAATATTTCAATCATTTCAAGGCATTTGTATCATAGATACAAAGAAATCATATCATCAAAGATAAGACCATTTGAATACCAAATGACATGATTCATTTTATCAAATATCTTTTTTTTATAAATAATAGAAATTGTAGGTGTATAAAGAAGAGATTGTGATTAAAAAAGAATAAGTAGTAAATCCAAGAAATCAAGATCATAACTTGAATACAAACTCATTCAAATTCAAATCGTTTAATTCATCAAAATCTCAACATTACTTACAAGAGATTCAAAATGGTATACATAGATTTATCATAATAATCAAGGGAAAATCTTAGGAGATCATGATATGGATAAAATTCATTCAATTTTATAAGAGAACAAGATATTAATTCAAGCATATAAAATTTCTCAATTCATTATGAATCATAAAAAGAATTGTGGTTTTGAAAAATCACAATTCATTTAGGAAAATTTTCTCTTTAGTACACGATAAGAAGAAATATAGCAATGATACCAATCATAATTCATTTGGATAGTAGATGCTAAAAAGTAACATTGAGGATACAAGATCTTGATTTTTATAGAGTAAATCTCAAGTTATAAATCTCAAAAAATCAAGATAAAGCTCATTTAAATTCAAATCATCAAATCAAAATCATTTTCAAGAGATTCATAAAAAGAAAAACATAGATAGATTTTTTAATCTCTCAATTCTTTATGAATCATAAAAATTATAATTTCAAAAAAAATCATGATTCATTTCGGAAATTTTCTTCTTTAGTAAATAATAAGAAGAAACATGGGAGTTTAAAAAACAAGATCTTGATTCATAATAAAATTTCATGTTAACATGCTTTCAAACATGCATCAACGTTTTGGATCAAAAAATGAATTTCATCATAAAACCATCAAGACCAATAAGTTACAAAAATCATTATATATTACTTTAAAATCTCTTACATAAAATCATCAAATCATGGTATCAAAATTTCAACATTTTCATTACAACTTTATTGCATTGGTTTCATTGAACATAATTTTGAATGATTCTTATAGACAACTAAAACTTCTTTAATTTTAATTTATAAGATTGACTTTATATTAGCATGCTCAAATTTTATTCTTATGTCAAAACCATACATCATGTTTGATAACCAAAGATAAGGTTCATAAAAAAAATCATCAAGCCTTCCATTCAAAAGACATGCATCGTCATTGAAAATCAATATGGAAATCGTCAAAATATACATTCTTGCTTCTCAAGCATATACATAAGATTAATCTTACTAGGTGTATAAGCATTAGATTTATATCTAACATTTTATTGCATTAACATAACACATGCAATTTTAAAAAAATTAATCCTAAACTAAATTAAAAATAACTCATGAAAGTATTATGTAATTTCAAAATAATTCAAGAGAGTTGAGTTACTTACCTTGTAGTCAAAGCCCATCAAAGCCTAATTAAAGTTTCACCTTTGGAAGTTCTTGATTCATCATTGGGTGCCTTCCTTTTCTTTGGCCTCTTCCTCCGTTCAAGTTCATTGTTCATTTTAGATTTTTGTTTAATGAACTTATTAAGAGTTAGTGTTCGAAGTTCAAGTTCATCATTGTCCTCATCACTTGAGTCATCGCTCAAGTGGTATTCATTTGTCCGGAGTTCCAAATCCTTCCTATTCTTTGGAAGGTGGTTCAAGTGTTCATTGTGTTCATCATGTGCATTGCACACCATTTCATATGTCATCAATGAGCCGATAAGTTCTTCAAGTGGAAAAATATTTAAATCTTTTGTTTCTTGTATTGCCGTAACTTTTGATTCCCAAACTTTAGAAAGTGATCGTAAAACTTTACTAACAAGTTCAAAATTCGAGAAACATTTGCCAAGAGCTTGTAAACCATTGACGACATCCGTGAAACGGGTGTACATGTCAACAATGGTTTCGCTCGGCTTCATTTGAAAAAGCTCGAAGTCATGCATTAAAATATTGATTTTTGAATCTTTAACTCTAGAAGTGACTTCGTGTGTGATTTCAAGAGTGTGCCATATGTCGAAAGTCGTTTCGTATAAAGAAACCCGATTGAACTCATTTTTGTCCAAAGCGCAAAATAAGGCATTCATAGCCTTTGCGTTTAAAGAAAACATCTTCTTCTCCAAATCATTCCATTGGTTCATTGGAAGAGAAAACATTTCAAATCCATTTTCGACTATGTGCCATAAATTCAAATCCAAAGAAAGTAAGAAAACTCTCATTCGAGTTTTCCAATAAGTGTAGTCCATCCCATTGAAAAAGGGAGGACAAATGAGAGAATGACCCTCTTGAAAGCCGTAAAGAGCCATTTCTATTTGGGTGTTAAACCAAGGTAGAAAAACCTCACTCTGATACCAATTGTTAGGATCGGCAGCACTAAGAGGGGGGGGGTGAATTAGTGCAGTGGTAAAGTATGATAAACTTTCGACGATTTAAACACTTACGGAAACTTCGTATGATAAAAGCAACGTTTCGTTTGAAACCATTTCGATTGCGTTTTTAACTTGAAGGCATATGTAAGAAAGAGACAAAGAAGTAGAGCATCAAAGTGAAGATGGTTTGCAGTAATATAAATGACAATAAGATAAATGCAAACCAAAGAAGACGGTAGTTTATAGTGGTTCGGTCAATCGTGACCTACATACACTCCTCTGATTCCTCTCCCGTCGAGGCCACCGGCATCCACTAATGATCTTCCTTTACTAGGCGAAGATCAACCTCCTTCTTACACCCCTCTTACAACCTCTTACAAGTGGTTCACCCTTTTACAATGATTTCAATGAAAAGAAAGGAGGTGAACACTCAAGCTATTGAAAACAAGACTTTTCCTAAAGCTTTTCTCAACTTCTAGCTTCTCAAAAGGTTGTAATCTCAGCTGAGATTTGAGGGGTATTTATAGGCCTCAAGAGGATTCAAATTTAGGCTCCAAATTTGAATTCTCGTTGGGTTCCCGATGTTGGCGGTGCCACCGCCTGTCAGTGGCGGTGCCACCGCCTGTCAGTTTCTGACCCTAACAGTGTTGGGCGGTGCCACCACCCAGCCCAGGCAGTGCTACCGCCCAGCTCTCGGGCACTGGGCGGTGCCACCGCCTACAGTGTTTTCAGCCCACTAGTTGGGCTTCAATCTTGGCCCAAACTAGTTCGAACTCGGGCCTAATTGGCCCCTACTTGGGTTATAGGATTAATACCTAATCCTAACCCTAATTAACATACTAACTACAAAATTAAAGATATTTTATAAGCTATTACAAAGTCCATAAGTCAAGACTTCGTCCGGTGAGCTTCCGACGAACATTCGGCGGTCTTCCGATAAACTCTCGGAAACCATTCTGCGGACTCCCGACAAGCTCTTAAACTTCACGATTTGATCTTGGCGAGTTACAACGAGCTTCTTCGACAAGCTCCGATCTTTCTCGGCGAGCTCCACGAACTTCCCACGAACCTTTCGGTGAGCTTCCAAAAAACCGTTCGGCAAGCTCCCTACTCATTCTCGGCCAGTTCCGGCAGCATTCCCGACGAACCATCGGACTTCCGTCGAACTCTCGAACTCCCAATGAATCCTTCGCGCTTGACTCCGCACTTTGTTTCGCTTTATGTCTTTCTCATTATCATAGTTATTCCTGCACACACAAACTAAAACTCTACTCCGATCTAGACAATTATTACAACGTGAATCGACATTCCATTGCCCGGCATGTCATTGGTTGGCGCTTCGTCCGATTCTTCAGCGCATCGTCCTCTCTTGCAGCTTATTGCCCAATCGGCGGTTGACCTCCGCAACCCCGATATCCTTGGCGCAATTCCGCTCTCCTTGGCTCGATGCCCGACGTCCGAAGCCTTCTGCCATCCAATATCCTGACGTGATCTCCTCTGGCGTAATGTCAATTCCTCCTGCATCAACTGTCTAAACTTGATCGAGTAGACCTGCATTACTCAAAATGTAGTTAAACATCTAAACATAATCAATTAGTTTCATCATCAAAATCCGAGATTCAACAGTGTATATGATGCAACCTGAGGGATACGTGTCCAAGAACTGTCCAGATAAGGTGTGTAGATTGCTTAGATCTATTTATGGATTAAAGCAAGCTTCCCGAAGTTGGAACATAAGATTTGATGAGGCAATCAGATCTTATGACTTCATTAAGAACGAAGATGAGCCTTATGTATACAGAAAGGTAAGTGGGAGCGCTATCACCTTTTTGGTGTTATATATGGATGACATCCCGATCATTGGGAATGACGTAGGAATGCTATCCATAGTAAAGGCTTGGTTATCTAGACACTTCTCCATGAAGGACTTAGGGGAAGCATCCTATATTTTGGGGATTAGAATCTATAGAAATAGATCCAAGAGGATGCTTGGCTTGTCCCAGTCCAGGTACATAGAAACCATCGTCAAAAGGTTTGGCATGGAAAATTCCAAGAGAGGTCTCATACCGATGAGACATGGGATATCGCTTTCTACGAGTATGTCCCCAAAGACTCCAGAAGAAAGGGCGAACATGGATATGATACCTTATGCCTCAGCAATAGGGTCTATCAGGTATGCCATGCTATGTACTAGGCCTGATATAGCGCATGCTTTGAGTGTCACGAAAGGTATCAAAGGGATCTAGGCTTGAAGCCTTTGGAAAGCGAGAAAAGTGTATCCTTAAGTACTTGAGAAGGACTAAGGATCTTTTACTAGTATATGGAGGTAATAGCCTTAAGGTTGAAGGCTACACTAACTCAAGTTTTTTTGGTCGATGTCGATGATAGCAAGTCAAATTCAGGGTATGTGTACACCTTGAATGGAGGAGCGCAGCAGTCTTTGGAAGAGTTCCAAGCAAGATACCACCACTGACTCACCCCACGAGGCGGAGTACATTGCTGCATCGGATGCAGCAAAGGAGGAGTTTGGGTGAAGAAGTTCATCACAGATTTGGGAGTTGTCTTTGGGTAGCGAAGAGCCGATCTCCCTATATTGCGACAACAATAGGGGCGATTGCTCAAAAAGGAACCTAGGTCTCATCGAAAATCTAAGCATGTTCTCGAGGAGGTTCCACCTTATCGAGTGAGATCGTGACCTCAGGAGATGTAGTAGTGGAAAGAGTTCCATCCAAGATAACATTGCAGATCCACTAACAAAGCCGTTGTCTCATATTTGTTTTGAAGCGTCCAGGTCTCTCGATGGGGATCGAACACATAGGTGATTGGCTTTAGGTAAACTGGAGATTGCTAGTCATAGGTGCCCAGCAAACCAATCACGTGAGTGATGGCACGTGTGACTTAATATAGAATCTTTTTGCTTATTATATTTGGGCATATATCACTTTATAACTATTGCATAAATGCATACATATATTGTGATGTCCTTGGATTTGTGCAATGGGAATCGGATCGTGATGCAATCACGATAGTGAGATCGATTCACCTTTAAACACATATCCTAAATAATCCCGATCATAGGTTACTCGAGAGGGATATCGTGATAACCGGACAGACTGGTGTGCTGTATACCCGTCCATATGATGGATGCAGCTGGTCTCATAGTTGCTTGTGTAGGGACACTAGGGATACAGTACAGGTTCTCATTGGAGAATTAGTTCACTGATTGATCCACTTACGGAATGATGGATGGTTGATGATGCCTTATTGTAAGACAACGATTCCGTAGTCCTAGTGGTGTATCTGGTCCTTAGACTTGAGACACAAAGGATGTCCTATATGAGTGCTCCACTCTTTGATACCAAACTTATAGGTTTGGTTGTCCCAGATCTAGTACAGCTGGTCATTGGGAGTGGTAGTCGACCTTACGAGGGCTATTGAGTGTCGATAGAGGATCATCCACTCTCGGCGTCATTAGAGGAATATCCCATGTGTTCTTGCTCAAAAAAATCCCTGGCCAGGGTCATTCGGGTTGAGAGAGAAAGAGTTCTTCAAGAGAATCCGATTAAAGAGAGACTCGAGTAGAAACCGTATGGGTCTGACAACACCATGCTTGATATACGGTCTCTGGTATATTAGATGGATGAGGGACTATAGGTACACGGTAACTGAGGACAGACAGGTCCAATGGATTGGATTCCCCTGTATCGTCTGGGGACTACGGCGTAGTGGCCTAGTACGTCCGTAGTCGATGAGTCGAATGAATTATTACAGAGATAATAATTCACTGAGTTACAAGGAGTTCTAACAAGTATGACTCACGGCCAGCTCGATATTGGGCCTAGAGGGTCACACACATATGGTAGGCATTGCGATGAATAGAGGTTCGGATATGAGATATCCGACGGAGCCCTTGTCTTATTGGATGCAGATCCAATACCCACTAGGGGAGGACCCATTAGGTTTTGACAAGGGACCTCTATAAATAGGAGGGATTTAAAGCCCCATGGGCTAGAGAGCTTTTGTTTGCCTTTTCCTATTCTCCTCTCTATCTCTACCTCAGAGTAGGTCTAGAGTTTTGAGGAGCGTCGTCGCAACCCTGCTGTGTGGATCACCGCTAAAGAGGAGGACGCTTGACCTCCTTCACCCTCTCCTAAGAAACTGCAAAGAAACAGGGATATACGATCTCCCTAGTGATGGGGATATAGACAGGAATAACCTTTGTATAGGAACAAATACTAGAAGACCAAAATACGCAGCGGAATAAAATGGAAACACAATCAAACAGAACACCAAGATATACGTGGAAAACCCCTTCAATGTGAAGGGTAAAAAACCACGGGGCAAACTAGAGATAATTCACTATGAGAATAATGAATATACAAATCTCAATCTCTTGCCCAAAACCCAAGCAACAACCACAAGAGAATAACTGGGATACAAGGATCACGTTACTGCCCACAATATCTAAAACCTCCCAAGTAATCACAGCAAGAGACTACTGTAGATTTGATCTAACCTGAGATGAGAACACTGCTAGATGATTGTGAACAGTCTCTCTGCGTTGTCCTTGTCTTCTTCCCTTTCTTTCTCTTCCTTTTCTGCCTTGTTCTCCTTCTTCTCTTTGGAATCTCGTGGCTCCAAAGATCTGCCTCGTTGTTGCCTTTTTATAGCTTTAATCTGCCTCTAAAACGCAGCCACCACACCCCCCTAATCTTAATTAGGGTTAGGTTAAGAGGGGGTGTGAGCTGTGGGCTGATAAAGCCCACATGGGCTGAATATGGGCCATCAGCCCAACAACCTCCCCCTTCAGCCCATAAGGGAGGCTGTCCCATGACTCTTCAATGTGAAGCCATACCGACCAACTGTCGGCATATCTCCTGTCTTTCTTTTGTTAAGGTCTTCGTCAACATGTTCCGCTCCGTTGTCATCTCAGATGAATTTTCTCAAGTTGCAATCGCTTCTCTTCAAATACATTTCAATCCAATTGGTATCGACATCTATATGCTTTGACTTGGAATGAAACATTGGGTTCTTACACAAATGGATGGCACTCTGGCTGTCACAATGCACTACATAATTTTTTTTTCTGTTTCAGTCCCAATTCTTGTAAGAATTCTTTCATCCATAACATTTCTTTGCATACCTCTGAAGCGACAATATATTCTGCTTCGTGGTGGAGAGAGCAATACACCTTTGTAACCCGGATTGCCATGACACGCCTCCCCCACAAAAAAAGTACATAACCTGAAGTAGACTTCCTCGTATCTATATCTCTTGCCATATCTGCATCTGTGTAACTCGTTAACGCAGTGGTCCACCTCCAAAGCTTAAACAAACCTTAGAGCTCCTCTCGAGATATCTAAAAATCCACTTCATCACTCTTGCCCGTTTCTTTGCCTGATTTGCAAGAAATCTGCTAGTAACACCCACTGCATATCGATGTCCGGCCTCGTTACATACCATTGCATACATTAAACTTTCAATCATTGAAGCATAAGGAACCTTTTGCATTTTCTCCTTCTCCTCATCACTTGACGGACTCTGATTGCGAGCACAACTTGAAGTGACCTGCAAGAGGAGAACCAACTGGCTTAGCATTGCTCATACTAAATCTTTCCAATACCTTTCTCGATGTATTTCTCCTGTGACAACCAAATCTTCTTATTTTTTTTCTGTCACGAGAAATCTGTATGCCTAGTATTTGCTTTGCTGGCCCCATGTCCTTCATTGCAAAAGACTCACTCAGTTCCTTCTTCAACCTGTCAATTTTAGACATATCTTTTCCAAGAATAAGCATGTCATCAACATAAAGTAAGAGAATAATAAAATTCTCACCAAACCATTTGATGTACACAATGATCACGGCCGTTCTTTTTTTGTATCCATTTTTTGTCATAAATGAATCAAACTTTCTGTACCACGTCTTGGAGCTTGCTTTAGCCCATACAAGCTCTTCTTCAACTTCTTGTGCACAAAATTATCTTTACCTTTGACTTTGAAGCCTTCTCGGTTGCTCCATATAAATTTCCTCCTCCAAACCACCATGAAGGAAAGTCGTCTTCACATCTAACTGCTCAACCTCCAAGTCCCGGCTAGCAGAATACCAAAAGCAACACAGATAGAAGACATTTTAACAATAGGAGAAAATATCTCTTCAAAGTCAATACCTTTCTTTTGACCAAAGCCTTTTCACAACCAATCTAGCTTTGTACTTTGGTTGAGAACAATATTCTTGAGTCTTCAACCTAAAACCCACTTGTTCTTCAAGGCCTTCATTCCATTTGGTAGCAGACACAAATCATAAGTGTGGTTCTTCCAAAGAGCATCCATCTCTTCCCCGCATAGCAACTAACCACTTCTCTTTCTGCTCACTCTCAACTGCTTCCTGGTAACTCTCTGGTTCACTGCATCAAGAAACATCACATACTCATCTCAGAGTATCTTCTGGAAGGTTGACGTTGTCTAGAAGATCTTCTCAATTGAGGTTCTCATGGAACTTGCTCTCCCTACTTCTTCTTGCTCAACATGTCCTGCAGGGTAAATCAATATCGGGCTCTACACTATTTTCCTGCACATCTCCCCCATCACCCTGATATCTTGGAGGAATAACGGGTCACAATCTGCTAATCCTTCTACGAAGTCTTGGTGGTGCCTTCTTCTTCAAATCCTCAAAGGTTTGATCCTCAAAGAAGACCACATCTCTACTCCCTGAACACCTTACTCTTTTCGGATCCCAAAGCACAGAAACCAAACCGATCATGTGAGTAACCAAGAAAAATACATTCTTTAGACTTACCATCTAGCTTGGACCTCTCATTATCTGGAACATGTGCAAATGCACGACAACCAAACACTCTCAAATGCCTCAGGAAAACATCTTTCCCCCCGACCATACATGCTCTGCAACATTACCATCTAGGGCTGTACATGGTGATAAGTTGATCACATCAACTGCAGTCCTCAAAGCCTCATCCCAAAACCTTTTGGGTAGCTTGGCCTGTGAAAGCATACATCTGATCTTTTCCATGATGGTGCGGTTCATCCTCTCTGCAATTGCATTATGCTGAGGTGTACCAGGAACTGTCATCTCATGTTGGATCCCATGCGACCTGCAATAGTCATTAAACAATCCCATATACTCACCACCATTATCTGATCTTATGCATTTCAATTTCCTTTCTGTCTCCCTTTCAACCCTGGCATGAAACTCTTTGAAGACATTAATAACCTGATCTTTGGTCTTCAAAGCATAAGCCCAAACTTTCCTGGAAAAATCATCTATAAAAGTGACAAAATAAAAAAACCACTTATACCAAGAACATCAACAGATCCACCAGGAGTTTTTGTCCTCAAAGGACCACATACATCTGTATAAACACGGTCTAAGACATGCATTTTTCTAGACAAAGCAGCACTAGCAAATGAAACTCTATGTTGTTTACCAGCCAAACAATCAATACAAGGGTTCAGATGTATACCTCTGAGATCTGGTAATACCTCTCTCTTGGAAAGAGCTTGCAGCCCCTTCTCGCTCATGTGTCCCAATCGCCTATGCCACAACTCCATACTGAAGTCTTTCTCTGTAGCATTTAACTGCTCACCATAAGCTTTAGCCTGCAACCTGTATAAAGTATGACATTTCTTTCCATTAGCTATAACAAGAGAACCCTTACTGAGCTTCCATTGCCCTCTGTGAAATCTGCTTTCATACTCTTCATCATCTAGTCTTCCAACTGAAATTAAATTTAGCCTCAAGTCAACCACATGCCTCACATCCTTAAGTACCAACTTACAGCCAAGGTTGGTCTTTAAATGGATATCACCCATGCCAATGATGTCTGCTGTGCCATAGTTGCCCATCTTGACAACACCAAAGTTTCCAGACCTATATGTAGCAAAAAACTCCCTCCGTGGTGTAGCATGATAAGAAGCACCTGTGTCAATCACCCACTCAAGATCCTGACACACACAAGAAAAAATATCATCAGAAGGAGACAAAATCAAATAATCACCACCCTGCACTGTAGCTGTAGTATTATCCTTTGACTCTGTAGACTCCACTTCTTTTCCCTTTTTCTTGTTCTTCTTAGGTTGCTTACATTGGTTCTTGTAATGTCCTTTCTCACCACAGTTATAGCAAACAATATCTTTTCTTGATCTTGACTTGCTCCTACCCATACGTGAACTGCTTCTAGACTTTGACCTTCCTCTTGCTCTCCGAGATAAGTGCCTGAATCATTCTCCGAGATGTTGCCAACTCTTTCTTCTCAACTCCTCATTCAACAAACTGCTTGTTACTTGACTCATAGTGACAATACCATCTGGCGCAGAATTACTAAGGGAAACCACCAGTGTCTCCCAACTTTCTGGTAATGAACTGAGAAATAACAATGCCTGCAACTCATCATCAAGAGACATTCTCATAGAGGATAACTGGTTAGTAATACTCTGCATTTCATTCAAATGCTCAGCAATAGAAGCACCCTCTCTATATTTTAGGTTCACAAGTTTTCTGATCAAAAAAGCTTTGTTGCCGGCTGTTTTTCTTTCATAGAGACTTTCCAATTTTTTCCAAAGAGAATATGCAGAAATTTCAGTAGAAACATGGTGAAATACACTATCATCAAGCCACTGTCTAATAAATCCAATTGTTTTTCGATCTAACCTCTTCCACTCATCATCTATCATAGTTGTAGGTTTTGCACTATCCCCTTGCAAAGGTCCATACAAATCTTTGCAATACAAGAGATCTTCCATTCTTGGTTTCCATATCATCCAATTATTTCCATTCAAACTAATCATGCGAGAAATATTACTGGCCTCCATATTCAAATACAAAAATTAAATCACCAAAACCCCGCTCTGATGCCAGTTGATGGGGATATAGACAGAATAACCTTTGTATAGGAACAAATACTAGAAGACCAAAATCTGCAGCGGAATAAAATGGAAACACAATCAAACAGAACACCAAGATATATCGTGGAAAACCCTTTCAATGTGAAGGGTAAAAACCACGGGGCAAACTAGAGATAATTCACTATGAGAATAATGAATATACAAATCTCAATCTCTTGCCCAAAACCCAAGCAACAACCACAAGAGAATAACTGGGATACAAGGATCAATGCTATCGCCCACAATATCTAAAACCTCCCAAGTAATCACAGCAAGAGACTCACTGTAGATTTGATCTAACCTTGAGATGAGAACACTGCTAGATGATTGTGAACAGTCTCTCTGCGTTGTCCTTGTCTTCTTCCCTTTCTTTCTCTTCCTTTTCTGCCTTGTTCTCCTTCTTCTCTTTGGAATCTCGTGGCTCCAAAGATCTGCCTCGTTGTTGCCTTTTTATAGCTTTAATCTGCCTCTAAAACGCAGCCACCACACCCCCCTAATCTTAATTAGGGTTAGGTTAAGAGGGGGTGTGAGCTGTGGGCTGATAAAGCCCACATGGGCTGAATATGGGCCATCAGCCCAACACCTAGGTAACACAATCTACTCTATACGCAGTTTCATGTTTCACGGATTTTTGCGTACCAATCTTCGCACGACGACGAACATTTCTTTGGGAATCGGAGATTTTGTTTTTCTTGTTCTTCCGCTGCGCATATGATGTCACCCCCAAGGATTTCCCAACAGGCCCAATGCCCAAATCCATGGCCCGAAGACTTCTGTCGATATGTCGACCGACCCTCCGGCTCGATGTCCAATCTTCTGACATGTTCCTCTAGCCCAACATGATTCTTCTTGCTTTAATTTTCTCATCCTGATCAAAGCATCCTACGTCACTAAAAACATAAATCAAATCATAAACACTTATCAATTGGTTTTATCATCAAAATTCGAGATTCAATAGAAATTGTTATCTGACAATGAGGCATCATCAACCATCAAATATTCTATGAGTAGATCGATCAGTGAACTCATTCTCCAATGAGCACCTGCATTGTGTCCCTAGTGTCCCCCATACAAGCAACTATGAGACCAACTATCTCCATTATATGGATGGGTGTACAACACACTAGTCTATCTAGTTATCTCAATGTCTCTCTTGAGCAACCTATGACTAAGATTATTTAGGGTTTATATTTAAAGACAAATTGGTCTCATTATTGTGATATCATTAACGATCCGATTTCTATTGCATAAAGACATGAACATTACAATATATGTAACAAGCAATATAAAGTGAGAAAAATATCAAATATGTAATAGGCAAGAGTACGTATCATGTCACACGTGTCATCACTCACTTGATTAACTTATAGAACACCTATGAATAGCACTGTATACTTATCCATATGATGGAAGTGATTCGTCTTCTCATAGTTACTCATATGGGGATACTAGGGATACAATATAGGTGCTCATTAGAGAATGAGTTTACTAATCGATCCACTCATTGAATATTGGATGGTTAATGATACCTTATTGTTAAATAGTGATTTCATCATACAAGTTGTGTATCTAATCCTTAGCTTTGAGATACCAAGGATGTCTTATATTAGTACTATACTCTTTGATACCGGACTTATAGGTCATGAAGTTCTAGATCCAACACAATCGATCATTGAGAGTAATAGTCATTCTTGCGTAGGCTATTGAGTGTCAATAGAGGATTATCCACTCTTAGTATTATAAGAGGAATATCCATTCTTGCTCAGACAAATCTCTTACTGAGTAATTCGGATTAAGAGAAAAAGAGTTCTCTAGGAGTATCTGATTAGAACGAGACTCGAGGAGAAACTGTATGGGCCTAACAACACTATACCCAGTATACAATCTTTGATATATTAGATGGATGAGGAACTATAGGTATATAGTAACTAAGGATAGATAGATCCAAAGGATTGGATTCTCTTGTATTGTTTGGGGACTGCGGCGTAGTGGCCTAGTACGTCCACAATCGAGAGTCGAGTGAATTATTATAGAGATAATAATTTGCTGAGCCAAAAGGAGTTCTGACGGGCATGACTCACGTCCAGCTCGATATTGGGCCTAAAGGATCACACACATATGGTAGGTGTTGCGATAAGTAGAGGTTCGGATATGAGATATCTACTAGAGCCCCTATCTTAATAGATATCTAATAAGCCCCTGAATTATTGGATCTTATGGATGAGATCCAATAAGAGCTAATAAGAGATTATTGGGTAGAGATTCACTAAAACAAAAGACTTGGGTAGTTGGATGAAGATCCAGTACCCAATATGGCAAGATCCATTAGGGTTAAGTTGATAGGAGACCTCTATAAATAGGAGAAAGCCAAATAACTATAGGCTAGACTCCTTTTGGCTGTCACCTCCTATTATCCTCGCCCTCTCTCATTCTCAGCCAACAACCACTGGTTGACCTTCTTCATCCTTTACTACATATTTATAGAATTTCAGGAATATACAATCTCTTTAGGTATCATACATCTCTTAACAGAATGTGATTTTTTTATTTTCAAGTTTTTACGTACCAATTTTCGCATGAAAATAAAAAATTATTTTCTATAAAAATTTAGGATTTCTATTTTCTATCTTTCTACTACTTATGTGATATCATCCCAATTTTTCACACTTCCTAATTTGGTGTGAGTTTCCTTAAGAGTGAGTTAGATGACTCACTTTAGGCTTTTGTAAGTCTAAGTCTCCCACCTTTAAATGTTGGTGTTGGACTATTTGGTTGTAGTGTCTTGTCACAATGTGCTTATAGGTTAAGATTCATAGATGCACCTCGCCTAGACTTCATCGATTAGATTAAGGTTCACCCTAAGTTCTCATACCAACACCCCTTCCTTGTAGTCATGGGTTTCGATAGTTGAGAGCATTATCACTCATGGAATAACTATTTTGGTTTCTTAAGTAAGGTGAAAAGAGATTCTCTTATGGATATCTGAAGTAAGGTGAATAACTATTTTGTTGGACTATCTAGGTATTGTTTGATAGCTTTAGATGATACTTGAAAGCTCATTAATCCCTTTAGCTTCGGTCCTTCCATAATAACATAATTGGTGACTTTTGTCTATCCATTCATTTGAGTGCGTGCTAAAAATAAGATAGAGTGTGATGCTAAAAGAGTTATAAAATTCTTTAAATTTTATATTATCGAATTAAATTGGAGTTTCATTGTTAGTAATAAAGATCATTTGGAACACTTGTGTAGAAGACCAAAATTAGCATAAAGCCCACTATCGAGAGGTTATTGATAAATAGATATATAACTCATCCTCAAGATGTGAACTAGTTATGAAGGTGAGCCAAGGTATTACTTGAATTGGTTAAACACCATTTGACATTCACACATTTATGGAATTCCTTTAGCTACTTCAAGATCTGAAAGAATGGTAGACACCTATCATCGATTTTAAAAAGAAGCCGACTTAAAGCGATGATTTGATCGGTCAATTATTGAATTTTTTTTACGAATGATGAGGTTCATATCTAGTATGGTGTTTATATCTAGTATGGAATTGTCAATGACAAATCACATAATACAACGTAAGTTTATTGGAAGAATTTGAGTTTGTTTTACTTGCAGTTAGAACAAGAAGCGAAGAGGAACCTATCATTGAAGATATTTTTTTTGCCATGGATCACAACATCCAATCCTTTATTTATTCAAAAATTCTCTACCACTTTGTATGTCAAAAAGGAAGCTCCAGTTTAGTTTGTTAAGGTCTTTGGAAAAGCTGATTTTGTGGAGACAATCTTAATCTTTAATTCATTAATCATCCAGACAAGACAAAGTAAGCTTGTTACACTCGAGTAGACTCACTATAACTCTAAACTCTATGATCTTCATGATCCTACCAATGAATTTTATTAGTCCTCATGGATACATCATATATATTATATTTAATACGAATCTATTTTTTTCAAGACACTTTTTTTTTTTTTCATTTTTCAAGAATCAATACTTAATTTTATTCATTCTTGCAAAGGGTTTTAATATGTTTTACCTCTTGATATGATACAAATTTCCATCATACCTTCCAAGAATGGACAGGTTTAATTCTAACATTGATAACAATGCCTTTAATAAACATAAAACTACCTTTTATGAACTACCATTCAAGAAAGTGAAGAAATGAATAGAAGATAAAAACAATTATTGAAGAAGCTTTATTGAAAAAATAAAAATGCTTCAATACATTAACATGTTCCCTCTCCTATTTATACAAATTAGGAGAAAGGATTTCCCTCAACAAAATAGAGGATTTTTCTCAACAGAATAGAGAGATTTCCTCATATAGTTGGAAAAATCTTATCTTCTATCATGCCCCCGTAAGATGGTGCTCCTGATAAGGATACCAATCTTAGATCGATGCAAAGAATGGTTTACAAGTGAGAGACTTTGTGAGTAGGGCAAGAGCAAATCGCTGCTACTATTGCGATTGTTGTTGCTGTGAGGGCACAGGCGTTCCCTTCTCCTTAAGTCCACCGACTTTTCTTAGGAATGTGGCTGCAGCGGCGTTAGTTGCTGGCCGAAGATAAGGGCGAAGTTTCGCTTTTCTCAACAAAGGATTTTCCTCAACAGAATAGAGGATTTTTTTCAGAATAAAGAGATTTCCTCTTGGAGAAATATTATCTTCTATCATAAAGTTCTTTATAAGGGCTAATCAAAATGCTTACCATCTTGCATAAGTCTAGTAATGGGCATCCAATGTGTTAGTTTGGCAAGTCCCACATAGTCTCACATCGGGAAAATCAAGCTTGTTATCTCCTATGGCAACTATAAATAAAGGCTTGGGTATTAAAGTCATATGCATCACAAGAAAACCTAAATGTTTACTTTGGGCTTTTCTTGTTTAGTAGGTTTAGGTATTTTATGGCCTAAGAACATTTTTCTAAAGCATTTGTAATGTCCCTTTTATAGTAGTGATTTGCTCCTCCTTTGTCCGTGGATATAGGTCAATTGACCGAATCACGTAAATCTAGTGCTCTTGTCTCTTTTATTTTTCTGCTTTATTATCTTTATTAGGTTGTCAAATTACCCTTTGGTAAATTTCCTGGGGTCAACTCTAACAAACTGGTATCAAAGCCTAGTTTTGGGATCTTTTGACAACGATGATAATAATAAAGATCATTGTCGAGAAATTCGACATAAATGTCAACTTCGACATGTGGCAGCTCAAGATGGAGGCCATTTTGGTTCAAGACGGAGTTGATTTGACACTATAGGAAGCTGATAACATTCCAGATGATATGTCAAAGGAAAATCTTGTGGGTATGGATAAGAAGGCTCGATCAAGAATTATTCTAAATCTCTCTTACGAGGTTTTACGGGAGGTAGCAATGGAGACTACGACTAAGAGCATGTGGGACAAGCTTAAAGCCTTGTATATGAAGAGGACAGTAGATAATCGTCTCTACTTGAAGTAGAGTTTGTATATGCTTCGGATGACTAAAGGTACATTTATACTCTCACATTTTGATAAATTTGATTCCTTAGTTATGGATTTGGAGAATATAGATGCGAAAATTGATGACGAGGATAAGACCCTATTACTTTTATGTTCTCTTTCCCAATCATTTAAGTATTTTCGTGATACTATGATTTATAGAAAAGAAATAATTTCGTATCAAGAAATTAAATCTATACTAAAATCTAAGAAGCAAATAGACAAAGATATCACTAGGGAAAGTAGAGAGAATCAGGCTGAGGGTTTGGTTGTCAAGAGTAGAATAGATAAAAGGGAAATTGACAGTAGTAGATCTAAATCTAGATCTAAATCCAGATATAGAAATTTGAAGTGCAGATATTGTCATAAAATGGGGCACATTAAGGCTGATTGCTTTAAATTAAAGAATAAATTAAAGCAAAAGGAAAAAATTATTGAAAAAATTACTGAGTTCGTTGAAGCTAGTGTAGCAGCTGATGAGAATGTTGGAAATATTTTCTTTGCTACTAATGAAAGGATGAGGTCTAAAAATGAATAGATTTTAGATTCGGGTTGTTCTTATCACATGTGTCCCAATAGAGATTTGTTTTCCACATATGAATCTTGTAATGATGGAATTATTTTGATGAGCAATAATGTCGTGTGTGATATTATTGGTAGAGGCACAATCCGAATTAAAATACATTATGGTATTGTGAGGACACTCACTAATATTAGACATGTTCTTGATTTAAAAAAGAATCTAATCTCTTTAGGTACCCTATATTCTCTTAGGTGTAAATACACAACTGAAGGTAGAGTTATGAAAGTTTCTAGAAGTGCCCTTGCAGTCTCATCATCATCATTGTCTGATTCTGACATCACCAAATTATGATATATGCGTTTGAGTCATATAAGCGAAAAAGGTTTGAGCATATTGAGCAAAATATGTCTTCTTTGCGAACAGAGTATTGGGCCACTGGATTTCTGTGAACACTACTTTTTGGGAAGCAGAAAAGAGTCAGCTTCAATTCTCCAACAGTTCACAAAATGAAAGGTACTCTTGCCTATATTCATTCAGACCTTTGGGGTCCAGCTCGTGTTCAGTCTAAGGGTGGTGCTATGTATTTGTTGACTTTCATTGACGATTATTCCAGAAAAGTTTGGGTTTATTTTCTAAAGCATAAAAATGATGTTTCTCTAATCTTTAAATAATGAAAGGCCTTGATTGAGAAGCAAACATGTAAACAGATTAAGTGACTTCGAACAAATAATGGCATGAAATTTTATGAAGGTGATTTTGATAAATTCTGCAAAAATGAAGGAATTGTTTGTCATCACACTATTCGGATGATGCTTCAGCAAAATAGTGTGGTCAAACATATAAACAGAATACTCTTGGAGAGAGCAAGGTGTATGATCTCAAATGTAGGGTTGACAAAGAACTTTTGGGCAAAGGCGATTAATATGACCTGTTACGTTATCAACCGCGCTCCTTCTGCAGCACTTAACTTTAAAACTCCAGAGGAAGTTTGGTCAGGTACTCCTGCTGATTACTCTGATTTAAAAATTTTTGGGTATCCAGCATACATGCATGTAAATGAAGGAAAATTAGAGCCTCGAGCTAAAAAGTGCATTTTCCTTGGGTATGCTAATGGGGTGAAAGGATACAGATTATGGTGTTCTGATCCCAAATCCCTAAAATTTGTAATCTGTAGAGATGTTACTTTTGATGAATTGTCTATGTTATCTTCTAAAGAGGAATCTACTAGTTGTACAAATGATAGTGCGCATAAGCAGGTAAAGCTTGAGATTGGTAGTTCTGATTCTTTTCAGTCGAACTCTTCTACTCAAAGAATACTAGTAGATGGTCCCAAGTCTACTAACGAAGATGATCCAAAGGAAGAACAATATTCCATAGCCAAGGATAGACCACGGAGAGACATTCGACCACCATAAAGATATGCAAATTTGGTTGCATATGCTTTATCTGTTGCAGAAGAAACAAGTGAAGTTAATGAGCCTACTACCTATTCAGATGCAGTTTCTTATGATAATTCCACTAAGTGGTTAATTGCAATGAATGAAGAAATTGAATATCTCTATTAAAATAGAACTTGAGAGCTTGTGAAGCTGCATTCGGGTAAGAAAATTGTTGGATGCAAATGGATCTTCAAAAGGAAGGAAGGTATTCCAGGGGTTGAAGATGCAAGGTACAAAGCACGATTGGTTGTAAAGGGCTATAGTCAGGTATATGGTGTTGATTTTAATAACATATTTTCACCTATTGTTAAACATAGCTCTATTCATATTTTGCTTGCTTTAGTTATCATGTATAATTTGGAATTGGAGCAACTTGATGTCAAAACAGGTTTCTTACATAGTAAACTTGAAGAATAAATTTACATGGAGCAATCTCATGGATTTGAAGTTGACGGTAAGTAAGATCATGTTTGCTTGTTAAAGAAATCTTTGTACGGATTGAAATAGTCTCCAAGACAGTGGTATAAGAGGTTTGATTCTTTTATGTTGGGTCATGGTTACATGAGGAGCATTTATGATAGTTGTGTCTACTTCCGGAAGTTAACTGATGGATCTTTTGTGCATTTGTTATTTTATGTTGATGACATACTTATTGTAACCAAGAATTTGTCAAAAATTCACACTTTGAAAATACAACTGAGTAGTGAATTTGAAATAAAAGATTTGAGACCAGCTAAGAAAATTCTTGGTATGGAGATCAAAAGAGAACGAGTTGAAAAATTATTTCTGACTCAGAAAAATTACCTCGAGAAAGTCTTGGAGAGGTTTGGTATGAAAAACGCTAAGCTAGTGAGTACTCCTCTTGCTAGCCATTTTCGGCTATCTGTTGCTCAGTCACCGTAGTTAGTTGAAGAGGAAGAATATATAGTGCAAGTTTCATATTCCAGTGCTATCGACAGTATTATGTATACAATAGTTTGTACTCATCAAGATATTTTATAAGCAGTTAGTGTGGTTAGCAGATATATATGTCTTACCCGGGTAAAATACATTGGCAGGCTATAAAGTGGATTCTCAGATACTTGCAAAGGACTTTATATGCTTATTTAGAGTTTGGGAAAAATCATGACACTTTGGTTGGTTTCGTCGACTTTGATTATGCTGTGGATCTTGATAAATGAAGATCTTTGATAGGCTATATTTTTTGCATTGGCAATTGTACAGTTAGTTGGAAAGTTTCCTAACAACCTGTCGTGGCTTTATCTACTACAGAGGCAGAATATATGATAATGACAGAGGCGATCAAAAAAGTTTTATGGTTAAGAGGTTTGTTCGACGAATTATGCCTGCATCAAAGTGTTACTATAATTTACTGTGATAGTCAAAGTACTATTCATTTAACTAAAAACCTGATGTATTATGAGAGAACAAAACACATCGATGTGAAGTTTCATTTTATTCGGGATACTATTGCTGAGGGAAAGGTCATTGTTCAGAAAATTCATACAAAGGATAATCCAACTAATATGCTTACGAAACCTCTTCCAGTTTATAAGTTCAAACAATGCTTGAACTTGGTTGGTGTTCATTATTAGTGATTAAGCTTTTGTAAAGAAGGTGGAGCAAGTTTTATTAATTGTCAATGTTGGGATATGCCAATGTAGAGATTTATTAGTTTGGCAAGTCCTACATAGTCCCACATCTGAAAAATCAAGCTTATTATCTCCTATTACAACTATAAATAAGGGGCTGGGCTTTGAAACTAACTACATAAGAAAACTTAATTATTTGCTTTGGGGTTTTCTTGTTTAGTAGTTTTATGTGTTTTATGACTTAGGAACATTTTCCTAAAGCATTTATAATTATCCCTTTTATAGTAGTGATTTGCTCCTCCTTCATTCGTGGATGTAGGTCAATTGATCAAACCACATAAATATGGTATTTTTATCTTTTTTATTTTTCTGCTTTATTATCTTTATTGGATTTTCAAATTACCCTTTGGTAAATTTCCTAGGTCAACTCTAACACAATATCCTCGTAAAATCTCATCCTCTTCTCATATTAAAGGCCACCAATAGATATGTCAAATACCTGTCAAATACCTCTGTGTTTTGTTATCTACAGGATGATAAGCATAATTGTGATAGATCATGAAATTATTCACAGGATGGATACATAGGTTTTATCGTTACAACGATGGATGCTACTTTGTGTTTTGGTTGGTTGTAGGTACTTGAGCAATATGAACATAATACATTGTGAAGGTAAAAGGATTTTGGAGAGCCTCGAAGCGGCAAATAGGAGGGCACCCAATTTATCATTGTGGAAACCTGACTCTTGAGTCATTGTGGATGTTCTTAATCTTCTCCTTCGTGAAAGGAGTATTTTTGTATACTTGAATCATTTTGTTGTCTACTCTATGTCCTAAACTCTGATCTTGAGTAGTGGAAGCACCACTGACACCAGAACAAACAATAGGCTCCAAGAAAAGGTGAAACAAGGATCCAAAACAAGAAAGAGAAAGTGATGGTCTAATCTTCTTATTTACTCACATCAAGTTGGCCGATCTGTGTGATTGCAAGCCTCGAATGCCGCACCATCACCCGAGAAGGTAACAACGCTGCACTGCACCGCACAATTCAACAGGAAGCAAATTGTGCTGGCTTTATCCATTTGCTTACCTATCTCCAAAGCACTACCACTCGATAAAGCACCCACTGTAGCTCAAAGTTTGAAGACGTGGTTCATCTTCTTCCTCGCTGCCTCATCTCTTAGTCAGAAACCATCAGTGTCTAAATCGTGGCATCACCATGCTGCAATTCTCCAAGACAACAACACCCATATGCTGAGGACAAGACGATTCTTTGGCGGCTGCTTAAGATTGAAATCTCCAAGATATCTTCCAGGGTTGATGATCTTAGAACAGAAAAGTGCAATCCACATCCAGTCTCAGGCATATAAATTGCTTTGTGGTGTTCAAAAGCAGAATTTTATCAAACGATAGTGCTCACTTTAGACCTACCGCTACTCCACTACAAATCCAAATGGAATGTTATTGCCTGCTAAATGACTGTGGAGCTCATGGTTGATGATCTATCCATCCCTTCTCAAAGAAACAAGAATTAATGACCCACTTCCAGGGTGATGATGATGATGATAATGAGATCAGATAGCATATTGAACATTGGAGCCAGCTTTTATCCCACTTCTGTTGACTTGTGCTGTAACAAATCAATCCCTAAGAACATGTCTTTCATTTAGTCTTTTCACTGTCTTGTTTGTATACTGCCGCTCTTGTCAAACACGTGGAGATGTATATGGTATGTGCCATGCGCACATAAGCTTCTTCCACTGTCACTTGTTTAGTTGCTTGACAGGATATAGCATTACTAGGAGCCTTTTTCTGCTTGCGTAGTATTAGGTTATCTCAAATCACGCATTCTTGTTGTGTTGTATGACTCGTTCCCATTGAAGAATATTCCAACTCAATGTAATGGTAGTGCAGATATATAAATACGCACCAAGGTCGCCTCAGCCAGATACAGAGCATTCAACTGTTGGGTACTCATCCAAAACTCATCTCGACCATATAGAATACGTTGCTTTTACTGCCTGTCATATATATATATATATATATATATATACTCCTTTGGATCTTTGTAGTCGACAACCAAAGTAGAGAATATGATTGCTTCTCATCTGATGGAGTTGCTGCTGCTGATTGAGCTGCTACTTTTCGGAGTTCAGCTTAGCGTGGGAGCTTTGACTTCAAATTATTATGCTGCGATCTGCCCTTTCGCTGAGTTCATCGTGAGGAATACAGTGAACCAGGCGTTGCGTAGTGATGCCACGCTTGCTGGAGGTCTCCTGAGGCTACACTTTCACGATTGTTTTGTCCAGGTTTACCTGAATTCATGATCTCGTTTAGTATGAACTAATTGGTGTCTTATTTCTCACGTTAGCCATTTATAAGCACTTGCTCAGCTTGCTTCGACAGCGAACCAGGCTAACCTTACATTAAACCTCACGCCCTTTGCCCGTCATCAGTTAAACCGTCATATAGCCCGTTCGTGTTATTCTTATTGGTATATAGCAACAGAAGAAATAACAAGAGTAGCTGTGGAGATGCTTGATTCAACATAACTCGTAGCTATTAAGTGTTCTCATTTGCTTTAAATGATTTAGGGATGTGATGGATCGGTTCTCATCGATTCTACCAAGGATAACACCGCAGAGAAGGACTCTCCTGCGAACCTGAGCCTACGTGGATACGAGGTCATAGATCAGGCCAAGCAAATGCTCGAGAACCAATGCCCCGGAGTTGTTTCATGTGCAGATATCGTTGCACTGGCAGCCAGAGATGCAGTTTTTATGGTACGATCGATAATGCTTCACTTCCTTTCTGATCGTTGTCTGCTTTTTGACACTAATGTTACTTTTGGTTCTTAATCAGTCTGGAGGTCCCTACTACGACGTAGCAAAGGGAAGAAAGGATGGGAGACGTTCCAGAATAGAAGACACCATCAACTTGCCTCCGCCAACCTTAAATAGCACAGACCTCATCGAGACGTTTGCTAAGCATGGGTTTACGGTTCAGGAACTGGTGGTCTTGTCTGGTAGAGTATCACAAGCGTCCTCGAATACTAATCATAATCGAATTGCCACAACACTGTATTATGTCATCTTCTTATGGGAAAGCATCGAGAGATGTGATTAGATTAGAGAGTGTTACGATTCAAGAGGAAGCATGAAGAGATGATGTGACCTTTGCCTGCTGCTGCTGCTGCCCTTTGTTTCCGCAGGTGCTCACACTCTGGGCGCTGCGAGGTGCTCCTCGTTCAAGAAACGGCTGAGCAACTTCGACCCCAACAACGACGTGGATCCAACGCTGGATTCGAATTACGCGAGGATGCTGTCGAGATCATGCAGCGCAGGAGATGATACACAAGTGGGCTTCGATTTCACCAGGACCAGGTTTGACGTCAACTACTACTATGCACTGCAAGGGAGGATGGGGCTGCTCACCTCGGACCAAACACTGTACACCAACCCTCAAACGCAGTACATCGTCAACGGCTACGCGATGAACCAAGCCAGTTTCTTCTCCGATTTCCAGCAAGCAATGATCAAGATGGGGGCTCTAAATGTCATAGAGGGCAATCAAGGGGAGATCAGGAGGAACTGCCGGCAAGTCAACTGATGCATGCAGTAGTGCGTTGTTCTCACTTGCAGTTCCAAGCTGTGTTTGTCGTTTTGGCAATCTTAATCTGACTTCATAATAGATATTTCTAATAAGACTGCTGTAATTAAAGTGAGGTATGGATGGTGAGTTCTAATACTCCTTCGCTACATGTCTAGGTTCCTGAATTTAAGATGATGTATATGTAGGTTACCTACTTAAAATTTGACCTCGATAACACCGGTGCAATTATTTCAGGCCACTTATTTTTAGAAACACTCAACGAATTTGATCAAATCATAGACATTATGTCTATAGAAACATAATGGGCTTGATTCAATCCGGTCACCATACATCATATTGGACAACGATTGAACACAAACTTCAATTATCATATTGTAGGTCAATCTATGGTTAATAGTCTTTTTTTTTTTTATCTTCACCTTTCTAACATCTCCTATTTATTGGTAAATGTATATGGTTTAGACTTATTTTTAAAAGTGGATGCGACTAACATTTAGCTTTTTCAATCTTTTTGGCTCAACTCTCTTTTTTTTTTTTTCTATGATTTTTTGGCAAGATTCTGATACCATGTTAGAAACTCAATGCATTTGAGTCAATCTAGTTAGGATTAGCGTACATCATATCGAACATCAATTTGATTTATAAGCTTAGACTACTTTGTTGAGAGCCAAATTCAATATATGTGTTAGAACAATATAGTAGATTTGAATAAAGATAACAAAGTATTATCATAAATTAAAAAGAGAAGGTCGAAGAAGAAAACCCAGAAGACATTGTCCAAAGATTACTTCCTCTCCCTTGTATAGGCTGAAGTTGAGAAATTTATTCACATGAACATGGAGGATGTTGAAGATGATCCAAGCGTTGATAAAAAATAAAATATAAATAATATTAAAAAAATATTTGTTATGATCTCTTTATTTTTTGAACTTCAAATAATGTTTTATTGAGTTTGTCTAGTTTAACGAGAGTCGGATATGGGATTATTTGATATTTATTTATCTATTAAGAGTCCAAGTTCTAATAGACTTTGAGTAAAATTCTATAAATAAAGATGTAACTGTTTCTTTTCAACAACAAATGAAATATTATTTTAGTCTTTTGACAAACCCTATAAGATCGATCCTTCGAAATGATTAAGGAAGTCATCCCCTTAAAATGATTAACCTTTTTTTCCCTCTTCAACTCTAGAAGTCTTATCAACAGCTAATATCTACAAAAAAAAAAAAAAAAAAAAAACCTTCTTTATCGATTTTTGTGGTAAATAAAGTCGTTGCATTCCCTTGTAGTACCTAAAGAAAATAACGATTCCCATGTCGCACACATGAGGCGCATAATGCAAAGAAGTTAAACCTAGTCCAAGGATAAAATTGTAACTTGTCGATTTCATTTCAGCTTATTTCCATGCATCACACTGAAAACTACAAAATATATTGTATCATATATTTTGCGTGAGGAATGTCTGTATGCAAGCTTGAGGCCCTCAACACGCCAAACTTGTAGCATTTATTTCATCACTCCGCTTTCCTAATTTTGAATAAAGTTTTTTTTTTTTTTAAGAAAACCTTAGGTTTTCCTTGAAGCTTTTGGTTCGTTTACAGTCACATATTCTCTGTTATGCCACCTTAGTTTTGTAATAATAGATTATTTTAGATTATTAATATACTAAATAGTTATTGGGTTTTAAACACGATGAGATTGGAAGATAGATTAAACATATTGAGATTTGAAGATAAATGATAAAGCACACTTTAATTAGTTGAATATAATATCTATTTATACATGTTAGAAGAGAAAATTTTCCTCAATTGATCGTAAGATTTCCTTGTGTAGTTAAAAAAGAATTATTTGCTATTAATATATTGATCTTAAATCATTATGTACGCCTGAACCAAGATTCTTTTGTTTTCACGTGGTTCATATGGTTGAAAAGTTGTGATTTAAGCAACCAAAAGCATGCTGAATTTTACTATGGATGATATTCATGTTTAATAGTATCAAGGCTACGTGTTTAGATTTATGTTTATAGCTTATAAGCATATATATATATATATACACATACATATACATATATATATATATATATATATATATATATATATATATATATATATATATATATATATATATATATATATATATATATATATATATATATATATATATATATATATATATATATATATATATATATATATATATATATATATATATATATATATATATATATATATATATATATATATATATATATATATATATAGTAATGATAACATGTTTAGAATAACTAGATGATCACAATAATAATATCAAGAACATAGATCTTGACTCAAGAATAACATATCATCATCAGATAGGATCTCATCGTAAAAAAATTCTAAGTCTAGGTATTACAGGAAAGTACCTTAAATAGAATAAACTGTAGATCAACATCGTTAGGATTGTAAAGTTTGACTGATCATCAAGCAGAAAACACTTTCCTTTCTCTTATGTTATCCTACCTCATATTTTTCTCTTTTAATTACTAATTTGAGCTCAATAGGTCCAATTGTCTAAGCCCAACTGAACCCGACTTCTGCGATGCTTCAATAGGAACTCAGTTTCTCTCTTTGTTGGATGGGGTCAGCAGTCTTTGAAAGATTACGTTCTATGGTCAAGTTTTTTTTTAATAAAGAGTAAGTCATCACGATTAGTTTCGATTTGGGATTTTATAATAATCTCATGAAGTCCTCATCACTTAGATTAATTAGCACCCTTTAAAATTCATTGAATGAGATTTCAAACTCCTCGTTATGTTCAGTATACTACCATGAAATTAATTAATGATTATATTGATTATGAAGAGCAGAAGTTTTACTTGATTTAATTAATTATTTTACTTTGCAAAACTTTTAATAGTGAAGCCAATCATGAAATTTTTTTAGTCTAGAATTCGAACCATACAAATTGAATGTTTAAAATTCATTTTAATTGTAGTCTTTAGTGATTACTTAGTATTACATAATACAAAGAAAATGTTATTTTTTCCATTAAAAAAACTGCGTTCGGTCACTTAGAACTAGCATAGAGAGCATCTTATGCTATGCCATATCTCAGTGATAGAAATCTTGATTGCTAAGAGTTGGAACTTTAGGATTTTGTTGCCGTTTGTATGATAATTTATTGGGTAAATTTTGGGAAAAGCCCATAGCTTTAAAAAGTTTCAAAAAGCACCCCTTCTTTTTCTAAAAATTCTATAGCTCCAACCTTTCATAATGATAATAAAAAGAAGCTCTGACAACTTTTTGTTTTTTATCTTTTAAAGTTCACTGTCTCTTCTCTTCTCCACCTTTTGAATGAATCCATCTGAATCGTTTCAACTAATCAAAAACTTGAACCGATTTAAAATAAATTATATTAAATAATTTATTATTACACATCAATTTATATTATTTAAAGTATAAATAAATATATTAAATATTAAAAATATATTAAAATAAATTGTATAATTTTAAAATAGTTTTATTAACTATAAAGTAAATAATAATATAATAATTATATTTATATATTATAAAATAAAAAATATTTAAAAACCTTAAAAATATATTTGAAAGGTTTGTATGCCCATTATTTTTTATTTTTTAGTTTTTAAAGTTTTTTTTACTAATTTTAACCCTTAAAAGTTAAATTTATCTAGACAATATTTAAAAATATTATTTACATTTATTGAAAGAGAAAAAAAGATATATTTTTGTCCATCTAGGATCAATTGAAATACTTCATGAGGGTATTGGCTTATTGTGACTAGGTTAAGATCTAGTTATACTATTTTTTTCATAATTTTCTAGTTTAAACAATGATACTGATTCAAAGCATTAGTTTTTTAGACCCACTTATTTAGAAGTTCAAAAAATCTATAGAATAGAAAAGTGTCATATATGTTCATTTGGGTGCAATTCAATAGTGCCCTAAAAATTTCACCAAATTTTGATCAAGATTTGACCCGATTACATTGCTTTTTATTTGACCCAAAAGTATATGTAATACAAGGGCTTGGATTTTATAAATCAAAATTTTATAATTGGTTTCTCATCTATTTAGTATGTCAAATGTAAAAAATATTGCATGAATACATCATATTTTGATAAAAATCAAAAGGACTTGAAGAAATTAAGAAAAATTCAAACTGTTCAGATGCTGAAAATATCAAAAAATTCTTTAAAATATAAAAAGTATCATATATGTCTATCTAGGTGTAATTCAACGGTGTCCTAAAAATTTCACCAAACTTTAATAAGGATTTGACCCATTTACACTATTTTTTAGGTAAACCTCGAAATTAGTGAAGTGACACAAGGGCTTGGATTTTATGAACTATATTTTTAGGATCAGTTTCTCACGTATTTAAAATATCAAATGTTAAAAAATATTACATGGATATATTATATTTTGGTAGAAATTAAAAAATAAATAATTAGAAAAAAATTAATCTTTTCAAATGCTGAAAACATCAGAAAAATATCCAAACAATTCTCTAAAATATAAAAAAAAATTATATGTGTCCATTTGGGTGACTTTAAAATGATGTTCTAAAAATTTCACTAGATTTTTACTAGGATTTGACCCAATTACATCACTTTTAAATGAATCCCAAAAGTATTGTAAGTGATACAAGGGTTTTGATTTTGTGAACTAATTTTTTTTGATAGGTTTCACACCTTTTAGAGGCTCAAATATTAAAAGATATTGTATGGAAGCATCATATTTTGATGAAAATATAATGTTTTAAGAAATTAGGAAAAAAAAATTTATTCATATGCTTAAAATATCAGAAAAATATTTTAAAAACTCTAATATAGAAAAAATTATCATATATGCCTATTTAGCTGCAATTTAATGGTATTATAAAAAATTGACCAAATTTTGATCAAGATTTGACCCGGTTACACTATTTTTTTAATTAACCCAAAAATAATATAAGTGATACAAGGACTTCGATTTTGTAAACAAAATTTTTAGGATAGGTTTCTCACATATTTAGAAGCTTAAATGTTAAAAATATTATATCAATATATTATATTTTATTAAAATTAAATAAATTAAAAAATTTAAATTGTTCAGATGTTGAGAATATCATAAAATATCAATAATTTGTTTTAAAACAGAAAAGGTTTCGTATATATCCAATTTGGTGTCACTCAATGTTATCCTGAAATTTTCACTAGATTATGACTAGGATTTGTCCCATTTATACTATTTCTGAGTTGACCCCAAAAATAGTATAAGTGATGCAAAAGCTTATATTTGTGAAATTTTTTAGATAGATTTCCTACCTATTTGAAATCTCAAATTTTAAAACACATTGCATGGATGCATCATATTTTGGTAAAAATTAAAATACTAAAAATATCAAAAATATTTAAGATAGAAGAAGTGTCATATATGTTTATCTGCGTGCAATTCAATAGTTTTCTAAAAAATCAAAAACATTTGATTGAGTTGTACTGTTTTTGTGGTCATCGAAAATTAAAATAAGTGGGTCATGGTCTTAGGTGTTTTTGGACTAGACAACATGAGATTTCTAGAAAACCTTTGCATTGGACTTGGACAAAAAAAGTCAACTTTTTCTATTTTAGGGAACATATTTTATTTTATTTTTAATTTTTTAGCATTTAAACACTATGAAATTTTATCCACACTATCCATTTTTTCTAATTTCTTCTCATTTTGTCAAAATATAATGTTTCTATAAAATATTTTTTGATATTCAGGCTTCTAAATAGGTAGGAAACCTATTCTAAAAATTTGGTAATAAAAATTAAGGCGTTGAATAAAAATTTGGTAACAAAAATATAAAAATTAAACCTATTCTAAAAATTTGGTAATAGCATAATTGAGTCAATGAGATTTTCAGAAAATCTTTATATTGGACCTTAACAATATTTTATTTTTTTCTATTTAAGGAGAATTTTCTCAATTTTTGAACATGATAAAATTTTATTATTTTTTAATTTATTTTAATTTTATCATAATATCATGCTTCTAATTGCTAGATATAGATGTCCTACAAGCCAATAATGCATGTGATATGATACGTACTTTTTTATACTTATTATTTATTTGATATTTTTCTCACTTTATATTACCTATTGTATATATTATAATGTCCATAAATCTATGCAATGAGAATCAGATCTTGATGAGATCACGATAATGAGATCGATTCACCTTTAAACACAAACCATAAATAATCCTGGTCATAAGTTACTCGAGAATGACGTCAAGATAATCGGATAGACTAGTTTGCTATATACCCATCTATATAATGAAGGCGGTTGGTCTTATAATTACTTATGTAAGGATGATAAGGATACAATGTAAGTGCTCATTGGAGAATGAGTTCACTGATCGATCCACTCACGAAATCTTGGATAGTTGATGATATTGTCGGGAAGTCTTAGGGGTGATATCACATGCATAGCGGAAGTACATTAAAAATAAAATCCTCAATTTCTCAAAAATATGTTTATTATCATGCGAAGATTAGTTCACAAAAATCGGGAAACTTAAAACTACGTATATGAAAGATTGTGTTATGTAGGGAGATCGTATATCTCTGAATCCCTTTAGATCTTTAGGAGAGGGTGAAGGAGTTCAAACGTCCTCCTTTCTAGCGGTGATCCATACAGTAGGGTTGCGACGATGCTCTTCAAAACTCTAAGCCTACTATTTGAGGAGGAAAAGAAGAGGAGAATATGATAGGCAACCCAAAAAGGTTTAGCATATGAACAATTGATTCCTTCCTATTTATAGAGGTCCCCTATCAACTTAATCCTAATGGATCCTGCCCTATTGGGTATTAGATCTCCATCCAATTACTCAAGCCTCTTAGATTAGTAGATCTCTATTCAACAATCTCTCATTGACTCTTATTAGATTATATTCATAGGATATAATAAGATAGGGGCTCCGACAAATATCTCATATTTGAATCTTTACTCATCGCAACGTTTACCATATATGTGTGACCCTCTAAGCCCAATATCAAGATGGTTGTGAGTCATACATGTCAGAACTCCTTCCGGCTCAATGAATTATTATCTCCATAATAATTCACTTGACTTATCGATTACGGATGTACTAGGCCACTATGCCGTAGTCCCTAGTTGATATATGGGAATCCAATCCATTGGACATATTTATCCTTAGTTATCGTATACCTATAGTCCCTCATCCATCTAATATCCCAGAGATTGTATACCAGGCATAGTACTGTCAGACCCATACGGTTTCTACTCGAGTCTCGCTCTAATCAGATTTTCTCAAAGAACTCTTTCTTTCTCAATCTGAATGACCCTGGTCAGGGATTTGTCTGAGCAAGAACATATGAGATATTCCTCTCATGACACCAAGAGTGGATGATCCTCTATCGACACTCAATAACACTCGTCTCTTAAAGTTGACTACCACTCCTGATGACCGGTTGTATTAGATCTGGAACCTCCAGACCTATAAGTATGGTATCAAAGAATGGAATACTCATACAAGACATTCTTGGCATCTCAAATCTAAGGACCAGATACACCACTAGGACTACGGAATCATTGTTTGATAATAAGGCATCATCAATCATCCAACATTCTGTAAGCGGATTAATTAGTGAACTCATTCTCCAATGAGCACCTCTATTGTATCCTTAGTGTCCTCACACGAGCAACTATGAGACTAGTTGCATCCATCATCTGGATGGATATATAGTACACTAGTCTGTTCAATTATCTTAATGTCCCTCTCGAGTAACATATGATTAAGATTATTTAGGATTTATGTTTAAAGACGAATCGATCTCATTAGTATAATCTTATCACAATCCGATTCTTATTGTATAGATCCATGGACATCATAATATATTCAAGCAACATGCAATATAAAATGATAAAATATCAAATAATAATAACAAGTAAAAAGACTACATATCAAGTCACTTAAGTGATTGGCTTGTAGGACACCTATGACTAGCAGATACATCATTATCAGACAACGATTTCATCATCCTAATGGTGTATATGGTTCTTAGACTTGAGATACCAAAGATATCCTACTAGTCATAGGTGCCCTACAAGCCAATCACGTGAGTGATGGCATGTGTGACTTAACACGTAGTCTTTTTGCTTATTATATTTTAGTATTTTATCACTTTATATTAATTATTACATATACACATATATATATTGTGATGTCCATAGATATATGGAATGGGAATCGGATCATGATGAGATCATGATAATGAGATCGATTTGCCTTTAAACATAGACCCTAAATAATCATGGTTATAAGTTACTTCAGAGGAACATCGAGATAACCAGAAAGACTAGTGTGCTATATACCCATCCATATGATGGAGGTAGCCGATCTCATAGCTACTCATGTGGAGACAGTAGGGATACAGTGTAGGTGCTCATTAGAGAATGAGTTCATTGATTGATCCGCTCACAAAATATTAGATGGTTAATGATACCTCATTGTCGGATAGCGATTTCGTTGTCCCAATGATGTACCTGGTTCTTAGACTTGAGATACCAAGGATGTCCTATATGAGTGCTCCACTCTTTGATACCAGACTTATAGGTTTGGATATTCCAGATCTAGCACAATTGGTCATCAAGAGTGGTAGTCAACCTTACGAGACGAGAGCTATTGAGTATCGATACAGGATCATCCGCTCTCGGTGTCATGAGAGGAATATCTCATGTTTTTCTGCTTAGACAAATCCCTGGCCAAGGCCATTCGGATTGAGAGAGAAAGAGTTCTATAGGAGAATCCGATTAGAGCGAGACTCGAGTAGAAATTATATAGGTTTGACAGCACCATACCCAGTATATGACTTTTGAGATATTAGATGGATGAGAGACTATAGGTACATGGTAATTGAGGGTAGACAAGTCCAATGGATTGGATTTCCCTATATCATTTTGAGACTATATCATAGTGGCCTAGTACGTCCACAATCGATGAGTCGAGTGAATTATTATCGAGATAATAATTCACTAAGCTAGAAGGAGTTCTGATAGGTATGACTCACAGTTAGCTCGATATTAGGCTTAGAGGGTCACACACATATGGTAGGCGTTGCGATGAATAAAGGTTCGAATGTGAGATATCTATCGGAGCCCCTATCTTATTGGATGTCCAATAAGCCACTGAATTATTGGATGATATAGATGAGATCCAATAAGAGCCAATAAAAGATTATTAGATAGAGATCCACTGATATAAGAGGCTTGGATTGTAATCAAATCAAATAATTAAGTTAAGAATTAATTTTTCCTTACTTGCCATTGTAATTTAGGAAATCTTAATATATTTCCTTATTTGTTAATGTTGAATCTCGTATTCAGATGATGAAACCACTTGATATTTGTTTATGGTTTAATCTACGTTTTGAGTGACGTAGGATGCTTGGATCGGTCGATGTATCGACAAAAGGCTTCAGGCCGTGGACTCGGGCATCGGGCCAAGAAGAGCGGGTATTGCGCCAAGGATATTGGAGTTGCGGAGTCAACTAGCCGATTGGGCAATAGGCCGCAGGAGAGGACGATGCGCTGAAGAATCGGACGAAGCGTCGAGGGACCAATGATATGCCGGACAACTTGGTTAATTACTTAGGATTCATTGTCTCGATCGAACTTTTATTTTACATGTGCAGGATTAACTACGATGGAAGTAAGACATGCAGCAGGAGTTACGCCGGAGTCAAGACTATGATCATGTTGGGAGTTCGAGAGTTCGACAGAAGTCCGGATGGTCATCGGAGGTTCTGCAGGAACAAATCCGAGAAGTCCAGGAGCTTGCCAAAAGAAGCTCGTCGGAACTCGCCAAGTGGATCGTCGCAAGTCCAAGAGTTTGTCGGAAGTCCGCAGTGTTGAATCTCGTATTTTGATGATGAAACCACTTGATATGTGTTTATAATTTAAACTGCATTTTGAGTGATGCAGGTCTACTCGATCAGGATTAGACAGTTAATGCAGGAGGAATTGACGTTACGCCGGAGGAGATCACGTCAGGATATTGGACGGCAGAAGGCTTCGGACGTCGGCATCGGGCCAAGGAGAGCGGAATTTGCCAAGGATAACGGGGTTGCGGAGGTCAACAACCGATTGGGCAACAAGCCGCAAGAGAGGACGATGCGCTGAAGAATCGGACGAAGCGCCAACCAACGACGTGCCGGGCAACGGAATGTCGATTCACGTTGTAATAATTGTCTAGATCGGAGTAGAGTTTTAGTTTGTGTGTGCAGGAATAACTATGATAATGAGAAAGACAAAAAGCGAAACAAAGTGCGGAGTCAAGCGCGAAGGATTGATTGGGAGTTCGAGAGTTCGACGGAAGTCCGAAGGTTCGTCGGGAATGCTGCCGGAACTAGCCGAGAATGAGTAGGGAGCTTGCCGAAGGGTTTTTTGGAAGATCACCGAAAGGTTCGTGGGAAGTTCCCGGAGCTCGCCGAGAGAGATCGGAGCTTGCCGAAGAAGCTCGTTGGAACTCGCCAAGATCAAATCGTGATGTTTAAGAGCTTGCCGGGAGTCTGCAGAATGGTTTCCGAGAGTTTATCGGAAGATCGCCGAAAGTTCACCGGAAGCTCGCCGAAAGAAGTCTTGACTTATAGACTTTGTAATAGCTTATAAAATGTCTTTAAATTCATAGTTAGCATGTTAATTAGGGTTAGGATTAGGTATTAATCCTATAACCCAAGTAGGGGCCAATTGGGCCCGAGTTCGGACTAGTTTGGGCCAAGATTAAAGCCCAACTAGTGGGCTGAAAACACTGTAGGCGGTGGCACCGCCCAACACTGTCAGGGTCAGAAACTGACAGGCGGTGGCACTGCCAGCATCGGGAACTCCAAGAGAATTTAAATTTGGAGCCCAAATTTGAATCCTCTTGAGGCCTATAAATACCCCTCAAATCTCAGCTGAGATAACAACTTTTTGAGCAGCAATTGTTTAAGAGAAAGGCCTTAGAAAAGTCTTAGCGAGTCTTGTTTTCAATTTGCTAGTGTTCACCTCCTTCTTTCTTGCTGAAAATCTGTAAGAGAGTGAACCGCTTGTAAAAGAGTTGTAAGAGGGGTACTCACCCTTCCCCTTCAAGAGATTTGCTAGTGGAAGGTGGGAGCCTCATCGAAGAGGGGCCTCGTAAGTGGATGTAGGTCACTTGACCGAACCACTTAAAAAAGGCGTAATCTTTGGTTTGAATTTCATTACTGCTATTTACATTACTACAAACCTTCTTACTTGCTTTATTTCATCATTACCTTTGCTGCACAACTTTGCGAATACGTTTTCAAGTTAAGCACTTCCGACTCTGATTTTTATCGCACGAAAGATTTGTCGAAATCAACGTTTTAATCTGCTACACTAATTCACCCCCCCCTCTTAGTGCCGCTCTGATCCTAACACGCATGAGCATCACCGAGGGTTCATCGGATGATTGATGGAAGTTCGTCGAAAGCTCGCTGGAAGAAGCGATTGACACACCAGAGAAAGTTACAGTAAATGTCTTAAGAAATATCGTAGTTAGTATGTAGATTAAGTTAGGAATGGTAGGTGATCCCATCAACTTAATATGGGGGCAATTGGGCTCTTGATAGACCCAAATTGGGCCGAATGAATCAATCCATTCGGACCAGAATTCCTACAAAGCGGTGGCACCGCTAGGGTTGGCGGTGGCACCGCTTAGGAGAGGGTCTCCTAGGAAAGCTGGGCGGTGCAACCGCCCTAGGCAGGCGGTGGCACAGCTTGGGCTCAGTCTCCGAGCGAGACTGGGCGGTGCAACCGCCCCTGACAGGCGGTGGTATCGCCTGAGCTCGGTCTCCGAGCTCTGCTAGGCGGTGCAACTACCCTAGTCAGGTGGTGGCACCGCCAGGGCTAAGTCTCCGAGCGAGACTGGGTGGTGTAACCGCCCTTGTCAAGCGGTGGTATCGCCCAGAGGCTCAGTCTCCGAGCTCTGCCAAGCGGTGCAACCGCCCTTGTCAGGCGGTGGCACTACCCAGAGGTTCAGTCTCCGAGCTTTGCCAGGCGGTGCAACCGCCCCAGTTAGGCGGTGCACCCGCCAAACCCCGAAATTCCGGAGATGATAGTTTTGAGCTCCAAATTCAAACTGGTTTGGGGCCTATAAATACCCCTCTCATCCCTAATTAATTCACACAAGCACAGAGAGAAAAAAAGGAAAGAAACACTGTAGAAATTAGTTGAGAAATTCCTCCTCTAGCTTAAGTGTTAAGATTCTATTTTAGAGAGGAGAGTGAGTGCTTGTAAGGGTTATCTCCTAAACCCAGTAAAAGGAGAAGAGGGGTGTAAGAAGGAGGTTGATCTTTGCCTAGTAAAGGAAGATCGTTAGTGGATGCTGGTGGCCTCGACGGAAGAGGAATCAGAGGAGTGGATGTAGGTCACGATTGACCAAACCACTATAAACTCCCGTCTTCTCTAGTTTGCATTTTGTTTCATGCTATTACCTTACTACAAACCCCTTCAATAGCTTACTGCCTTCAATACATTTATGTATGCTTTCAAGCTAAGTTTCTGAAATTGGTTTTACGTCAGAAACGATTTTTATCGTACGAGAGATTTGACGAGGTTGACGTTTTTATCCGCTGCACTAATTCACCCCCCCCCTCTTAGTGCTCTTGATCCTAACAGTTAATATGAATTAGGAAATAATTATTAAGCATTCCAAATAGGGTGATATCATATTTGTTAGTATATTAAATAGAAATAATTTATATTAAATAAATATAAAAATTAAAATAAATTTTCTTTAATGGAGGCTCACCTCTTATTTAAGGGGAGGGATTTCTCTTCTTCGTTCCTCACCTAACCGAGCCGAGCAGTGGGAGGAACGAGGAGTTACACCCAATTGACGAAAGGTAGGTTTCCCTACCTTTCTTGAAAATAAAAGTTTTAGTTTTTATTTTGATTCTTTAAATGTTGAAAGCTTTGTAATTTGAAAATATTTATCAATTCTTTAAATATCAAAATTTTATTATTGTATTAAAATCTACTAAAGTTTTTATAATGTTCTTTGATCCCTGGTTAAGATTTTTTGTTTTAGATTTAAACATGTTAAAAATTTACATGTTTTATGTATTAAATATATGATATTTCCTAGCATTACAACTTATTTTTATTCTTATCTGGATTAGAATTTCTATTATATTAAAATATGTTATCTAAAATTTTGATATTCTTTGATCTAAAATTTAAAATGTGTTATTCTAAATGATTTAAAATTTATTTGACTAGAATATGTTGAAATTATGTTGAAAGTATGATTTTTATTTGAAGTTAGAAAGTTATTTCCTTTTATTAAAGCTTATCTCACAATTTATCTTTTAATATGTTATTATGTTTTTATTTATATAATTATTAGTGAATATATATTGTGGTATGAAATTTAATATGAATTGGATTGAAATTGCTTACAAGTTAGGCCCAATTCATAGGTTAGGCCACAACCTACTAGCCAGCCCAGTTAGTAGACCATGTCCAATCCGTAGGTCAGTCCCAACTCACGGGTCAAGCCTTGACCCATAGGCTAACCCAGCCCAATCATTATGGGTGGTCACATGCGACACATATGACTAATCCATGGACCAGGGCTAGGCCAGCTTTATTTGATACATGTCTAGTCATGTGTAATGCACATGAATAGTAGATGTGTTGGCCTAATCTAGCCCAATATTATTGTTAGATTTGAGCCCAAATATTGATTGAACTAAACTAGGCTTGATTAGTCTAGATCGATTCAAGGTGATTCCGAATTGATTTAACCTAAATTAAACCTAATCTAGTCCAAATTATACTATACTAGGGTGATTCCAAACCAGTTAAATGAGGATTAGAGATTGGTTCAATTATGTTCTAATAAATTAAGTTCAATTGGATCGATTAAACGAGGATTCAAGTCAATTGAGGGCTGAATTGTATTATTTGATATTGATGATATTTGAAAGAGATATTTTAAATGTGTTATTTTATCCCGATATAGATATTTTAAATGTGAGATTATGTTATTTCCCTGTCGAGAGCAGGTAGGACGATTCCCTTTGGGGATTAGCGGGCTGTCAGATATGGCGGTTGGACATTTCCTTCATCCACTGTTAGGAGGAACGTGTCACTACTTTAGCGGGTGAGGGAAACCACTCCATCCACTGTTGAGAGTGCGATATGAGTTTGCCTCCATCCGTTGTTAGGAGAACACAAACTCATCCCGTAAGATAAAGCCTCTACATCCGCTATTGGGAGAGTGCTCATTCGAGTATTTGATGAACGCCAATGGGATGATTGAATTTTGATCATATATTCATTTTGAGTTGACTTTTGGGGTTCCTACTCAGCGTTGCCGAATTTTTTTTATTTTTAATTTTCAGAGAAACCTCCCTTTATTACTAAATCAGATTCCAATGGAGAGCGGACCTTCCTCTACCACTAGGTAGAGCCACTTGGATGATTCTTGAAGTTAACATCACTATATTTATTTTTCTACTTGTGATTTGATGAATAAATAAATTATAATAAATATTTATAAATGATGAATAAAGTGATGTTTATTTACTTGATTCTGAATGTATAGAAAGATATGAAAAAAAAATCTAGGATATGACATCTTTTTAAAATATCAGAGCATGGTCTAGGGTATATAGGTGTATTAGGTCCCTTGATTGACTCTAACCGATGATTGTATTTAACCTATTATAGGAGTAATAGAGCTAATTCCAAAGATTAGCAATCCTGTCACTCGGGGTGCTCATGGTCTCAATGCTACTAGTCTATGCACTTGGAGAGGTGTTCAAACAAACAATAACTTGGAAGTTTCATGTATCGTAGAGTAAACCTAGTCCTCACGTACGCCTATCACTGATTATGAGCCAACTTCTCTGACTTCACAGAATGCACCTCATGCCCCAGCACCCGTCAATACTCTAGATGATGTACACGAAGTCCTCAATACTATTAGAGGATACTTTAAGTGTTAGGAGGAGTGAGATGAAATTCCATGGGATAGAAATAATACCTTAGATCACTTTAAGAGATTAGGACTATCAGTTTTTGAGAGCAAACCAGATCCAATATTTGCTGAACGATAGATTCGTCAAGTAGAGAAGACATTCGAAGCTATCGAATGTAGGGAAAATTAGAAAGTGCTTTTCACTTCTTTCATTTTGGAAAGGAAGGTAAACACTTGGTGGACCTAAAAAAGGAGGAATTTAGAGGCTGGAGGTAATGTGGTAACTTAGGAGCAGTTCAAGGATGCATTTTATGAGTAGTTCTTTCCTGATTTAGTTTACTTTGAGAAGCAACAAGAGTTCCTTAGCATCCATCAAGGAAGTAGAACTATAATGAAATATGATCATTATTTCACTGAGTTGGCATAGTTCTTTCCACATATTACTTTCAATGAAAGTCAAAGAGCTCGTCATTTTGAGAGAGGACTTTGATCATCAATTAGAAAGTCCGTTACAGTACTAATTTTACCAACATATGCTGAAGTGTTAAATCGAGCTCTGGTGGTGAAGAAATTGGATAATAAACTACAACAAGCAAAGGATTAAAAGTGACCGTTTAGTGCTGCACCATCTGCGTATAGGGGATCATATTCTTGACCCTCAAAGAAAGGTAAAGGCAAATAGTTTGGGCATCAACAAGTAGGAGCTCCTGGTAATCAAGTCATCATAAATGTTATTTCTGTGGAAAGATAGATCATGTTTCTACCTCGTGCCCCATGAGACAATGTGTATGTTTTTATTGTCAACAACTAGGGCACATATCAAAGGATTACCCTCAGAAGTAACATCAATACCGAGCTCCACCCCAAATAGTTGGATAACAACAGCTAGGATCCAAAGAGGGAGGACAAGCAAGAGTCTACGCACTAACTTATCAAGATGCTGAAGCCTCGGGATCTATTATTAAAGGTATCATCACACTCTGTGGTGTGCTAGCATCTGTGCTTATAGATTCTGGTTCTATTTTGCTATGAAACTGTATAGGAATTGTGAGACAATGAGTAATGCATTAATGGTAGTAACACTAGTTGGAAACTCTTTGATAGTTGATCAGATATATAGAAACTGTGTTATTACTATTGAAAGTCACGATTTGCTAGTAGATCTTATTCTACTAGAATTTCAAGATTTCGATGCTATCTTGGGTATGGACTAGCTTTCAGCATACCATGCAAGTGTTGATTATTTCTGGAAGATTGTTACTTTCTCACCTCTAGATCAACTATCTTTTAAGTTTGTTGGGATTCAACAAATGTTCCACTCTGGCCCAACATGATTCTTTCTGATTTACATTTTAAGTGATGCATGAAACTTCGATCAAGGAGAGACAATTGAAGCAGAAAGAATCATGTTGGGCCAGAGTGGAACATGTCAAAAGAATGGACGTCAAGCCAGAGGATCGGTCAACATGTCGGTAGAAGAATTCAGGCCGAGAATTCGGGCATTGGGCCAAGAAGAGCAAAAATTATGCTAAGGAAATCAGAGTTGCAGGGGTCAACTAGCTGATTGGGCAATAGGCCGCAAGAGAGGACGATGTGGAGAAGAATCAGATGAAGTGTTAAACCATTGACATGACCGGACAGTATTTGATGACCTTTGTAATACTTGTCTAGATCGAAGTAGGTTTTAGGTCTAATTGAGTCGGTATTGGGGTGAAACAATGTTAACTCAATTAGGGGTCAATTGAGCCTAAATTGGGAGTGATTTGGGATCATTGTGAGGCCCATTTATGTTGAATCTCGGATTTTGATGATGAAACTAATTGATTATGTTTAGATGTTTAACTGTATTTTGAGTAATGCAGGCCTACCCGATCAGGATTAGACAATTGACGTAGGAGGAATTGACGTTGCGCCGGAGAAGATCACGTCAGGATATTAGATGGTAGAAGGCTTCGGACGTCGGGCATCGGGCCAAGGAGAGCGGAATTGCGCTAAGGATATCGGGGTTGCAGAGGTCAACCACCGATTGGACAACAAGCCGCAAGAGATGATGATGCGCTGAAGAATCAGACGAAGTGCCAACCAATGACGTACCGGGCAACAGAATGTCAATTCGCATTGTAATAACTGTCTAGATCGAAGTAGAGTTTTGGATTGCATGTGCAGGATTAACTACGATAACGATGAAGACATAAAGCAAAATAAAGTGCGGAGTCAAGCACGAAGGATTCGTTGGGAGTTCAAGAGTTCGACGGAAGTCCGAAGGTTCATCGGGAACACTACCGGAACAAGCCTAGAATGAGTAGGGAGCTTGCCGAAGGGTTTTTTGGAAGCTCACCGAAAGGTTCATGGGAAGTTCGCGCGACTCGCCGAGAGAGATCGGAGCTTGCCGAAGAAGCTCGTTGGAACTCGCCAAGATCAAATTGTGAAGTTTAAGAGCTTGTCGGGAGTCCGCAGAATGGTTTCTGAGAGTTTATCGGAAGACCGCCGAAAGTTCGCCGGAAGCTCGCCGGAAGAAGTCTTGACTTATGGACTTTGTAATAGCTTATAAAATATCTTTAAATTCGTAGTTAGCATGTTAATTAGGGTTAGGATTAGGTATTAATCCTATAACCCAAGTAGAGGCCAATTGGGCCCGAGTTCGGACTAGTTTGGGCCAAGATTGAAGCTCAACTAGTGGGCTGAAAACACTGTAGGCGGTGGCACCACCTGGGCTGGGCGGTGGTACCGTCCAGTGCCCGAGAGCTGGGCGGTAGCACCGCCTGGGCTGGGCGGTGGCATCGCCCAGCACTGTCAGGGTCAGAAACTGACAGGCGGTGGCACCGCCACTGATAGGCGGTGGCACCGCCGGCATCGGGAAATCCAAGAGAATTCAAATTTTGGAGCCCAAATTTAAATCCTCTTAAGGCCTATAAATACCTCTCAAATCTCAGCTGAGATAACAACTTTTTGAGCAGCAAGTATTTGAGAGAAAGGCCTTAGAAAAGTACTTGCTAGTCTTGTTTTCAATTTGCTAGTGTTCACCTCTTTCTTTCTTGCTAAAATCTGTAAGAGAGTGAACCACTTGTAAAAGAGTTGTAAGAGGGGTATTCACCCTTCCCTTTTAAGAGATTAGCTAGTAGAAGGTGGGAGCCTCATCGAAGAGGGGCCTCGCAAGTGGATGTAGGTCACTTGACCGAACCACTTCAAAAATGGCGTAATCTCTGGTTTGCATTTCATTACTGCTATTTACATTACTGCAAACCTTCTTACTTGCTTTATTTCATCATTACCTTTGCTGCACAACTTTGCGAATACGCTTTCAAGTTAAGCACTTCCGATTCCGATTTTTATCGTACGAAAGATTTGTTGAAACCAACGTTTTAATCCGCTGCACTAATTCACCCCCCCCTCTTAGTGCCACTCCGATCCTAACAATTGGTATCAGAGCCCGGTATTTCTCATTTCGGATTTACACCCGAGAGAAATGGCTCTTCATGGCTTTCAAGAGTGCTTATCGGTTTTTCGTCCACTGTTGTTTAACGGATTGGACTACACTTATTGGAAAACTCGAATGAGAGTTTTCTTGATTTCTATGAATTTGGATTTATGGAATATTATTGAAAATGATTTTCAACTTCCCTCTAAACCGATGAACAACTGGTCGGATTTGGAGAAGAAGTATTTTTCTTTAAATGCAAAGGCTATGAATGCCTTATTTTGCGCTTTGGACAAAAATGAGTTCAGTCGGATTTCTATGTGCGAAACGGCTTTTGATATTTGGCGAACACTTGAAATCATGCATGAGGGAACTAGTAGAGTCAAAGACTCGAAAGTTAACATTTTATTACATGATTTTGAGCTTTTTCGAATGCAACCAAGCGAGACTATTGGCAACATGTACACCCGTTTCACGGATGTCGTCAATAATCTAAGAGTTCTTGGTAAATATTTTTCGAATTTTGATCTCGTAAGCAAGATCTTAAGATCCTTTCCAGAAAGGTGGGATCCTAAAATAACCACAATACAAGAAACAAAAGATTTAAATATTTTTCCACTTGAAGAACTTATCGGCTCATTGATGACATATGAAATGGTGCGCAATGCACATGATGAACACAATGAACACTTGAACCACCTCCAATGAATAGGAAGGATTTGGAACTCCGGACAAATGAATACCACTTGAGCGATGATTCAAGTGATGAGGACAATGATGAACTTGAACTTCGAACACTAAATCTTAATAAGTCCATTAAAAAAAAATCTAAAATAAACAATGAACTTGAACGAAGGAAGAGGCCAAAAGGGAGGAAGGCAACCAAGGATGAATCAAAAACTTCCAAAGGTGAAACGACGAATTGGGCTTTGATCGGCTTCGACTACAAGGTAAGTAACTCAACTCTCTTGAATTATTTTGAAATTACTTGAAGTTTTTCATGAGTGCTTAATTTAGATAGTAGGAATAGGAAATAAAAATTACTTTTAAAAAATTATATCATGTTTTTCTTTTTAGCATCTTTTGAAAAATAAAAATTTTTTTATCATGAAATGTATATTGCTAAGGTTTCATGCATGTTATGTTTTTGAAATGTTGAATGATGTATACAACATTAGGGATGATAATTATATGATATGTGATAATGCTTAGGATTAATCCATACATGTGTATCTTGATGATTTTATGTCATACATGAGTTTTTGATGTAAATATTGATTTGAAACTCTCATTTTAGATTAACATGTTTTTAGTCTAATCGTTTTTATGACATATTAAGATGACATAGTCAATGTACATCTATGTATGAATTTCTTGATAGTCTTTTGATGATAGATGTGATATCATGATGTGTTTGGTCTTGACGGCTTCATGACGAAACTTATGTTTCGATGATGATACATGTTTTCACAAAAGACTTGAATACACTCACATGAAATTAATTGTATGAAATGGAAATGAATTTTCTATCCTATTGAAATTAATGAATTTATTTTACTAATTTTGTGAATCTCGAAATTGATTTTGATGACTTGATTATGAATTTCAAGTTAACGATTTGATTTAAATGAGTTTTATCTAAATCATAATCTTGATCTTGCAAAATTGGAATCATAAATAATGTCTTTTAGTATTCATGAATTGATACTCACAATATGAAAGTATTGGCATTCATGACTTGAATTTGATTGAAACATTGCATGCTTAAATTAATCATTCTCCTATGTATCAAAAATTCTTTAAATGCCTTAGGTGATAATTGAAAATTAATTTACTTTATGATAAATCTATGTATACCATTTTGAATCTCTTGAAAGTAATGTTGAGATTTTGATGATTTGGACGATTTGAATTTGAATGAGTTTTATCCAAAATCGTGATCTTGATTCCGTGATATCTACAAATTAAGATTTATTGTGAATCAAGATTTTTTTCATTAATCGATCTCCCAAGATTTTCTTTTGATTATTTATGAGTAGGTTTTTCAAAAAGAAATTATGCATTTTGGTATTCACATATTCTAATATTTCATGATATGATTTTTTCCTTGTATTCATGAAATGTTTATCGCATCACCCAACTACTTTCTTCTTGATATTCCTTATGTGGTGATATAAAATTATGCATGAAATACTCTTGATATTATTTTGATACAAACAAATGAAAAGTTATGATCATGAATGGTCGGATGAAATTTGACAAGTTAATACTATCATGATTTGAAACATTTATGATTTGAAATTATGCACGCAATTACTTTTTATTGTGATGATATATGCATATAATGTGCATCATAAATGCTCTAAATGATGAATGCTTGGTATCATGATCAAAATATTGATAAATGCTATGATTTATTACCAAAATGATGTATCATGTATGATATGCTCATAATGTTGATTGATTTATTCAATATCGTGCATGAATGAAATATAAGGTTTTTGAAATAGTGCATGTTTCAATTTGAAAATATAATGATGCACAAATGAGATTGATACTTACCTTTGTCATAATTGATGTAAAGGGTCTTTCCTTCTTTTTGACAATGACAAAGGGGGAGATAGCTAGCTTGCACAAGACAAGGGAAGCAAAAAATTACAAACGTACACATCGCAAAAAGGGGCAAAACTTATTAGCTTGCTCATCTCAAAAGCAAGAAATGCTATCTTGCAATCTCAAGCAAATGAGCTATCTTGCCTATTTCAAGAAGCAAAACTTGCAGCTTGCACATTGCAATAGGAAGCAAGAATCATGAGCTTACACAAGAAAGCTATCTTGCATTTGCTTTCGAAATTTTTACTAGCTTTTATGTAGTAAAACTTGCATATCGTAAAAATTTCCTAGCTCGATCATTTCATTGAAAGAACTTACTATCTTGAACATCACAAAAGTTTGCTACCTTGCATGATATAAAATTTGCTATATCAAACATCATAAATATTGTTACTTGCAAAGAAAAGCAAAGTGCAATCTTGCACAAGAAGCAAGTGTTGAATTGCCATGATTGAACTTAAGAATTTTGCTATGCTTTTGTGCTTATATGTTGTGATGAAAATCTAGCTTCATGTTGTAAAAACTTGCATATCTTTTAAAATAGCTAGAGCTACTTCTCCTTTTTGTTGATGACATAGGGGGAGAAGTATATTGATGACTTCATGCATTGAATTGAATATTTTATATATTTGCATGATAGTTTAAATATTTTTTTCAAAACATGTGATGAATGTTACTTGGATTTGGGATAATACAAGTGTTCTATCAATGGCATATTGATAGGGGGAGTTTGGTTAAACTCCGGGGAGTTAAGGTTAACTCCGTTAGTCATCAATTAGTTGTCATCATCAAAAAGGGGAAGATTGTTGAATCTCGGATTTTGATGATGAAACTAATTGATTGTGTTTAGATGTTTAACTGCATTTTGAGTAATGCAGGTCTACTCGATCAGGATTAGACAATTGACGCAGGAGGAATTGATGTTGCGCCGGAGAAGATCACGTCAGGATATTGGATGGCAGAAGGCTTCGGACGTCGGGCATTGGGCCAAGGAGAGCGGAATTGCGCTAAGGATATCGGGATTGCGGAGGTCAACCGCCGATTGGGCAACAAGCCACAAGAGATGATGATGCATTGAAGAATCGGATGAAGCACCAACCAATGACGTGCCGGGCAACAGAATGTCAATTCGCATTGTAATAACTGTCTAGATCGGAGTAGAGTTTTGGATTGCATGTGCAGGATTAACTACGATAACGATGAAGACATAAAGCAAAACAAAGTGCGGAGTCAAGCACGAAGGATTCGTCGGGAGTTCAAGAGTTCGACGGAAGTCCAAAGGTTCATCGGGAGCGCTACCGGAATAAGCCGAGAATGAGTAGGGAGCTTGCCAAAGGGTTTTTTGGAAGCTCACCGAAAGGTTCGTGGGAAGTTCGCGTGGCTCACCGAGAGAGATCGGAGCTTGCCGAAGAAGCTCGTTGGAACTCGCCAAGATCAAATCGTGAAGTTTAAGAGCTTGCCGGGAGTCCGCAGAATGGTTTCCGAGAGTTTATCAGAATACCGTCGAAAGTTCGCCGGAAGCTCGCCGGAAGAAGTCTTGACTTATGGACTTTGTAATAGCTTATAAAATGTCTTTAAATTCATAGTTAGTATGTTAATTAGGGTTAGGATTAGGTATTAATCCTATAACCCAAGTAGGGACCAATTGGGCCTGAGTTCGGACTAGTTTGGGCCAAGATTGAAGCTCAACTAGTGGGCTGAAAACACTGTAGGCGGTGGCACCACCTGGGCTGGGCGGTGGCACCGCCCAGTGCCCGAGAGCTGGGCGGTGGCACCGCCCAGCATTATCAGGGTCAGAAACTGACAGGCGGTGGCACTGCCAGCATCGGGAACTCCAAGAGAATTCAAATTTTGGAGCCCAAATTTAAATCCTCTTGAGGCCTATAAATACCCCTCAAATCTCAGCTGAGATAACAACTTTTTGAGCAGCAAGTTTTTGAGAGAAAGTCCTTAGAAAAGTCCTTGCTAGTCTTGTTTTCAATTTGCTAGTGTTCACCTCTTTCTTTCTTGCTGAAAATCTGTAAGAGAGTGAACCGCTTGTAAAAGAGTTGTAAGAGGGGTATTCACCCTTCCCTTTCAAGAGATTAGCTAGTGGAAGGTGGGAGCCTTATCGAAGAGGGGCCTCGCAAGTGGATGTAGGTCACTTGACCGAACCACTTCAAAAATGACGTAATCTTTGGTTTGCATTTCATTACTGCTATTTACATTACTGCAAACCTTCTTACTTGCTTTATTTCATCATTACCTTTGCTGCACAACTTTGCGAATACGCTTTCAAGTTAAGCACTTCCGATTCCGATTTTTATCGTACGAAAGATTTGTTGAAACTAACGTTTTAATCCGTTGCACTAATTCACCCCCCCCTCTTAGTGCCACTCCGATCCTAACAATTTAGTGACCCAAAAGTTGGGTAAGGTGGTGGCACCGCCAGTCCAGGCAGTGGCACTATTGGTATTAATCGAAACGAGATATCAAAACTGTTATTTTTTACCGCTACGCTAATTCACCCCTCTTAGTGCCGATTCGTACATAATAGTTGGTATCAGAGCCTCGTTATTTCTTATTTGGTTTAACACTTAAGAGAAATGACTCTTTTCGGCTTTCAAGAGGGATTTTCTCTCATTCGTCCTCCTATGTTCAATGGGACAGACTACATATATTGGAAAACTCGAATGAGAGTTTTCTTACTTTCGTTGAATCTCGATTTATGGAATGTAGTCGAATTTGGTTTTCAAAGGTTTTCTCTTCCAATGAACCATTGGAATGATTTAGAGAAGACTTTTTCTCTAAATGTAAAGGCTATGAATGCCCTATTTTACGCCTTAGATAAAAATGAATTTAATCGGGTTTCTATTTGCGAAACAACTTTCGATATTTGGTGTACCCTTGAAATCACATACGAAGGCACGAATAGAATAAAAGAGTCTAGAATAAGTCTTTTAATGTATGATGTTGAGTTATTTCGAATGAAACCAAGTGAGACTATTAGAGGCTTGTACACTCATTTTACGGCTGTCGTCAATGGTCTAAAAGCACTTGGCAAATGTTTTTCAAATTTTGAACTCGTTAACAAAATATTGAGATCCCTTCTAAAAAGCTTGGATCCTAAAATAACGATAATACAAGAAGTTAAAGATCTCAATATTTTTTCATTTGAAGAACTTATCGGTTCATTATTGATATATGAAATGACTTGCAATGCTCATAAAGAGCTTGAGAACAATCTTCCAAAGAACATGAAGGATTTGGCATTTCAAATAATAAAATAACACTTGAGTGATGACTCAAGTGATGATGATGATGATGACCTTGAACTCTTATAGTTTAAAAAATTCTTAAAACAAGAATTAAAGATTAAAAATAAACTTACAAAGAAGAGGTTGCCAAAGAAGAAGAAGACACTCAAAATGACTTGGGACAAATTAAGCTCATTTGAAGACGAGGAGCAAACCAACAAAGACGAGGTGACCTTTCACATTGAGGTAAACGACTCACCGGAAATCCCTTTACTTTATTTCGAAATTACATGATGCTTTTCATGAGTTATTTTTTAAATTAATTAGTAAATAAAAATAAAAAATAAAAAATTTGAGCATGATAATTGTATGCACTAAGCATGAAAAGTTAGATTTACTTAAAAAAAATGCATTACTACAACAAACAAAATGATCTTGAAAATGCTTTATGTTTGATGAAATCAATTTTGATGATTTAATAATATATAATGATGTAATGAAAATATTAAAAGTTTTGGTACAATGCTTGATGATTTTGAGATTTTGAAGTTATACATGATGTTTTTTGTGATTTATTGATCTAGAAGATTTTTGTGATAAATCTTGTACTTTCATTTTTAATGATGATATATATTTTGAATGAAATCAAATCACTTAAATTGAAACAACTAAAAGGAAATACATTTTGAAAATAAATATTTGTATCATATTTGATGATTTTACATTTTGAAACTATGCATGATGAGTTGAAGTAATAATGCTTTGAATGCATGAATCGACAATTTTTTTTGTCCTAGGAATTATGATTCGTTCACTTGATACTCTAAGTTTTTTTATGATTTATGATAAATTGAGACATTATATATGAATCTAGTTCTCGCGTGAATCTATTTACCTTGCATTGAATCTTTCAAAAAGTGATTTTGATGATTTGAATTTGAATGAAAATTTTTCAATCAAATCATGAACTTTCTTTTTGATTTCTCTACTTGAGCTATCTTTTATGAGAATCAAAATATTTGTCTATCTTCGATTATTTTTTCTTACCATTTACTAAAGAAGAAACTTATGCAAACAAACTGTGATCTTAATAATGGTTTATAAAGGTTTGAAATTATGCATGTTATATGTTGAACATTTGAAACTATATTTTGGTATCATGCATATCTAAGAAATGTTGATTTGACAAATTGAATAAGTTGAAAATGAATGATGATTTTTCTCTTGTTATAACTTGTGATATTTTTTATATATGAATCATCATCTTGATTTCTCGATATTTGAAATATGAGATTTTTCTATGAATTAAGATTTTTCATATTATGATTCTTCTTGGTATTCACTAAAAAGGATGTATTCAAATTAACCATGATATGCTACTTAACATCTTAATAATTTATGACTTGAGTTTTGTTATGCATTATTCCCCTCTTCTTCATTCTAATTTACAATGATAAAAGGGGAGAAAAGAAATCACTAGCATTTCAAGAGATCAATAAATTTATTTATTTCATTTTGAATCTCTTGCAAGTGATTTTAATGATCTTGATTATTTGAAGTTGAATGTTTGGTACCAATAATCATGAAGTGATAAATGCTTAAAACATATTGATTTAATGCATGAGAGAAATGATTGGTATCATGAATGAGAAAAATGATGAATGTTTGGTATCATGATCAAAATGATTAATTTAATGCATGAAGTGATAAATGCTTAAAGATTTTAATGTCTTCGTATCATGCATAAAGTAAGAATGAAATAAAATATTTTAAAATTATACATGTTTTAATTTGAAATCATAATGATGCATAACCATATTAAAAAAAAGAGGATTGATACTTTAACTTTATCATGATTTGAAAATTGATGTAAAGGGAAAAGAGTTACAACATTATATTCTTTCATTCTTTTTGTCAATGACGAAGGGGGAGAAAAATTGCTACCTCAAAATGCAAAATTTGGAAACTTAGCACATTGCAAAAGAAGCAAACTTGTTAGCTTGCTCATCTCAAAAGAAAAGCAAGAAGTGCTATCTTGCAAATTTCAAGAGAAGCAATATCTGCTAAGTTACACATTTCAAGAAGATGCATAAATAGTCTATCTTGCACATCTCAAATGATATAAAATTTTGCCAACTTTCATAAGTGAAAAACTTGCTAGTTTGCGTGATATAATAGTGGCTAAATTTGCTAGCTTACAAATTGCAAGCAGAATAACTTACTGTCTTGAACATCACCAAAAATTGCTAGCTTGCAATCTCAAGAGTAGCAAAAGTGCTATCTTGCCTATCTCAAGATGCACAAATGCAAACTTGCAAAATTTATAATCTTGCACTTCTTTAAAATTAATGATGATTTGGTGATTATGCATGTAATAAAATGACATAAAATTTGCTAGCTTGCATGTTGTAAAGTGATGAAAAATTGTTACTAGCTTGTATATTGTAAAACTTGCATATCTCTAAAACCTGTTGCTTAGATGAGTTAAGGTTAACTCCGTCATCAATTAGTTATCATTATAAAAAAGGGGGAGATTATTGAATCTCATATTTTGATGATGAAACCAATTGATAGTGTTTATCTGATTTGCATTTTGAGTGATGTAGAAAACTTCGATCAGGGAGAGACAATTGAAGTAGGAAGAATCATATTGGGCCGGAGTGGAACATGTTAGAAGATTGGACGTTGAGTCGGAGGATCGGTCCACGTGTCGACAGAAGACTTCGGGCCGAGAATTCGGGCATTGGGCTAAGAAGAGCAAAATTTACACCAAGAAAATCGGAGTTGCGGAGGTCAACTGGCCGATTGGGCAATAGGCTGCAAGAGAGGATGATGCACTGAAGAATCGGACGAAGTGTCGAACCAATGACATGACTAGACAACATTTGATGAGCTTTGTAATAATTGTCTAGATCATGTTAAATCTCAGATTTTGATGATGAAATCAATTATAAATTGTCTGATCTAATATATTTGTTAAGAAAAATATGCAGGATTAACTATGATAGCAGTAAGACATAAAGCAGGTCTATACTAGAGTCAATATCAAGATCTCATTGGAAGTTCAAGAGTTTGTCGGAAGTCCGGACGTTCATCAGAAGTTCTGCCGGAACCAACTGAGAAGTCCAGGAGCTTGCCAAAGAAGCTCGTCGGAACTCACCAAGAATATTATTGTGATGTCTAGGAGCTTGTTGGGAGTCCGTCGGAACATTGTTGAGAGTTCGTCGGAAGATCGCCGGAAGCTCACTAGAAGAGCAATTGATGTACCAGAACAACTGTGTTTTGATTATGTCTTAGTTATTATAGTTAGATAGTAGATTGAGTTAGAATTAGGAGGTAATCCTACTAACTTAATTAAGAGCCAACTAGGCCCTTAATAGGGCTGAATTGGGCCGAATTGAACAACTCATTCAGCCCCTAAAAATATGGCCGGCAGTGGTACCGCCAAAGCTTGGTCTCCGAGCTCTGTCAGGCAGTAGTACTGCCCAGACTAAGCGGCTGTACCACCCAGTGTCAGACTGCAGGTGATAGTACCGTCCAGTAATGATAGTGGTACCGCCAGTACCTCAAAATCCGGGGATGTGACACTTTTGGCTTCAATTTTGAAGCCATTGTGGCCTATAAACACCCCACCCTTTCCTACATGAAAGGGCACGAAAGTGTTTAACATATTCTTAAATCTCTAGGGTGTTAAGTGTTATAAAAGTGAGAAAGAGTTCTCCCCTCCCTCTCTTAGCTCTGTAAACATCCAAGAAAGAAGAGTGAGGCTTGTAAGGGTTATCTCTTAACTCGACGAAAAGAGAAAGAGCTGTAAAAGGTGGTTGGTCTTCACATATTGAAGGAAAGCTTTTAGTGGACGCCGGTGACCTCGACGGAGGAGGAATCTGAAGTGGATGTAGGTCACATCGACCAAAACACTCTAAATTTTGCTTTGCTTTTCTTTTTGTGCAATTTATATTACTATAAATCTCTTTAAGCCTCTCTTTAAATTTTTACGAAAGCTCTTAAGTTCAACACCCTTCTGAAATAGTTTGAATCAAAATGAATATTTTACAAAATCGATGATTTTTCATTGCACTAATTCACCCCCCCTCTCCCCTCTTAGTGCCGCTCTTGATCCTAACAAGTGGTATCAGAGTAAATTTCACTCTCATTTGGTTTAAAACTCAAGAGAGATGGCATTTGCTGGCAACCAAGAGGGTCATTCAATTACACATTCGCCCATGTTCAATGGGATAGATTACACATATTGGAAGACTAGAATGAGGATCTTTCTAATTTCAATGGATTTTGAATTATGGAATATTGTAGAAAATGGGTTTCAAAAGTCTTCTTTTCCAATGAACGATTGGAATGAATTGGAGAAGAAGACTTTCGCTTTAAATGCCAAGGCTATGAATGTCTTATTTTGTACTTTAGATAAAAACGAGTTCAATTGTGTGTCTATCTGTGAAACTACTTTTAATATTTGGCACACACTCGAAGTGACTCATAAAGGCACTAGTAGAGTGAAAGAGTCAAAAATTAATCTTTTAGTACACACTTATAAGTTATTTTGGATGAAACCGAGTGAGACCATTGGAGACATGTACACCCGATTTACGGAGGTCATCAATAGTCCAAAAGGACTTGGTAAAAGTTTCTTAGATTTTGAACTTGTTAATAAAATTTTAAGATCCCTTTCAAAGAGTTGGGACCCTAAAGTCATGGCCATTCAAGAGGCCGAAGATTTAAATAACTTTCCTCTCGAAGAACTAATCAGGTCACTAATGACCTATGAGATGACTCGTAATGCTTATGAAGAGTTTGAGAACAACCTTCCAAAGAATAGGAAGGATATGACACTAAGAACTCAAGAAGACCACTTGAAAGAAAATTCAAGTGATGAGGACTTTGATGAAGACTTGGCATTCTTGACAAAAAGGTTAAAAAAATTCTTAAAATGAAATAAATTTAAAAATGATACTAAAAATAAAATTGAATCCAAGAAAGAACAAGTAATATGCTATGAATACAAGAAGCCAAGACACTTCAAGAGTGAATGTCCCCAAGCAAAGAGGAAGCAACCCAAGAAGAAGAATACGCTTAAAGTAACTTGGGATGACTCAAGTGCATCCGAAGAAGAGGAGCCAACACCGAGCAGGTTGCTCACTATGCACTAATGGCTATTAGAGATGAGGTGAGTAGTTCATTTGATGTAAATTTATCCTTTGATGAACTATTAAATGCTTTTTATGATTTATTTGATTAATGTAAATCAATTATTAAAAAATATAAATTATTGAAAAAAGAGTATGATTCTCTTGTTAGTGATTTCAATAGATTAAAAGTTATGATAGTTTAGCTCCATGTACGAAATATGATAAACTAGAAATACTTCAAAAGAAAAACTTACTACTTAAAGAAACCATAGAAAAGTTTGACATTAGTAGCAAGTCCTTGAAAATGATCATTGCCAATAAGGGCCAGTTCATAGAAAAGGCGAAATCAGATTTGTGAGTAGCTCTCACCAAAATCTAACCACCTTTGTTAAAGGCCTCACTTTACATGTTTCACCCCGAAACAAATATAACTTTTGTTACAAATTTGGGAATATAACTTATCATTGTCCATTTAAAAAATGTTGTCCATACAAATTAATTTGGGTTCCTAAAAGAACCTCAAATGACTCAATACAACATGATAAGCTATGTATATCGATTTTTTAGGCACTTAAGGTCAAATGGGTACCTAAAAATCATCTTTTTTTTTTAGAAAAATGTACCATCACAATACAAAATGTACCAGTTCATAGAAAAGCCGAAATCAGATTTGTGAGTAGCTCTCACCAAAATCTAACCACCTTTGTTAAAGGCCTCACTTTACATGTTTCACCCTGAAACAAATATAACTTTTGTTACAAATTTGGGCATATAACTTATCATTGTCCATTTAAAAAATGTTGTCCATACAAATTAATTTGGGTTCCTAAAAGAACCTCAAATGACTCAATGCAACATGATAAGCTATGTATATCGATTTTTGAGGCACTTAAGGTCAAATGGGTACCTAAAAATTATCTTTTTTTTTTAGAAAAATGTACCATCACAAGCTAGGAGCAAGAAATGGTACTTTGATAGTGGATGCTCAAGGCATATGACCAAAGATCTATCTTAATTCTCTAAGCTCACTAGCCTAGATGAAGGATATGTCACCTTCGGAGACAACAACAAAGGTAAAATTATTGGCAAAGGAACCATAGGTAGCAAATTCAACCTTATTATTAAAGATGTTTTATTGGTTGAAGGCTTACAGCATAATCTTTTGAGTATTAGTCAATTGTGTGATAAAGAATATATTGTTAGATTTGAATCGAATGCTTGTATTATAGAAAAACCACACAAAAACACATTTATGATTGTCCTAAAATAAAATAATGTATACATTATCAACATTGATGATCTTAGTAATAAAATATGTTTTTTGGTTTTAAATGATGACGCTGGGCTTTGGCATAGGAGATTAGGTCATGCTAGCAAGAAACTAATCTCTCAAATCTCATCTAAAGAACTTATAAGAGGAATTCCTCACATTAAGTTTATTAAAGACAATGTATGTGATGTATGTCAACTAGGAAAACAAATAAAAAGTAGTTTCAAACTAAAGAACCAAATAAGCACCTCTAGACTATTGCAATTGATCCATATGGACTTATTCGAACAAATTGCTATATCAAGTCTAGGAGGTAGCAAATACGCCTTTGTTATCGTGGATGATTATAGTAGATACACATGGACTTACTTTTGGGCACACAAAAGTGATTGCTTTAGGTATTTCTCTAAGGTTTGTAAACTTGTTCAAAACGAAAAGGGTTTTATGATTTCATTAATTCGAAGTGATCACGGTGGTGAATTTCAAAACTATGATTTCCATGACTTTTGTAAATCTAATGGATACAACCATAATTTCTCTACTCCGAGAAATCCTCAACAAAATGGGGTAGTATAAAGAAAAAATAGAAACTTATAAGAAATGTAAAAAACTATGTTAAATGAACATAGTCTACCTAAATATTTTTGGGCCGAAGTTGTAAATATGACATGCTATGTTATGAATAGGATTCTAGTAAAACCACTACTTTCCTAAACTCCTTATGAGTTGTGGAACAACAAAAAACCTAACGTTTCATACTATAAAGTTTTCGGGTGGAAATGTTTTATTTTGAATGAAAAAGATACCTTAGGAAAGTTTGATGCAAAATCTGATGAAGGAATTTTTCTTGGTTATTCTTCTATTTCTAAGGCTTTTCGTATATTTAACAAAAGAACTTTGGTTATAAAAGAATATATTTATGTAGTTTTTAATAAAGTTTCCAAAGTTAAGAAAAATGATTTTGATGATAATCTTAATTTTGATGCTTTGAATTTAAATGAATCCCTTTCTCCATCTAGCAACTTGGATGCATCGTCTTCCAAAACATCCTTACCTAAGGAATATAAGTATATAGATACTCATCACAAGGAGCTAATCATAGGAGACACATATAAAGAGGTTCAAACTCATTCTTCCCTTAAGAATTTTTGTGCAAATACCGCTTTTCTCTCCCAAATTAAACCTAAATGTATTGACGAGTCCTTGAAAGATGATTCATAGCTTATTGCAATGCAAGAAGAGTTAAATTAATTTAAGAGAAATAAGGTGTGGAAGCTTGTTCCGAGGACAAATTATCATTTAGTTATTGGTTCTAAATGGGTCTTTAGAAACAAGCAAGATGAATTTGGTATCGTGGTTAGAAACAAGACTAGATTAGTGACCAAGGGTTTCAACCAAGAAGAAGGTATCAATTATGAAAATACTTTCACTCCTTTGGCACGATTAGAAGCCATAAGGATGCTCCTTACCTATTCTAGTAGTAATAATTTTAAGTTGTTTCAAATAGATATTAAAAGTGCTTTTCTTAAGGCTTTATTTATGAAGAAGTTTATGTTGAACAACCTCCCAGAATGATAAGTTCCCCAATCATGTATGTAAATTGACTAAAGCTCTCTATGGTTTAAAATAAGCCCAAGGGCTTGGTATGAGAGACTTAGCTCTTTTCTTATTCAAAATAATTTCTCTAAAGGCAAGGTTGATACTACATTGTTTATCAAAAATTTTAAAAATAATTTTTTTATTATTCAAATTTATGTTGATGACATTATTTTTGGCTCTACAAATGAATCCTTATATGAATCGTTTGCCAAAACCATGAGTCTAGAGTTTGAAACGAGCCTAATGGGGGAACTAACGTTTTTTTTAGATTTACAAATCAAATACATTAAGGATGGTATTTTTATTAGTCAAATAAAATATGCATTAGACATACTAAAATGATTTAATATGGATAGTTCAAAAGCTATCAACACTCCTATGAGTATCTCCACTAAGTTAGACATTGACGAAAGTGGAGAAAGCTTTGATAAAAAAACTTATAGGGGTATGATAGGTAGTTTAATTTATCTCACCGCAACTAGACTGGACATCATGTTTAGTATAGGACTTTGTGCTAGATTTCAATCTAACCCCAAGCAATCGCATTTAAAAGTTGCCAAAAGGATTTTTAGATACCTAAAAAGAACTCCTAAATTAAATTAGGATTATAGTATCCAAAATCTAAAAATCTTGAATTGCTTAGTTATGTCGATGCTGATTTTATTGGATGCCGAATAGATAAAAAGAGCATATCCGGAACGTGTCAATTTTTAGGACACACACTTGTCTCTTGGTCCTCCAAGAAACAAAATTCGGTTGCACTATCCACAACCGAAGCCGAATACATTGCGGCTAGTGCATGTTGTGCACAAGTTGTATAGATGAAAAATACATTGAAAGATTATAAAATTTACTTTAAGAATATTCCTATAAAATGTGATAATACAAGTGTAATCTATTTAACAAAAAACCATATTCAACACTCTAGAACTAAACACATTGACATTAGGCATCACTTTATATGAGATCTTGTTAATAATCATGATGTAATCTTAGAGTTTATTGATACAAAACATCAATTGGTCGATATCTTTACAAAACCCTTAAATGAAGAATAATTTAATTTTATTAAAAGAGAATTAGGGAAGTTAAATTGTCTGAATGCATAAATTTATTAAATTATGTTTTTAGACTTTCTTGATTTTTGATCACTCACTTGAATCGTAAACTGTGCAATGAGTCATATGAATTTGATCATATGCATTTTGTTTACTATGATTGCAAACTAATTTTATATGATGAATCATGAATTTTGGTGCAAATCTTTATATGATGCGAATCTTTATATGATAAACTTATGATGTGTAAATAAGTGTGTGCACTTCACAATGATAGAAATATTGCAAGATGAAATCACTCAATAACAGCACCACAACACACCACAATCGGAGTAGTGCTCATTGCCTGTAGGTGGTGGCATTGCCCAGCTGGTGATAGCACCACCAGTTGAAATGGGTTGTAAGTGGTAGCATCGCCCAACTGGTGGTGCGATCGCCCGCAACTGCCCTATATAAGGAACAAGTTAGGGCCGACGGTAGAACCGACCCCAACTTATTTCACAACTTTCCTAAGAGCCCCAAAACTCTTGAATCTCTTGCTCTCCCTCTAGTAACTCAAAAATTTCCCCACTTTCTGCTTAATCAAGGATCAATCTCCAACATCCTCTTGGAAATCCAAAGAAGAAAAAACAACTAAGGTAATCACTAAACCAAATTGATTTCCACTTTGTATAACTTATTTTTGTCACTTATTTATCTTCATAATTGTAGTCTCCATGAGTTCTATAAGATCCTCTAGAGACAAAGGGAAGAGGAGATTAAATGAAAACTATGACTCCCTACTTTTCGATTCTAATTAACATGCCCTTAAATTTTCATCCATTGAGTCTAGGAATGTTCATAAGGGTAAATATCTTGACTTAGATGAATTAAGTGATTTAGAACCCATTCAATGATTTGATAATCTAAACATTCTCCCAATTCTTCAAATAAGTGAACCCATCTACCCTATGCTTGTTAGGCTATTTTACAATAATTTACATATAGATGAAAATGAAAGGGTATCTACCAATCTTTTATGTCATCATATACCCATTACGGATAGCTTAATTTTCAACATCATAGGAATTACGGAAAAAGAAAGAGGTTGTTATTTTAGAGAACAATGGGATGAAGAATCAATTCCAATAGGAATTACCTTAGGAACGATTTTTTGTAATCCCAACTTAACTATTATTCCAAAAAGTTATGAACATTTACTACCTTTAAACACCAAAATACTTCATCAAATCCTGATAAGTATTATTCTCCCAAAATAATATCATCACAATGAAGTAAGCCAAATGGAATTAGGTACCATGTATTGTATTATGAAGGTGTTGGGAAATCCTTGGGGGCGACATCACATGCGTAGCGGAAGAACAAGAAAACAAAATCCCCGATTCCCAAAGAGATGTTCATCGTCGTGCGAAGATTGGTACGCAAAAATCCGCGAAACATGAAACTGCGTATAGAGTAGATTGTGTTACCTAGGGAGATCGTATATCCCTGTTTCCTTGCAGATCCTTGGGAGAGGGTGAAGGAGGTCAAGCGTCCTCCTCTCTAGCGGTGATCCACACAGTAGGGTTGCGACGACGCTCCTCAAAACTCCAGGCCTGCTCAGAGGTGGAGTTGGAGAGGAGAATAGGAAAAGGCAAACAAAAGCTCTCTAGCCCATGGGGCTCTGAATCCCTCCTATTTATAGAGGTCCCCTATCAAACTCTAATGGGTCCTCCCCTAGTGGGTATTGGATCTGCATCCAATAAGACAAGGGCTCCGTCGGATATCTCATATCCGAACCTCTATTCATCGCAATGCCTACCATATGTGTGTGACCCTCTAGGCCCAATATCGAGCTGGCGTGAGTCATACCTGTCCGAACTCCTTTCTAACTCAAAGAATTATTATCTCTGTAATAATTCACTCGACTCATCGACTCTGGACGTGCTTCTAGGCCACTACTGTAGTCCCCCCAGACGATATAGGGGAATCCAATCCATTGGACCTGTCGTCTCCTCGATTCCAGTGGTACCTATAGTCCCTCATCCATCTAATATACCAGAGACTGTATATCGAGCATGGTGTTGTCAGACCCACATGGTTTCTACTCGAGTCTCGCTCTAATCGGATTCTCCCGGAGAACTCTTTCTCTCTCAACCTGAATGACCCTGGCCAGGGATTTGTCTAAGCAAGAACATATGGGATATTCCTGTCATGACGCCGAGAGTGGATGATCCTCAATCAACACTCAATAGCCCTCGTAAGGTCGACTACCACTCCCAATGACCAGTTGTACTAGATCAGGGACAGCCAAACCTATAAGTCTAGTATCAAAGAGTGGAGCACTCATACAGGACATCCTTGGTGTCTCAAGTCTAAGGACCAGATACACCACTAGGACTACGGAATCGCTGTCTGACAATAAGGCATCATAAACCATTCAACATTCCGTAAGCGGATCAATCAGTGAACTCATTCTCCAATGAGCACCTGTACTATATCCCTAGTGTCCCTACTGTTGGGAAATCGAGGGGGCGACATCATATGCGCAGCAGAAGAACAAGGAAACATAAATTCCCGATTCCCAAAAAGATGTTCGTCGTCGTGCGAAGATTGGTGCGCAAAAATCTGCAAAAACACAAAACTGCGTATAGAGATTGTGTTACCTAGGGAGATCGTATATCCCTGTTTCCTTGCAGATCCTTAGGAGAGGGTGAAGGAGGTCAAGCGTCCTCCTCTCTAGCGGTGATCCACACACAGGGGGTTGCGGCGACCCTCCTCAAAACTCCGTGCCTCTCGAGGTGGAGAGGGAGAGGAGAATAGGAAAGGCAAGCAAAGACTCTAGCCTATGAGGTTGTGAATCCCTCCTATTTATAGAGATCCCGTCAAACCCTAATGGGTCCTTCCCTCACTTGGGTATTGGATCTGCATCCAATAAGACAAGGGCTTCATGGGATATCTCATATCCAACCTCTACACATCGCAATGCCTACCATATGTGTGTGACCCTCTAGGCCCAATATCGAAATGGGAGTGAGTCATACCCTGCCGAACTCCTTCTAACTCAGTGAATTATTATCTCTGTAATAATTCACTCGACTCATCGACTACGGACGTGCAAGGCCACTACTGCCAGTAGTCCCAGACGATCTGGGGGAATCCAATCCATTGGACTGTCTGTCTTTAGTTACCATGTACCTATAGTCCTCATCCATCTAATATCCTAGAGACCGGTATATCGAGCATGGTGTTGTCGGACCCATATACGGTTTCTACTGAAGTCTCGCTCTAATCGGATTCTCCTTTAGAACTCTTTCTCTCTCAACCCTAATGACCACGGCCAGGGATTTGTCTGAGCAAGAACACATGGGATATTCCTCTCATGACGCCGAGAGTGGATGATCCTCTATCGACACTCAATAGCCCTCGTAAGGTCGACTTCCACTCCCAATGACCAACTGTACTAGATTTGGGACAGCCAAACTTATAAGTCTGGTATCAAAGATTGGAGCACTCATACAGGACATCTTTGGTGTCTCAAGTCTAAGGAACAGATACACCACTAGGACTACGGAATCGCTGTCTGACAATAAGGCATCATCAACCATCCAACATTCCGTAAGCGGATCAATCAGTGAACTCATTTTCTAATGAGCACCTGTACTATATCTCTAGTGTCCCTACTGTTGGGAAATCAAGGGGGCGACATCATATGCACAGCGGAAGAACAAGAAAACAAAAATCCCCGATTCCCAAAAAGATGTTCGTCGTCGTGCGAAGATTGGTGCGCAAAAATCCACAAAAACACAAAACTGCGTATAGAAATTGTGTTACCTAGGGAAATCGTATATCCCTGTTTCCTTGAAGATCCTTAGGAGAGGGTGAAGGAGGTCAAGCGTCCTCCTCTCTAGCGGTGATCCACACAGTTGGGTTGCGACGACCCTCCTCAAAACTCCAGGCCTCTGAGGTGGAGAGAGAGAGGAGAATAGGAAAGGCAAGCAAAGACTCTAGCCTATGAGGCTGTGAATCCCTCCTATTTATAAAGATCTCGTGTCAAACCCTAATGGGTCCTTCCCTAGTGGGTATTGGATCTGCATCCAATAAGACAAAGGGCTCGCCGGGGATATCTCATATCCAACCTCTACTCATCGCAATGCCTACCATATGTGTGTGACCCTCTAGGCCCAATATCGAAATGGCCGTGAGTCATACCACGTCGAAACTCCTTCTAACTTCGGTGAATTATTATCTCTGTAATAATTCACTTTCGACTCATCGACTACTGGACGCTGCCAGGCCACTACGCCGTAGTCCCCGACGATACTGGGGGAATCCAATCCATTGGACTGTTTGTCCTTAGTTACCATGTACCTATAGTCCCTCATCCATCTAATATCCTGAGACCGTATATCGAGCATGGTGTTGTCGGACCCATACGATTTCTACTCGAAGTCTCGCTTCTAATCAATTCTCCCGAGAACTCTTTCTCTCTCAACCCGAATGACCCCGGCCGAGGATTTGTCTCGAGCAAGAACACATGGGATATTCCTCTCATGACGCCGAGAGTGGATGATCCTCTATCGACACTCAATAGCCCTCGTAAAGGTCGACTACCACTCCCAATGACCAAATTGTACTAGATGCGGGACAGCCAAACCTATAAGTCTCGGTATCAAAGAGTGGAGCACTCATACAGACATCCTTGGTGTCTCAAGTCTAAGGACCAGATACACCACTAGGACTACTGAATCGTTGTCCGAATGCACGGCATCATCAACCATCCAACATTCCGTGGCGGATCAATCAATGAACTCATTCTCCATGAGCACTTTTGTCTTGTATCCCTAGTGTCCCTACACGAGCAGCTATGAGACCAAATGCATCCATCATATGGACAAGTATACAAAGACACCCGAGTCTATCCGGTTATCACAATGTCCCTCTCAAGTAACCTATGACCGGGATTATTTAGAATATGTGTTTAAAGGTGAATCGATCTCATTATCGTGATCTCATCACGATCCGATTCCCATTGCACAAATCCAAGGGCATCACAATATATATATGCATTTATGCAATAGTTATAAAGTGATATACGCCAAAATATAATAAGCAAAAAGATTCTGTATCAAGTCACACGTGCCATCACTCACGTGATTGGCTTGCTGGGCACCTATGACTAGCACCTACACAAGCAGCTATGAGACCAGCTGCATCCATCATATGGACGGGTATACAGCACACCAGTCTGTCCGGTTATCATGATATCCCTCTTGAGTAACCTATGACTGGGATTATTTAGGATATGTGTTAAAGGTGAATCGATCTCACTATCGTGATCGCATCACGATTCGATTCCCATTGCCCAAATCCAAGGATATCACAATATATGTATGCATTTATGTAATAGTTATAAAGTGATATATACCAAAATATAATAAGCAAAAAGATTCTATATTAAGTCACACGTGCCATCACTCATGTGATTGGCTTGCTAGGCACCTATGACTAGTAATCTCCCACTTGACCTAAAGCCAATCACCTATGTGTTTGATCCCCATCAGACCCCTATGACGCTCAAAACAAATCTGAGACAACGGCTTTGTTAGTGGATCTACAATGTTATCTTTGGATGGAACTCTTTCCACTACTACATCTCCTCGGGTCACGATCTCTCTGAAAAGGTGGAACCTCCTCAGAACATGCTTAGATTTCTGATGAGACCTAGGTTCCATTGCTTAAGCAATCGCCCCGTTGTTGTCGCAATATAGGGAGATCGACTCTTCGCTACCCGGCACGACTCCCAAATCTGTGATGAACTTCTTCACCCAAACTCCCTCCTTTGCTGCATTTGATGCAGCAATGTACTCCACCTCTGTCGTCGAGTCAGCAGTGGTATCTTGCTTCGAACTCTTCCAGCACATTGCTCCTCCATTCAAGGTGTACACATTCCCTGAATTCGACTTGCTATCATCGAAATCAGACTGAAAACTTGAGTCAGTGTAGCCTTCAACCTTAAGGCTATTACCTCCATATACTAGTAAAAGATCCTTAGTCCTTCTCAAGTACATAAGGATACACTTTACTGCTTTCCAGTGCTCCAAGCTTGGATCCGCCTGATACCTGCTCATGACACTCAGAGCATGCGCTATATCAGGTCTAGTATATAGCATGGCATACATGATAGACCCTATTGCTGAGGCATAAGGTATCATATCCATGTTCATCCTTTCTTCTGGAGTCTTTGGGGACATACTCATCGAAAGCGATATCCCATGTCTCATCGGTATGAGACCTCTCTTGAAATTTTTCATGCCAAACCTTTTGACAATGGTTTCTATGTACCTAGACTGGGATATGCCAAGCTTCCTCTTGGATCTATCTCTATAGATTCTAATCCCCAAAATATAGGATGCTTCTCCTAAGTCCTTCATGGAGAAGTGTCTAGATAACCAATCCTTTACTGTGGATAGCATTCCTACGTCATTCCCAATGATCAGGATGTCATCTACATATAACACCAAAAAGGTGATAATGCTCCCACTTACCTTTCTGTATACACAAGGCTCATATTCGTTCTTAACGAAGTCATAAGATCTGATTGCCTCGTCAAATCTTATGTTCCAACTTCGGGAAGCTTGCTTTAATCCATAAATGGATCTAAGCAACCTACACACCTTATCTGGACAGTTCATGGACACATATCCCTCAGGTTGCATCATATACACCTCTTCCTCGAGGTTCCCATTGAGGAATGCGGTTTTTACATCCATCTGCCAGATCTCATAATCATAGTGTGCTGCAATAGCCAATAGAATTCTGATGGATTTTAGCGTTGCTACGGGTGAGAAGGTTTCGTCATAGTCAACACCTTGCCTTTGACGATACCCCTTAGCCACTAGCCTTGCTTTATAGGTCTCTACCTTTCCATCTACTCCGATCTTTTTCTTAAAGATCCACTTGCAACCGATGGGTACAATACCTTCGGGCGCATCAACTAGGTTCCAAACCTTATTGGAGTATATAGAATCCCATCTCAGAATTCATGGTTTCTTGCCACTTCCCGAAGTCTATACTTATAATAGCCTCCTCGTAGGTTTGAGGATCGATATCCTCTACATCCTCTCCTCTAATATGTCCCACATATCTCTCAGGAGGATGGGATACTCTATTAGACCTGCTTAAAGTTGAAACTTGTGTATTAGGTACCTGAACAGACTCGGGCTGTAGAGTGGTGCTTGAGCTTGGTTCTCCAACCTTGCTCAATTCTATCATTCTCCCACTATCTCCGCCAAGAATGTGTTCCTTCTCAAGGAACACTGCTCTCTTAGCTACAAAGACCTTTTGGTCCTCGAGATGATAGAAATAATACCCACAAGTTTCCTTGGGGTATCCCATAAATTTGCATCGCTCTGTCCTTGATTCAAACTTATCGGGGTTGTATCTTTTAACATGTGCAGGGCAGCCCCAAATCTTAACAACCTTAAGATCAGGCTTCTTCCCTTTCCATATCTCATATGGTGTAGACACTACCGACTTAGTTGGAACTCTGTTCAGAAGGTAAGCGGCGGTTTCTAGGGCATATCCCTAGAATGAGATGGGTAGGTCAGCGAAACTTATCATGGACCGTACCATATCTAATAATGTACGATTTCTCCTTTCAGAGACACCATTGAGTTGAGGTGTATAAGTAGGTGTCCATTGGGATAATATCCCATGGTCCTTGAGGAACTGAGTGAACTCTGTACTTAAGTACTCACCTCCTCGATCTGATCGAAGAGTTTTGATACTCTTTCCAGTTTGGTTTTCTACCTCATTCTTATACTCTTTGAATTTCTCAAAGGCCTCGGACTTGTACTTCATTAAGTACACATATCCATACTTTGAGAAATCATCAGTAAATGTAATGAAGTAGGAGTAACCTCTAATGGCATGAGTTGACATGGTCCACATACATCACTATGTATGAGTTCCAACAACTCAGTGGCTCTCTTTCCAGTTCCACTAAATGGAGAGTTGGTCAGTTTTCCACGAATGCAAGGCTCACAAGTTGCATATGACACATAGTCGAATGGATCAAGATATCCATCATTTAGCAACTTTTGAATCCTTCTTTCATGGATGTGACCTAGCCTACAATGCCACAGGTATGCACTGTTCAACTCATCTCGTTTCCTTTTGGACACATTTACATTCATGATATGTGGAGTGCTCTCTAATATAAATAAACCATTATGCAATGTTCCTTTCATGATGATCTTATCATCTAATAATATCGAACAACCATTGTTCTCAAAAACATATTTATATCCACTAACTGTTAAACATGAAATAGCGATAATATTTTTGATAATAGAAGGAACAAAATAACATGCATCTAATGCAATAAAAGCTCCACTAGGCAGATGTAGGGCGACCTCGCCAACAGCTACTACAACAACTTTTGCTCTATTACCCATCTTGAGGTCCATCTCGCCTCTCTCTAGTCTCCTAGGCCTTGTCAAAACCTGTAACGAATTGCATATATGATAAGCACTACCGGTATCCAATACCCATATGTTATTATAAGAGTCTGACAAATGGAGACTGATCATGAATGTACCTGAAGCTTCATCAAGCTTTTGTTTCGCCCTTTCTGCAAGGTACTCTTTGCAGTTTCTCTTCCAGTGCCCATCTTTACCACTGTGGAAGCACTGGCCTTTGTCCTTTGTTGGGTCTTTCTTAGCAACCTTTGCTTTACCTGGTTTGACCTTGCCCTTTCCCTTCTTAAGGGACCTTTCTGCTTTCCGTTTTCTTTTGGTCTCACCAGTGTAGAGAACTGGCTTCTCTTTCTTGATAGTACTCTCTGCCTCCCTCAACATATTGAGAAGCTTTGGGAGAGTCACTTCAAGCTTGTTCATATTAAAATTTATTATGAACTGTGAAAAGGAATCTGGTAGGGACTGAAGCACAATGTCCACACACAAGTTATTCTCCAGAACCATTCCTAGACCTGTGAGTTTCTCTATCCACTCAATCATCTTTAGGACATGGTTCTGAACCGGTGTCCCCTCAGTCATCCTAACGCGGAAGAGGCTCTTAGATATCTCATATCGCTGAGTCCTTCTCTATTCCTCAAACAATTTTCGGACATGTAGGAGAATGGATCTGACATCCATCTTTTCATGTTGTCTCTGTAACTCAGGAGTCATAGAGCCCAACATATAGCACTGAGCAAGAGTGAAGTCATCAATGTACTTCACGTAGCGAGTGATCTCATTCTCGTTTGCCCTTTCTTCAGGTGCAGGCATCACTATATCAAGGACGTACACGATTTTCTCCACTGTGAGAACAATTCTCAAGTTACGGAGCCAATCCGTATAATTTAGACCAGTGAGGCGGTTGACATCAAGTATGCCACGTAAGTGATTTGAAAGCGACATTTTCTGAAAATAAAGATGCAGCAGAAATGAATAACATGCAGATTTTGCAAAAAATAAACTATCAAGATATGGACTTCTATCTTAATATGCTCCCACTATTTTACTAATGAGTCACGCGATACCCTCAGCACGTGAAACGGAAGTCTCCGGCAGACATCTAGTGGGGATCAGGATCCAATCAGCGTCTTAGTGTAACCTCAAGGGACTCGACCAATCACACTAAGCCTAAAAGGTAGGCAACTCTTGTCGATCACTACTCCTTGTGATTCCCATCCTGTTCGGCCTCCGAATCACCATGGCCTCGAGGGACTCGACCAACCATGATGCTCGGTTAAGTTAACACCTTCGTTACAAGATGAGTCTGATTTGATGATATACCCTCGAGGGACTCGACCAAGTATACCATGCCCTTAGGTCACCGGTGACATCTCTATGTCGTAAGCAAGATAGCGAATCGCGATATAGGTGAGTCTCGAGGGACTCGACCAACTCAACCTACACCGGGAATCGGTTCCTACTTATAACGATGGAAGGCCATGTGGGTCAATCTAATTGCCTCACGTTTACCGACTTAATATTATCGAGAGATGTTTCTTTGATTTGGTCTCCTAATATGACATGTCACACATATACATATTTAATATATATCTACATCGCATGCAAATATATATACATATCTAGTATGTGTATAAGCAATTACACCAGATGATCATGGACCACAACCTAATATGATTAGGCCCGAGCCAGTAGGCCTAATCACTCACATCAAGATCTATGTGTGCAACGGTGCATCTCCATGCCCTGTGATCGTCCATTTCGTCTTTGTCGATTCCGTCGACATCTTGATACATCTTCATGCATCACGATCGTCTGTCTCGTGGGTCCCGCTATCACATCCACGCTCCCGCTGTGCCTCCTCATGTGATTACAACTTAATCATAGGCATGTAGGCCTGACAATAACCGAGAAATATAATAGAGGTTCGCAGACCTCAATAATAATAATCACAGGTACACACATCACACGGTCCATGATCATTCGTCCACACATCATACATCACATGTATAAATAATCATCATCATGTAGGACTACTAGATAATAATAATAAAAATTAATAATCAATTAAACCTTTTAATTAATTAATATTTTCTGAAATCAGGGACATTATAGGGAATTTCTGAATTCATTGGGGTATTTTCATAATTTGGACAAAAGACAGAAATTGGAATTTCTCAAATTCCGAGGGGCAAAATTATCTTTTGCCCAGAAAACCCTAATGCTCTTTCCCCTTTTCGCTGCTGCCGTTGCCGCCGCCCTGCCGGCGACGGCCTGTGCGGCAGGGCGAGGGCACTGCCCTCGCCTGCAGGCGGCACGCCCGCTGCCGGCGCTACCGCTGCGGGTGGGCACCCCCTTCGGGCGCCGCCACCTCCGCAGGCGGTGCTGTCCCACCGGGTGACCGACCCTGTGGGGGGTTTCGCCCGCGGGAGCAGTAGCGGCGAGCTGCCTGCCTACGGTTGCGCTGCATGCACGCAGATCGAGGGCAGCAACTGTTGCTGCCCTTCCCTATTTTTGTGTCAATAATTTTGACGTCAAAATTCTTCCTAAACACAACACACGTAGTTCATAACCAATCATTCGCACGAGCAACCTGGCTCTGATACCACTGTTGGGAAATCCTTGGGGGCGACATCACATGCGCAACAGAAGAACAAGAAAACAAAATCCCCGATTCCCAAAGAGATGTTCATCGTCGTGCGAAGATTGGTACGCAAAAATCCGCGAAACATGAAACTGCGTATAGAGTATATTGTGTTACCTAAGGAGATCGTATATCCTTGTTTCCTTGCAGATCCTTAGGAGAGGGTGAAGGAGGTCAAGCGTCCTCCTCTCTAGCAGTGATCCACACAGTAGGGTTACGACGACGCTCCTCAAAACTCCAGGCCTGCTCAGAGGTGGAGATGGAGAGGAGAATAGGAAAAGGCAAACAAAAGCTCTCTAGCCCATGGGGCTCTGAATCCCTCCTATTTATAGAGGTCCCCTGTCAAACCCTAATGGGTCCTCCCCTAGTGGATATTGTATCTGCATCCAATAAGACAAAGGCTCCGTTGGATATGTTATATCCGAACCTCTATTCATCGCAATGCCTACCATATGTGTGTGACCCTCTAGGCCCAATATCGGCCGTGAGTCATACCTGTCAGAACTCCTTCTAACTCAGTGAATTATTATCTCTGTAATAATTCATTCGACTCATCGACTACGGACGTACTATGCCACTATGCCATAGTCCCCAGACGATACAGGGGAATCCAATCCATTGGACCTGTCTGTCCTCAGTTACCGTGTACCTATAGTCCCTCATCCATCTAATATACCAGAGACCGTATATCGAGCATGGTGTTGTCAGACCCACACAGTTTCTATTCGAGTCTCGCTCTAATCGGATTCTCCCGGAGAACTCGTTCTCTCTCAACCCGAATGACCCTGGCTAGGGATTTGTCTGAGCAAGAACACATGGGATATTCCTCTCATGACGCCGAGAGTGGATGATCCTCTATCGACACTCAATAGCCCTCGTAAGGTCGACTACCACTCCTAATGACCAGCTGTAGTAGATCTGGGACAGCCAAACCTATAAGTCTGGTATCTAAGAGTGGAGCACTCATACAGGACATCCTTGGTGTCTCAAGTCTAAGGACCAGATACACCACTAGGACTACGGAATCACTGTCTGATAATAAGGCATCATCAACCATCCAGCATTCCGTAAGCGGATCAATCAGTGAACTCATTCTCCAATGAGCACTTGTACTGTATCCCTAGTGTCCCTACACAAGCAGCTATGAGACCAACTGCATCCATCATATGGATGGGTATACAGCACACCAGTCTGTCCGGTTATCACGATATCCCTCTCGAGTAACCTATGACTGGGATTATTTAGGATATGTGTTTAAAGGTGAATCGATCTCACTATCGTGATCTCATCACGATCCGATTCCCATTGCACAAATCCAAGGACATCACAATATATGTATGCATTTATACAATAGTTTTAAAGCCATCACTCACGTGATTGGCTTGCTGGGCACGTATGGCTAGCAGAAGGGACATAATAATTATTTTGGTTACCTAATCTAACAAAACATAATTGAACTATCGAAAAAAGATATGATGCTTCCATATGGTGGCCTGATCACAAGACTAATCTATGCTTATGACATAGTTATCCAGCCTGACGAAGAAGTTATGAAATTAATAGATTTAATGTCATAAATAGAAATCTACTTCAACGGTTTAGATATACTTCCAGAAATGGGATATGGACTAGACTACATAGAAGGATTGATCCCCTCCCACCTGAACTAGAACCTAAAACACCAATTTTTATGGCTAATCAATCTCCTCCAACTAGTCCCTTTGAGGCAACACCTCTAGTAGAACAAGCACCTCCCTCATCTATCGACGACATAGGGACTCGAATGGAACATTTTGAATAATGTCAAGATCGACTCGAACAACACCAAGATCAAATTTTAACTAATTTGTAGTAGATTCATCAACAACTCAATACCTTGTTTAGACATTTTGACTTGCCACCACCTAAATAGTTGTGTATGTCTTTTTGTTGATGACAAAGGGGGAGAATTGGACGAAAATAAGTGGACGAAATGACGAAATCCCTCTCTTTTTGATGCTTTCTTTGATGTTATAATCCTATGTTGTTTACCTTGATATTGTAAACTTAAAATGCTGCTTACTTTGATGTTGGAATTATGTGCTTTAATGCAGAAAATTTCTATGATGTTGTGATCTATTTAAATAATGAACATGTTATCATACAATGATGCAATATCGTGCTTACTTTGATGTTGAAAATTTCTATGATGTTGTGATCTCTTTAAATGATGAGCATGTTATCATATAATGATACAATATCATGGTTACTTTGATACTGAAAATGTCTATGATGATTATAATCTCTATTGAATATTAAGAATTTTTTAATCATACATGATGCAATATCGGATTCTTAACTTTTGAGTGCTATAATGCACTAATGATATTACCTCATGCAAGTAGTGATGAAAGGCTATGCGAAACATTTTATCATCATGAAGTGATTATGATGATGCACAATATTTCTAATTTCGATCAAAGCTTGAATTCTAGGTTGTGAATTCAATATGTATTTTCTCAAGTATGGCATATAGATAGGGGAGTTAAGGTTAACTCCGTTATCAATTGATTGTCATCATCAAAAAGAAAAAGATTGTTAAATCTTAGATTTTGATGATGAAATCAATTGTAAATTGTCTGATCAAAAGTATGCAGGATTAACTATAATAGTAGTAAGACATAAAGCAGGTGTTGTGCCGGAATCAAGATCGAGATCTCGTTGGAAGTTCAAGAGTTCGTCGAAAGTTCTACCGGAACCAACCAAGAAGTCCAAGAGCTTACCAAAGAAGCTCATTGGAACTCGCCAAGAAGATTGTCATGAAGTCCAGGAGCTTGCCCGGAGTCCGCCGGAATATTGCCGAGAGTTCGTTGAAAGATCGTCAGAAGCTCGTCGGAAGAGCAATTGACGTATCAAAATAAGTGTGTTTTGATTATGTCTTAGTTATTATAGTTAGACAGTGGATTGAGTTAGAATTGTGAGGTAATCTCACTAACTTAATTAGGAGCCAATTGGGCCCTTAATAAGGCTGAATCGAGCAGGATTGAACAACCCATTTAGCCCCTAAAAATATGGCAGGCGGTGGCACCGCCTGGTGACCTAGTCCCCTAAGTGGTTTGGGTGATGGGACCACTTGGACTGGGTGGTGGTACTGTTGGCAGTTAATGCTACCAGCAATGGTACTGCCCCTATCAAGCGGTGGTATCGCTAGAGCTCGGTCTTTGAGCTCTGTCAGGCGATAGTACCACCCAGACTGAGTGGTTATACAGCCCAGTGTTAGACTACAAGTTGTAGTACCACCCAGTAATGGCGGTGGTACCGCCAGTAACCCGAAATCTAGGGATGTGATACTTTTGGCTTTAATTTTGAAGTCATTGGGGCCTATAAAAACCCCACCCTTTCCTGCATGAAAGGGCATGAAAGTGTTTAATATATTTTTGAATATCTGGGGCGTTAAGTGTTGTAAATGTGAGAAAGAGTCCTCCCCTCCCTCTCTTATCTTTGTAAACATCTTAGAAAGAGGAGTGAGGCTTGTAAGGGTTATCTCCTAAACTCGGTAAAAGGAGAAAGAGCTATAAAAGGTGATTGGTCTTCACTTATTGAAGGAAGACTTTTAGTGGATGCCGATGACCTCGACAGAGGAGGAATCCGAAGTGGATGTAGGTCACTTCGATTGAACTACTCTAAATTCTGGTTTGCTTTTCTTTTTGTGTAATTTACATTACTGCAAATCTCTTTAAGCCTCTCTTTACATTTTTACAAAAGCTCTTAAGTTCAACACCCTTCCGAAATGGTTTGAATCGAAACAAATATTTTATGAAATTGATAATTTTTCACTGCACTAATTCAAACCCCCCCCCCCCCCCTAGTATCGCTCTTGATCCTAACAGATCAAAGTAGGTTTTATATCTAACTGAGTCGATATTGGGGTGAAAAAATGCTAACTCAATTAGGGGCCAATTGGACCAAAATTCAAAGTGATTTGGGCTCATTGGGAGGCCCATTCAGTGACCCAAAAGTTGGGTTAGGCGATGGCACCACCGGTCCAAGTGGTGGCACCATTGTTAGCTCAATCTACGAGGCACAATCTTCGAGAACTATGTCAAATAGTGGTACCGCCAGTCTAGGTGGTGGTACCACCTAGACATAGTCTCCTAGGTGATGGTACCACCAGATTAGGTAGTGGTACCACCTAGTGTCAAGCTCCAGGCAGTGGTACCGCCTAGTGCAGGCAGTGGTATCGCCCAATACAGGCGGTGGTACCTCTTGTACCCTAAAATCTCGGGGATTTAAATTTTGGGCTCCAAATTTGAATCCATTTGGGGCCTATAAATAGCCCACTCTTTCTTGCTCAGGGTAGTAAGAATTGGGTAGAAAGGGGAAAAGAATCCTTGACGAAAAAGAGTTGAAAAAGCTTGAAAAGTGTTGAGTGTTCCCCTCCACCTCTTAGAGTTTAGAGTTCATTCTAAGAGAGGTGTGAAACTAGTTTAGGTTCTCTCCTGAGCCTGTCAAAAGGAGAATAGAGTTGTAAAGAGGTGGTTAGTCTTCGTCTATTGAAGGAAGACCGATAGTGGATGCCGGTGGCCTCGACGGAGGAGGAATCGAGAGTGGATGTCGGTCATGACGACTGAACCACTATAAACTCTGGTTTCTATTTATTTTGAGCAAATTTCTTTCATAGAAAACTTTCTCCTTACTTTGTTTTCAATGTTAAGCATTTCTGAAATGGGTTTAATCGAAACAAGATTTCAAAACTATTGTTTTTTATCGCTGCACTAATTCATCCCTCCCTCTCAGTGCCGACTCGTTCCTAACATCTATTATTTTAGCCTTAGGTGCTACCCAACTATTACTAAAAGGATATCAGAGATACTCATCCTTCATTTCTGGAGAAGAATCTAAGAAGCCAATATTAAAGGGCATCCCCATTGTACGGGATTTTCCAGATGTTTTTCCTAAAGATCTACTTGCACTGCCACCAAATAGACAGATTGAATTTATAATTGATCTTCTACCTGGCACTACACTTATTTCTAAACCCCCTATATAGAATTGCACCAATTGAGTTGAAGGAGTTAAAAAAACAAATCCAAGAACTTTTGGACAAAGGTTTTATTCGACCTAGTGTATCACCTTAGGGTGCCCCTATCCCATTTGTGAAGAAGAAAGATGGACCTATGCGACTATGCATTGATTATAGACAACTCAACCAAGTAACCATAAAAAATAAATATCTCCTTCCTCGAATAGATGACCTATTTGATTAACTTCAAGGTACTCAAGTATCCTCGAAGATTGATTTAAGATCTGGGTATCATCAACTGAAGATAAGGGAATGAGACATACAAAAAACTACTTTTAGAACAAGATATAGTCATTATGAATTCTTAGTAATATCTTTTGGACTCATAGATGCATCGATTGCTTTCATGGATCTTACGAATAGGGTGTTTCACCCTTATCTTGATAAATTTATAATTATATTAATTGATGATATCTTAATCTACTCCAAAAGCAAAGCAAAACATGAACACCATCTTAAAACAGTTCTAGAAATCTAAAGGTAAGAGAAACTATATACCAAATTAAGCAAGTGCAACTTCTGGCTCAATGAAGTTATGTTTCTCGGTGGTCATATAATTTCGAGTGCCGGTATATCTATTGACCCTCGCAAGATTGAAGCTGTGATAAAATGAAAGCAGCCTTCTAATGTTTCAGAGATTAGAAGCTTCTTGGGTTTGGCTGGATACTATAGAATATTTATAGAAGGCTTTTTAAAAATAGCAGTACCATTGACTAGGTTGACACAAAAGAATATAAAGTTCATGTGGGATGATAAATGTCAACAATGTTTTTAAGAATTGAAGAAGAAATTAACCAATGCTCTTATCTTGGTGAGTCCTTTAGGGGGAGAATATTTTGTAGTGTATAGCGATGCCTTACTACAAGGGTTTGATTGTGTTCTGATGCAAAATAAAAGAGTGGTTGCTTATGTATCTAGGCAATTAAAGCCTCATGAGAAGAACTATCCTACTCATGACTTAGAGCTAACAGCTATCATTTTTGCATTAAAAATTTGGAGGCATTATCTCTATGGATAAACTTTTGAAATCTTCACAGATCATAAGAGTCTCAAATATATTTTCACACATAAAGATTTAAATATGAGACAAAGAAGATGGTTGGACTTTCTAAAAGATTATGATTTTAATATCAACTACCATCCTAGGAAGGCTAATGTAGTTGTTGATGCCTTAAGTAGAAATACTTATAGTCTTGTAGCATATATGAATATTCAAAAGAATTCTATGATGACAAGGTTGGCAGACTTATCTTCAGATGATAAAGGTTTTCTTATATGTCTGATGACACGATCATATTTGGTGAAAAATGTTAAAGAAGGTTAGAAGGAAGATACATATCTTCAGATGATAGTTAAGGAGATAGCTCAAGGATCTAGACCCGAATTCCTCATAGCTGAAGATGGTTCTATTATATTCCACAATCGACTTTATGTTCCCAAAAGCCATCTAGTAAAGATGCAATTATTAGAGGAGGTATATAGATCAAAATTTAATATTCATCCAAAGACTACTAAGATGTATCGAGATTTATGCCAAAACTATTAGCGGCGTGGTATGAAGAGAGATATAGCAGAGTTTGTTTCTAAATATTTGATATGCCAGCAAGTAAAGGTAGAACATCGAGTACCTGTGGAAAAATTACAAAGGATTTCGATTCCTGAATGGAAGTGGGAGTAAGTCACTATGGATTTTGTGACAGAATTACCCAAGACTGTGAAAGGATATGATAGAATTTGGGTAGTAGTAGATAGACTTGCTAAATATGCTCACTTCCTCCCTGTTAACAAGAAATATTCATTGGATAAACTAACAAGCTTATATATTAAGGAAATTATTCGATATCACGAGGTGTTAGTTAGCATTTTCTCAGATAGAGATTCAAGGTTCACCTCTAAGTTTTGGGGAAGTCTACAAAAATCTTTGGTCATGCAGTTAAAGTTTAGTATGGCTTTTCACCCCTAAACTGATGGCCAATTTGAAAGGACAATATAAACTCTCGAAGATTTCTTAAGAGCATGTGCTTTAGACTTTGGTGGGAGTTGGGATATGCACTTGCACCTAATTGAGTTTTCTTATAATAATAGTTACCACTCTAGTAGACAGATGACTCCATTTAAAGCTCTTTTTAAAAGAAAGTGTCGATCACCTGTATATTGGGATAAGGTAGGAGAAAGAAAGCTTTAGGGACCTCAATTAATTCAAAAAGATGCTGATATTGTTCAAATTATATGTCAAAGATTATTAATAGCTCAAAGTCGTTAGAAAAGTTATGTAGATCGAAGACAAAGAGATTTAGAATTCGAAGTTGGTAAGCACGTTTTCTTAAAAGTGTCGCCAACCAAGGGAGTTATGAGGTTTGGTCAAATGGGGAAATTAGCCCCAAGATTCATTGGCCCATCCGAGATCTTACAAAAAGTCGGGCCTATGGTGTACAAATTGGCATTGCCCCTAGCTTTAGCTAGCATCCATGATATATTCCATATGTCTATGCTTTGAATCTATCACATGTCATATCTTATCAATCTCTACAACTGAGAGATGATGCCACTTTTGGAAAACAACCAACCTAGATCTTAGAAAGGAAAGAACATGTTCTAAGAAATAAAATTATACGTTTGGTAAAGATTTATTGGCAAAACTATTCAGACTAAGAGGCAACGTGGGAAAGAGAAGATATGTGAGAGCAATATCCTCATCTATTCTATTAAGGTGAGCTAAATTTGGATATCAAATTTCATATAGGAGGGGAGAAATATAATCAAATCAAATAATTAAGTTAGGAATTAATTTTTTCTTTACTCACCATTGTAATTTAAGAAATCTTAATATATTTCCTTATTTGTTAATATGAATTAGGGAATAACTATTAAGAATTTCAAATAGAAAGATATAATATTTATTAGTATATTAAATAGAAATAATTTATATTAAATAAATATAAAAATTAAAATAAATTTCCTTTAATGGAGGCTCACCTTCTCCTGTTTAAGGGAAGGGATTTCTCTTCTTCGTTCCTCATCTAGTTGAGCCCAATAGTGGGAGGAACGAGGAGTTATACCCTACTGACGAGAGGTATGTTTCCCTACCTTTCTTAAAAATAAAAATTTTAGTTTTTATTTTAATTCTTTAAATATTGAAAGCTTTATAGCTTGAAAATATTTATCAAATCTTTAAATTAAAAATTTTATTATTACATTAAAATCTGTTGAAGTTTTTATAATGTTCTTTGATCCCTGCTTAAGATTTTTATTTTTAGATTTAAATATGTTAAAAATTTACATATTTTATGTATTAAATATATGATATTTCCTAGCATTACAACTTATTTTTAATCTTATCTGGATTAGAATTTTTGTTAGATTAAAATATATTATCTAAAATTTTGATATTTTTTATCTAAAATTTAAAATATGTTATTCTAAATGATTTAAAATTTATTTGACTAGAATATGTTGAAATTATACATGTGTTGAAAGTATGATTTCTATATGAATTTAGATGGTTATTTCCTTATATTAAAACTTATTTCCCGATCTATCTTTTAATACTTTATTATGTTTTTGTTTATATAATTATTAGTAAATATATGTTATGGTATGAAATTGGATATGAATTGGATTGAAATTGCTCACAAACCATACCCAACTCATAGGTCAGGCCACAGCCCACTAGCTAGGCCCAGTCAGTATACCAGGCCTAGCCCGTAGGCCAGGCCCAACCCATGGGTTAAGCCTTGGCCCGTAGGTTAACTCAGTTCGACCATCATGGGCGGTCACATGTGACGCACATGACCCGTCCATGGGCAAAGGCTAGGTCAGCTTTGTGTGATGCATGCCCAGTCATGTGTAATGTACATGACTAGTAGATAGGCTGACCCAATCTAGCTCAACATTATTGTTAGATTTGAGCTCAAATATTGATTGAATTAAACTAGGCTTAATTAGTCTAGATCGATTTAGGGTGATTCCGAATTGATTGAAGTATTCAAGTTAGTTTAACTTAATTTGAACCTATAGTCCAAATTATACTAATCTTGGGTAGTTCTAGACTAGTTAAGTGAGGATTAGAGATCAGTTCAATTAGGTTCTAGTAAATTGAGTTCAATTAGATCGATTGAACTATGGTTCAAGTCAATTGAGGGCTAATTTATATTATTTGATCTTGATAATATTTGAAAGAGATGTTTTAAATGTGTTATTTCATCCTGATATAGACATAACCGGTATGAGATTATGTTATTTCCCTGTCGAGAGTAGGTAGGGCGATTCCCTTCAGGGATTAGCGGGTCGTCAAACGTGGCGGCTAGACGGTTCCTCCATTTGTTGTTGGGAGGAACGTGTCCCCACTTTGGCGGGTGAGGGATACCACTCCATCCGTTATTGGGAGTACGATATGAGTTTACCTCCATGCATTGTTGGGAGAACACAAACTCATCCCATAGGATAAAGCCTCTCCATCCACTGTTGGAGGAGTGCTGCTTCGGGTATTTGATATACACCAATGGGATGATTGAATTTTGATCATGTATTCATTTTGAGTTGACTTTTGAGGTTCCTACCTAACGTTGTTGAATTTTCTTTGTTTTTTATTTTCAGAGCAGCCTCCCTTTAGTACTAAATCAGATTCCAATAGAGAGCATACCTTCCTCTACCGCTAGATATAGCTACTTGGATGATTCTTGAAGTTAACATCACTTTGTTTATTTTTCTACTTATGATTTGATGAATAAATAAATTATAATAAATATTTATAAATGATAAATAAAGTGATGTTTATCTACTTGGTTCTGAATGTGTGGAAAGTTTTGAAAAAAAAAAATCCAAGATGTGACATGAGTACTTGGATAGAGATCCAATACCCAATAGGGTAGGATTTATTAGAGTTAAGTTGACAGGGGATCTCTATAAATAGGAGGGAATCAATGGTTCATGTTAGGAACAAGTCGGCACTAAGAGGTGGGGGGCGGGTGGGGGGGTGAATTAGTGTAGCGGTAAAATCATCGATTTCAGAAATCTTTCATTTCGATTAAACACATTTTGAAAATGCTTAACTTTGAAAGTGAAGTAAGAAAGAAGTTTGCTATGAAAGTAATTTGCTCAAAATAAATGCAAACTAGATTTTATAGTGGCTCGGTCGTCATGACTTACATCCACTCTCGATTCCTCCTCCGTCGAGGCCACCGGCATCCACTATCAATCTTCCTTTAATAGACAAAGACTAACCACCTTTTTACAACTCTGTGCTCCTTTTGACAGGCTCAGGAGAGAACCTTTACAAGTTTCACACCTCTTTTAAAATGAACTCTAAACTCTTAAGAGGTGGAGGGCAACACTCAATACTTTTCATGCTTTTTCAACTCTTTTTCACCAAGGATTCTTTCTCCCTTTCTACCCAATTCTTGTTGCCCTAAGAAAGAAAGAATGGGGTATTTATAGGCCTCAAATAGATTTAAATTTAGAGCCCAAAATTTAAATCCCTGAGATTTCAGGGTATGGGCAATACCACTACCTGCACTGGGCGGTATGTTAGGACTCTAGCTAGGAGAGTCCTAATTGAGAGGGACATCATGTAAAACATATCTAAGCTGACCCCTATTAAAGAGGTGAAGAGGCCGGCTAGGGTTGGGAGGTTGTTTCTTAAAGAAGAATTAGGAGTTGTAAAGGAATAGGAATCTTAAGTAGGAGTCCTATTAGGAGTTAGTTAGATGTAGGAGTCCTATTAGGAGTTAGGGTTTAGAAGCCCTATAAATAGCCATATATTCCTCCTATTTTTATAAGCAATAGATGAATCTTTTTTGCAGCCTTTGAGCAGCAACTTGGAGGGAGAAACTCCTATAGAGTTCCACGGAGGCCGATCCCCTAAAGAGATCAACCCCAAGTTTAGAATCTGCAAGAGTTCTAACACCTAGTATTAGAGCAGCATTCTTGACATCTCGCTATCCTTCCACAGCCATCCATCAACCCTCCATAGCCGCCCAAAGCAATTCCCACAATTGCTTAAAATATTATCGCCAAATTCCGTCGTCATCTCCACCACCACGGATCATCCTTTGATCTCCCCGTGAATTACAGTAGGTTCTAGTTTCCTACCTTACTTCTGTTATAATTAGTTATCCTTATTCAAAAATCCAAAAAAAAATTTCCAAAATTGCTGCATAAACTTTTCATCGTAAAGTTTTTATCTCCATGACGAAAGATACATTGCAAAATTCTAGCCGCATAGCACAGATTGTTTGAGCTTGCTACTACGTTTTTTCTATCCAAATCTCTAAGAAATTTTTATGACAGCTTTGACACTTCCTAACAGTAGATTTCCCTTTGGTTTGGTCAAATTTGTTTTAATATAAACTATTGATCTTTTACGTCTAATCTGCTATACTTGAAAATCTGCACTGTAAAATTTTAGCTGCATAGCACTGTTTGTTTAATCTTGATACTATGTTTTTTCTATCCAAATCTCTACAAAAATTTTATGATAGCTTTGACACTTCTTAATAGTGAATTTTCCTTTAGTTTCATCAAAAAATTCTCAATATAAACCACTGATCTTTTATGTCCAATATGATACACTTGAAAATCTTTGCTGCAGAAAATTTCAGCCGCATATTGTTGTTGTAACCCATCTATTTGCAATCTTTTTTGAATGAAATTTCTTATACACTTCTTAGATTATCTTGGCTTCCATCTAAGATTGATCTATTGTGGAATTCATCTCTAAAAATGATTTTGTGTTGCTGCAAAATTTCATTGTAAACCACTGAAATTTTTCAACAAGAATTCTGCTATCGTAACTTGTACCAATTTTCTTGCTCTTACTATCAAAATTTTCTTAATTAAATTGGACATCCCTGCTGTCATATAAACTGAGATATTTTGATCAATTTTCTCCTCAAATCTCTTAAGTTTTTGGTGGAAATTTCATCAAGAAAATGTTGTTTCTTTGACGATAATTCTGCTCTTACAAGACAGCACATATTTGTAGCAAATTCTACTGATTTCTATCAATCCTTTACTGTCATCTATCACAGATCCAAAACTTTCATCCATAACTCTAAAACTCCACTAAACCACACCCTCAAACTGCACCCAAAACAACCACCAATGTTAGAGCTTGTAAAGTCTGTTTATAATTTGTATTATCTATGAAGTGTTTCTTGGAATGTTTGCTTGTAGATCCCAAGTAAGGCATTTTCTCTAACCCGTTTTCTCTTTTGTGGGTCCTAAGGGACCATAGGAGGCTTCGGGGAGACTGACCTTTGCGGACGGACATGCAAGGGTGCTACACGACTTAGACAAAACCAGCTAAGTCCGTGACAGATGGTATCAGAGCGAGACAAGCACTCATAGAAACACTTAGCATGCAAACGTGGGGAACCTAGCGGGGCTGCGTTAAGGGCAGTCAGCACACGCACTACCGTTTGGGGGATAACGAGCATGGAGATGTAGGGAAAAGGAGTCGCTTGGAAGAGCGAGCATCTAAGATTGGCATTCAGAGGAATGGCTAACCCTTCGCGCAAGAGGCACCACGAGAACAGGCAAGCTTGGAAGAATGCGAAGCGCACAAAGGTTGGGATGGCTGAGTTTGAGCTACAGCTCAACGTTGACAACTATACTTGATGGTGCTCAAGGCAAGCGAGGCGCTTAGTAAAGGATGAGATGATGCAAGGTGGAATGAGTTGCTCAGTGACTAAAAGAGTTGAGCAAAGCTCACAGAGGTGAGGAGAATTGCTAACTCAAAGAATTCGGTACTCATGCATGGGCTTGTATGCGGACGATGGAATGTTCGCGGCCATCCCAAGGCGACCAAAACTCGACGCCATAGAGCATTGAAGCTTTCTCTTCAGCATGTGAAGGATACGTCCATAGGAGGCTGAAGTGTGCAATGAGTTCAGCATGTTGCTAAGTCTTGAGTGGTGCAGCGGGGGCTGTATTGACGTAGAATCGCAATCTAGCAAATGCGTTTGCAGGAGGTAGAACAATGCATAGTTTGTTCAGCAAATCGGAGTAGTCCAAGGGGATGGTAGTCTCCAAAACGAAGATAGATGTTGCTCCAATGGGACAGTTATCCAAGAGGGATAAGTCCCGGCTCTCTAGAGGGAGAATCATATGGGACGAACCTCATATGTTAAGGAGTACCTCAACAAATAATAACTCTACGAAGCTCAATGGACTGAGCAAGTGGCGAGGAGTCGTGGCATGATCTCGCTCGAGAGAATGCATTGGTGGATGCATTATGAAATCAAGTGAGGGAGCGACCCAAAGCAACACAAATAAAGGCACACTTGGAGTCGATATGGAGATCAGACTCAAGGGAGGGCTGACCCATGGAATGGTGGGCGTGATGGCCACCATCAACTCAATGCAAAAAGGAGGAGCGGAGCAACTTGGGTGTAACTTGGCGAAGTACCCAAGCTACATGAAGGGAGCCAGCATAGAAGATAGAACATGGAGTGGAGGTATAGTGCTTTCCTTGGATAGAGGTCAAGGGCATGAACTCTTGCAGAGGCAAGAGCAGGATCATGTTGTTCCATGGGTCCTTCATTCTGACGGAGCAAACTCATCTTGCATGGTGCCAAAGACAAAGGGAGCTTCTGGGCACATGCTGTTGGGAAATCAACGGGGGGTGACATCATATGCGCAGTGGAAGAACAAGAAAACAAAAATCCCCGATTCCCACAAAGATGTTCGTCGTCGTGCGAAGATTGGTGCGTAAAAATCCGCAAAACACAAAACTGCGTATAGAGATTGTGTTACCTAGGGAGATCGTATATCCCCTGCTTCCTTGCAGATCCTTAGGAGAGGGTGAAGGAGGTCAAGCGTCCTCCTCTCTAGCGGTGATCCACACAAGTAGGGTTTTCTTTTAACTCTCCTCAAAACTCCAGGCCTCTAAGGTGGAGAGGGAGAGGAGAATAGGAAAGGCAAGCAAAGACTCTAGCCTATAAGGCTGTGAATCACTCCTATTTATAGAGATCCCGTGTCAAACCTTAATGGGTCCATCCTTAGTGGGTATTGGATCTGCATCCAATAAGACAAGGGCTCCGTTGGATATCTCATATCTGAACCTCTATTCATCGCAATGCCTACCATATGTGTGTGACCCTCTAGGCCCAATATCGAGCTGGCCGTGAGTCATACCTGTCAGAACTCCTTCTAACTCAGTGAATTATTATTTCTGTAATAATTCACTCGACTCATCGACTACGGACGTATTTCAGGCCACTACACGCCATAGTCCCCGCATTTATACAAGGGAATCCAATCCATTGGACCTGTCTGTCCCTCGCTACCATGTACCTATAGTCCCTCATCCATCTAATATCCCGTAGACCGTATATCGAGCATGGTGTTGTCGGACCCATACGGTTTCTACCGAGTCTCGCTCTAATCGGATTCTCCCGGAGAACTCTTTCTCTCTCAACCCGAATGACCCTCGCCGTGGATTTGTCCGAGCAAGAACACATGGGATATTCCTCTCATGACGCCGAGAGTGGATGATCCTCTATCGACACTCAATAGCCCTCGTAAGGTCGACTACCACTCCCAATGACCAACACATTAGATCCGGGACAGCCAAACCTATAAGTTCGGTATCAAAGAGTGGAGCACTCATACAGATATCCTTGGTGTCTCAAGTCTAAGGACCGATATACCACTAGGACTATGGAATCGCCGTCCGGCTAATAAGGCATCATCAACCATCCAAAGATTTCCTAAGCGGATCAATCAGTGAACTCATTCTCCAATGAGCACTGCATCGTATCCCTAGTGTCCCTACACGAAGCAGCTATGATGAGACCAAATTTGCATCCATCATATGGACGGGTATACAAAGATACCAGTCTATCCTGGTTATCACGATGTCCCTCTCGAAAACCTATGACCGGGATTATTTAGATATGTGTTTAAAGGTGAATCGATCTCATTATCGTGATCTCATCACGATCCCATTCCCATTACACAAAATCCAAGGACATCACAATATATATATGCATTTATGCAATAGTTATAAAGTGATATACACCAAAATATAATAAGCAAAAAGATTCTCAGTATCAAGTCACACGTGCCATCACTCACGTGATTGGCTTGTTGGGGCACCTATGACTAGCAATCTCCCACTTGACCTAAAGCCAATCACCTATGTGTTCCATCCCCATCCCACCCTCGTGGACTTCAAAGACAAAATGAGACAACGGCTTTGTCGTTGGATCTGCAATGTTATCTTCGGATGGAACTCTTTCCACTACTACATCTCCTCGGTCACGATCTCTCCGATAAGGTGGAACCTCCTTAGAACATGCTTAGATTTCCGATGAGACCTAGGTTCCTTCGCTTTGAGCAATTGCCCCATTGTTGTCGCAATATAGGAGATCGGCTCTTTGTCGCTACCCCAAGACGACTCCCAAATCTGTGATAAACCTCTTCAACCAGACTCCTCCTTTGCTGCATCCGATGCAGCAAAAGTATCCTCCTCCTCTATGGTCGAAGTCAACAAAGTGGTATCTTGCTTGGAACTCTTCCAAAGACATCGCTCCTCCATTCAAGGTGTACACATACACTCAATTCGACTTGCTATCATCAACATCGACTGAAAACTTGAGTCAAGTTGTAGCCTTCAACCTTAAGGCTATTACCTCCATATACTAGTAAAAGATCCTTAGTCCTTCTCAAGTACTTAAGGATACACTTTACTGCTTTCCAATGCTCCAAGCCCGGATCCGCCGATAGTTTTCGTGACACTCTCGTGAGCATGCGCTATATCGCCTAGTACATAGCATGGCATACATGATAGACCCTATTGCCGAGGCATAAGGAATCATATCCATGTTCGCCTTTTCTTCTCGGAGTCTTTGGGGACATACTGTCAGAAAGCGATATCCCATGTCTCATCGGTATGAGACCGCTTTGAATTTTCCATGCCAAACCTTTTTGACAATAGTTTCTATGTACCTTGATCGGGACAAGCCAAGCATCCTCTTGGATCTATCTCTATAGATTCTAATCCCCAAGATATAAGATGCTTCCCCTAAGTCCTTCATGGAGAAGTGTCTAGATAACCAAGCCTTTTACTTGTGGATAGCATTCCTATGTCATTCCCAATGATGAGGATGTCATCCACATATAACCCCAAAAAAAGGTGATAGCCCCCATTTACCTTTCTATATACACAAGGCTCATCTTCGTTTAATCTAAGTCATAAGATCCGATTACCTCATCAAATCTTATGTTCTAACTTCTCGAAGCTTGCTTTAGTTCATAAATGGATCTAAGCAACCTACACACCTTTATCTCGGCAGTTCTTGGACACCTAATCCCTCAAAGTTGAATCATATACACCTCCTCCTCGAGGTTCCCGCTGAGGAATGCGGTTTTCACATCCATCCATCCGGATCTCTCATAATCATAGTGTGCTGCAATAGACAATAGAATTTCGATGGATTTTAGCATTGCTACTGGGTAAGAAAGTTTCGTCAGTAGTCAACACCTTGCCTTTGACGATACCCCTTAGCCACTAGCCTTGCTTTTATAGGTCTTTACCTTTCCATCTACTCCCATCTTTTTTTCTTAAAGATCCACTTGCAACCGATGGGTACAATACCTTCTAAGCATCAACTAGGTTCCAAACCTTATTGGAGTACATAGAATCCATCTCGAATTCATGGCTTCTTTCCACTTTCCTGAGTCTATACTCATAATAGCCTCCTCGTGGGTCCGAGGATCAATATCCTCTACATCCTCTGCTCTAATATGTCCCACATATCTCTCAGAGGATGGGATACTCTATTAGACCTCAAAAAGTTGATACTTGTGTATTAGGTACCCGAATGCACTTCGGTCAGAGAGGGTGCTTGAGCTTGGTTCTCCAACCTCGCCAATTCTATCATTCTCCCACTGCCTCCGTCAAGAATGTGTTCCTTCTTAAGGAACACTGCTCTCTTAGCTAAAAAGACCTTTTGGTCCTCGAGATGATAGAAATAATACCCACAAGTTTCCATGGGGTATCCCACAAATTTGCATCGCTCCTGTCCTTGATTCTAACTTATCTGGTTGTGTCTTCTAACATGGGCAGGCAGCCCCAGATCTTAACAACCTTAAGATCGCTTCTTCCCTTCCATATCTCATATGGTGTAGACACTACCGACTTAGTTGGAACTCTGTTCGAAGGTAAGTTGTGGTTTCTAGGGCATATCCCCGAAATGAGATGAGTAGGTCAAAAACTCATCATGAACCGCACCATATCTAATAATGTACCATTTCTCCTTTCGGAGACACCATTGAGCTCAGGTGTATAAGGAGGTGTCCATTGGGATAATATCCCATGGTTCTTAAGGAACCGAGTAAACTCAGATTTAAGTATTCACCTCCTCGATCCGATCGAAGAGTTTTGATACTCTTTTTCCAGTCCGTTCTCCACCTCATTCTTATACTCTCCTCTGAATTTCTCAAAGGCCTCAAACTTGTACTTCATTAAGTACACATATCCATACCTTGAGAAATCATCAAGAAATGTAATGAAGTAGGAGTAACCTCCAATGGCATGAGTTGACATGGGTCCACATACATCACTATGTATGAGTTCCAACAACTCATTTGCTCTTTTCCAGTTCTACTAAATGGAGATTTGGTCAGGTTTTCCACGAATGCAAGGCTCACAAGTTGTATATGACACATAGTCGAATGGATCTAGATATCCATCATTTAGCAACTTTTGAATCCTTCTTTCATGGATGTGACCTAGCCTACATGCCACAGTATATGCATTGCTCAACTCATCTCGCTTTCCTTTTGGACACATTTACATTCATGATATGTGGAGTGGTGTCTAACATAAATAAACCATTATGCAATGTTCCTTTCGTGGATGATCTTATCATCTAATAATATCGAACAACCATTGTTCTCAAAAAATAAATTTATATCCACTAACTGTTAAATATGAAATGGAGATAATGTTTTTGATAATAGAAGGAACAAAATAACATGCATCTAACGCAAATAAAAGCTCCACTAGGCAGATGTAGGGTGACCTCGCCAACAACTAATACAAAGAACTTTTGCTCCATTACCCATCTTGAGGTCCATCTCGCCTCTCTCAGAGTCTCCTAGGTCTTGCCGTAACACGCAACGACTGCATATATGATAAGCACTACCGGTATCCAATACCCATGTGTTATCATAAGAGTTTGACAAATGGAGACTGATCATGAATGTACCTGAAGCTTCATCAATCTTTTGTTTCGCCCTTTCTTCAAGGTACTCTTTGCAATTTCTCTTCCAATGCCCATCTTTACCACAGTGGAAGCACTGGCCTTTGTCCTTTGCTGGGTCTTTCTTAGCAACCTTTGCTTTACCTTGTTTGCCATTGCCCTTTCCCTTCTTAAGGGACCTTTCTTTTCCTTTTCTTTCTCTCGTCTCACCAGCAGTGTAGAAACTGGCTTCTCTTTCTTAATAGTACTCTCTGCCACCCTCAACATATTGAGGAGCTCGGGAGAGTCACCTCAAGCTTGTTCATATTAAAATTCATTATGAACTGTGAAAAGGAATCTGGTAGGGACTCAAGCACAATGTCCACACACAAGTTATCCTCTAGGACCATTCCTAGACCTGTGAGTTTCTCTATCCACTCAATCATCTTTAGGACATGGTTCTGAACCGTGTCCCCTCACCATCCTAGCGGAAAAGGCTCTTGGATATCTCATATCGTTGAGTCCTTCCCTGTTCCTCAAACAATTTTCGGACATGTAGGAGAATGGATCCGCATCCATCTTTTCATGTTGTCTCTCAGAACTCTAGAGTCATAGAGCCCAACATATAGCACCGAGCAAGAGTGGAGTCATCAATGTACTTCACGCGATGAAGCGATCTCATCCTCGCTTGCCCCTTCTTCTTCGTAGGCATCATCAGATCAGGACGCATACCCATTTTCTCCTCGCCGTGAGAACAATTCTCAAGTTACTGAGCCAATCCGTATAATTTGGACTAGTAAGGCGGTTGACATCAAGTATGCCACGTAAGGGATTTGAAAAGTTTACATTTTCTCAAAATAAAGATGTAGCGAAATGAATAACATGCAGATTTTGCAAGAAATAAACTATCAAGATATGGACTTCTATCTTAATATGCTCCCACTATTTTACTAACGAGTCACGACACCCTTAGCACGCGAAACGGAAGTCTCCAAAGAGACTTCTAGTGGGGATCGATCCAATCACGCCTTAGAGTAACCTCGAGGGACTCGACCAATCACACTAAGCCTAAAAGGTAGGCAACTCTTGCCGATCACAACTCCTTGTGATTCCCGTCCCTGTTTCGCCCTCCGAATCACCATGGCCTCGAGGGACTCGACCAACCATGATGCTCGGTTAAGTCAACACCTTCGTTACAAGATGAGTATGATTTGATGATATACCCTCGAGGGACTCGACCAAGCATACCTTGTCCTCGATCACCGGTGACATCTCTATGTCGTAAGCAAGATAGCTAATCGCGATATAGGTGAGTCTCGAGGGACTCGACCAACTTAACCTACACCGGTGAATCGGTTCCTACCATAACGATGGAAGGCCACGGGGTCAATCTAATTGCCTCAATGCCACCGGAATTTAATATTATCGAGATGTTTCTATAATTTGGTCTCCTAAAATGACATGTCACACATATACATATTTAATATATATCTACATCGCATGCAAATATATATACATATCTAGCATGTGTATAAGCAATCACATCGATGATCATGGACCACGACCTAATATGATTAGGCCCCAGCCGAGAGGGCCTAATCACTCACATCAAGATCTATGTGTGCAACGGTGCATCTCCATGCCCTTGTGATTGTCCATCTCGTCCTCGTCGTCGGTTCGTCGACATCTTGATGCATCTCCATGCATCACGATCGTCCGCCTGTGGGTCCCGCTATCGCATCCACGCCTCCCCAAGCCCTCCTCATGTGATTACAACTTAATCATAGGCACGCAGGCCCGGACAATAAACGAGAAATATAATGGAGGTTCGTGACCTCAATAATAATAATCACAAGTACACACATCACACGGTCCATGATCATCCGGCCCACACATCATACATCACTTGTATAAATAATCATCATCATGTAGGACTACTAGATAATAATAAAAATAATAATCAACTAAACCTTTTAATTAATTAATATTTTTCTGAAATCGTGACATGTAGGGAATTTCTCAATTCCTAAGGGTATTTTCATAATTTGGACAAAAGACGTAAAACTGAATTTCTTAAATTCACGAGGGCAAAATTGTCCTTTGCCCAAAACCCTTCCCTTCCCTGCTTGCTGCCGCCACCACCCCCTGGCGGCGGGTTGGCGGGCTGGGTTTGGGCGCACCGCCTCGCCTTCGCAGGAGGCACGCTAGTCGGCGGCGACGCCATTGGGTGGTGGGCCTCCCCGGAGCCGGTCTCGGGCGCAGGTTGTCCCGCCAGCGGCCGCCTCGTGGGGGGTTTCGCCAGCGGGAGCAGCGGGCGGTGGGCGCCGCTGTTCCGGCAGCGGCGTCAGCGCCATCGCCGCTGGCGGCAGGGTCGCTCCCTTTGCGACGGCAGGTGCCGCCACCTGGCGCTTCGCCCGGTCGCCACCCCGGGCGAAGAAGATCGCTGCAAGCAGACCGCCACCGGGCCGGCAGCCGCAGCAGGCATTAGCATGCGCCGCCTTTGGTGTTGACTCGCTCGCGGCCGTTTCTTTGTAGGTGGTTTCGCAGGCATGCAGATCGGCGGCAGCAACCGTTGCCGCCTTCCTCGCTTTTAAGGCGTCAACGATTTTGACGCCAATATTCTTCCTATACACAACACACGCAGTTCAAAACCAAACATTCGCACGAACAACCCGGCTCGATACCACCGTTGGGAAATCAACGGGGCGACATCATATCGCAGCGGAAGAACAAGAAAACAAAAATCCCCGATTCCCAAAAAAGATGTTCGTCATCGTATGCGAAGATTGGTGCGAAAAATCCACAAAACACAAAACTGCGTATATAGAGATTGTGTTACCTAGGGAGATCGTTATATCCCTATTTCCTTGCAGATCCTTAGGAGAGGGTGAAGGAGGTCAAGCGTCCCCCCTCTCTAGCGGTGATCCACACAAAGGGGTTAAGACGACCCCCTCCTCAAAACTCCAGTGCCTTTGAGGTGGAGAGGGAGAGAGAATAGGAAAGGCAAGCAAAGACTCTAGCCTATGAGGTCAGAATCCCTCCTATTTATAGAGATCCCGTGTGTCAAACCCTAATGGGTCCTTCCCTAGTGGGGTATTGGATCTGCATCCAATAAGACAAGGGCTCTGGCCGGATATCTCATATCCCAACCAACCACTACTCATCGCAATGCCTACCATATGTGTGTAACCCTCTAGGCCCAATATCGAAGCTGGCCGTGAGAGTCATACCGCCGAAACTCCTTTTAAACTCGGTGAATTATTATCTCGTAATAATTCACTCGACTCATCGACTACTGAACGTGCTTAGGCCACTACGCCAGAAGTCCCCGACGATCTGTGGGAATCCAATCCATTGGACCTGTTTGTCCTCGCTTACCATGTACCTATAGTCCCTCATCCATCTAATATCCCGTAGACCGTATATCGAGCATGATGTTGTCGGACCCATACGGTTTCTACTGAAGTCTCGCTCTAATCGGATTCTCCCGGAGAACTCTTTCTCTCTCAACCCGAATGACCCCGGCCGGGATTTGTCTAAGCAAGAACACATGGGATATTCCTCTCATGACGCCGAGAGTGGATGATCCTCTATCGACACTCAATAGCCCTCGTAAGGTCGACCGCCACTCTCAATGACCACCAGTACTAGATCTGGGACAGCCATACCTATAAGTCTCGTATCAAAGAGTGGAGCACTCATATAGGACATCCTTGGTGTCTCAAGTCTAAGGACCAGATACACCACTAGGACTACACGGAATCATTGTCGACAATAAGGCATCATCAACCATCCAAATTTCCTAAGCGGATCAATCGGTGAACTCATTCTCCAATGAGCACCTGTATCAGATCCCTAGTGTCCCTACACAAGCAGCTATGAGACCAGCTGCATCCATCATATGGACGGGGTACAAAGACACCCCAGCCTATCCGGTTATCACGATGTCCCTCTTGAGTAACCTATGACCGAGATTATTTAGGATATGTGTTTAAAGGTGAATCGATCTCATTATCGTGATCTCATCACGATCCGATTCCCATTGCACAAATCCAAGGACATCACAATATATATATATGCATTTATACAATAGTTATAAAGTGATATACGCCAAAATATAATAAGCAAAAAGATTCTGTATCATGTCACAGGTGCCATCACTCACGTGATTGGCTTGTTGGGCACCTATGACTAGCACATGCACCTTATCTTGGAAAAGCATTTGATGGAGGAACTAAGGCGACTCAATTTGTGGAGGAAAAGTTGGGTTTAGAAGGCCTCAGTACGGGGCAAGAGGATGCGGAGGCAGGTACTCTTGATGAATATGCCACAGTGTTGCCATTCAAGTTGCCATGAAGGAAGCGGTGAGCAGCAGAAATTATGCTGGTAAAGGCAAAGGCTTAGGATCCAAACAATGGTGCACTAATTACAGCGAAGTCGGGGGACTTCGGGAGCGGTGCTTCATGTAGGTGTGACCCAAGAGTGGGTGGATGAAGGTCGATTGCCAAAGGAGTGAAAAAAATCGAAGGTGGAAGAGACCCTGTGATGTATTGGTAGAGGCCACACATGGAGAGATCACAATTTGAGTTCATCCCACAAGGATCAGAATGCAATAGAGATGTCACCAGGAGATGACATGGTGCAGCGGATCATCGTAGAATAGTTCGTGGCAATGCGATACACATGACATAGTCCTATGAGGGACTAGATCATACGGAGGTATGATCGGGAGCTACTGGAAGCTCCACTTTGGTGAACAATACGACAATAAGAAGGGCTATAGATTCGAGTGAAGGCCATGGTACCGTAGAGGCGGGTCTTTCGTGCGTGCATTGAATTTTGCACCGGATGAAAGCCTTGGTCATCAGCATATAGGGGCTATGTTCCACCAAGGGAAAAGTTCAAATGCAAGTACTAGTGAGTCCCAAGCGAGGGACTTGATCATGCAGAGGTATGATCAAAGCAGCTGGAGAGTTGGACTACTCTATAGCCCATATTCGCTTAAGGGAGCCCGGCAAGTCAGAGAATAAGGTCGAGTAAGCGAACGTTGCTACCAAGGAAGTTAAGAAGAATAGAATCGGTGCAAATCCTGCAATGTGATGGCAGAGGCCATGCATGGGAGTTGCAGTCTGTCTTTCCATCAACCAATGGGAGCTGCTTGGAGAACACAGAGGTGTTGAAGCAGGGGGTCGAAAGGGGCAAGGAAGCGACGACTAGTCCAGAGGAACTTAGCTACCCAAAATCAAGCATCAGTTAGAATGGAGGTGGACTCGGAGGAGTGCCACAGAGACATATCTACTGATCGTAAAGAAAAGGGATGCAGATGCGAGGCGACGGATAGTAGGGTCATGGTACCGCAGAGGCGGGACTTCCGTGAAAGTCATTGATCCCTTGCTCTCATGGAGAGAGAGTGCTTTGTCGTGAAAGGGACCGAGGAGGTGGAGCATGCAAAGGCAAACTCCAAGTATCGAGACAAGGCTGAAGGGCAGAGGCCAAGGAACTTCATAAGACCGGTGTCAACGAGCTTCTCATCAAATAGCCGAAATTAAAGGACTTCGGGTCATGCAAGAGTGCATGACTAAGAAACGAAGCAGGCAGTATGCGGTGCTATACCTTTGCTACTTAGTAGAGTAGGCAGTAGGGTTGATGGAGAAGACGGTACAATCCTAGAGGCGACCAAATCTATTAGAGAATTACTCCAAGTTGGGGTGAAAACTTCTGACATTCCAGAAATTTGATGGCATTGAGAAGGTGAATCAAAGTAACTAACTCAACGCAAGGAGTGCAAACACTTCAAGTGCTTCAGAAGTGTGAGCAAAGAGCAGGCGAAGGCTAGTAACTAGCTCGATGCATGGAGTACAACCTCGAGGAGGTGGGCAAATTGAGTAACCTTTGCCTTCTTAATTCTTAAGAGAATGGGCGAAACCGAGTACCCCAATTCTCTTATCTATCCAGTAGAGGAGCTCTACATAGGTTCAAAGACCCTTCGAAGATAATGGAAGACAATAGTTGTGTTAGGACCCTTTTTCTAAGCTTTTGAATATTGTTTATTGAGTTTGTTTAGTCCAATTGTTTATTGAGTCGGTTTGGTTCAGTTAGAGTCAAGTAGAGGTTTATTTAATATTTATTTATTATTAGAGTTCAAGTCCTGATGGACTTTGGGTGGAACTCTATAAATAGGGATGTAACTACTTCTTTTCACTTATCTATGAAAAATACTATTCTGTCTTTTGATAAACCCTAGGAGGCCGATCCCCTCGAAGTGATCAAGGAGGGTCGATCCCCTCGAAGCGATCAAGGAGGCCGATCCCCTTGAAGTGATCATTATCATCCCCATTTCTCCCCTTTCTTCAACGATAAAACCATAGGGTCTTATCATTTGGTATCAGAGCGACGATATGACCTTAGGGTCTTATCATTTGGTATCAGAGCCTACGATAAGACTTTAGGGTCTTACCATTTGGTATCAAAGCAATGATAAGACTTTAGGGTCTTATCAATTGGTATCAAAGCAGCGATCCTTGGTGTTCTCACTGCAACGAAGCTATCAAAAAAAAAAAAAAAATGAAAGAAAGAAAGAAAGAAAGAGAGAAGAAGAAGCAGCAACCGTAGCCACGCACCCTTGCTTCCCCTGCTTTCGGCCAGCCCACCCGCCGCCCATTGCTGCTCTCCAGCCACAACCCTAGCCGTGCCCCCCCTTGGGTTGCAGCTGCAGCCATCGGTTGCCGCATCCCCTCGTTGCAATGGTTGCAGAAACAGAGTTCCTCTGTTGCCGCAGTCCCTCATCGATCGCAGCCGCGCCTCCACCAGCTACGCAGCCTCCAGCACTCCTCTTCCCCTCCAGCGCTATCGCCGCCCAACGAACCCATCACCACTGCAGGCCACCGTGCGACGACCACCGCATGCCTCCCAGCAGCCGATCCTCCTTGCTCTGCATCTGTAGTGCCAGAAATAGGGCAACTCATCGGTTGCCCTTGTTCCCAACCATGACACCGCTGACTCCTCCTTCTCCACTGCTACCGCTGCTTCTCAGCCACACGATCACTGCCGCACCGCCGTTGCCAGCATCGCCAGCGGCTCCGGCTATGGTGCGATAGAAAAAGAGCACCCTGTTTCCCATCTCCAGCATCGTAACTTCCCGGCCAGCGACAACGCTCGCTGCCTTTTTCTCCACCGCCAACGCTGCGCTCTGGCCAACGACCACCGCTGCTACCAGCCACCGCAACCTTCTCCTCAACCGCTCGTGATCCTTCTGGCCAACTGCTTCGGTGGTTCGACAAAAATAGAGTACGCAGCAACCACCACGCAGCAACAAAAATAGTGGCACCCTCTACTGCCGTAGCCGCCGATTGTAACCACCGTCTTCGCTCCCAGCCAACGACCAACCCCCGTTCTGCAGCAGCCACCCTCCAACAGTGAACGCAGCAACCGCAGCAAGTACGCTGCCTTACCTCAACCCCAGTAGCGCACGCAACACCGATTCCTCTTCTCAACCTTGGCCGCATCAACGCCGCCTCCCCCTTACTTAGCATATTCTGCCACAACCACAGGTTGCCATCATCACAGGTTGCCATCACCGTAGCCTCAACCCCGTTGCTCGGCGATCGCCCCTTGGGTTGCAGCAGCTACAGCCACATCAACGCAGTTGCCTTCCAACCCCAGCGCTCTCACCTCACGTAGTGATAGAAACAAGGCAGCTACTCTTCCTCCAACGCAGCGACCGTAGCACTACCCATGGCGTCCACCTCCTCGGCAACTCTGCATCAACAGTGTTGATGCCCTTGACCGACACCAAAAATAGGAGTTGAGATTATAGATTTGCAGTCTTACGCAATGGCCACTGATAACTCGGTGAAAGCACAAATGGAAGCGTTGGAAATCAGAATTGAGAACCGACTGCAGGAAACACTTAATGATTTTAAAAAGAGCCTACTGGAGAGCCTCAGCAAATTTCAACAAAATTGGGGCTCAAGTTCTACGTTGCACAGGTATGAAAATACAGGAAAATGGCCCCAAGATTATGACACAAATTACTCACACATGAAGATGGAATTTCCGAGATGGAAAGATGGAGATCCGACCAATTGGATCTCTAAGGCAGAAATTTTTTTCCGTTTTCATAGAACCCCAGAAGAATCCAAGGTAGAAGTGGCCTCAATCCAACTTGAGGGAGATGCACTCCAGTGGTACGATTGGTATGAAACTTTCCACGGAGTTCCTTCGTGGGAGCAGTTCAAAAGAGGGCTTCTTGTTTGCTTTGGCCCATCCGAATATGAGAATGTTGATTGCCAGCTCGCCAAAATTCATCAAACTTCTACAGTGTTAGAATATCAGAGTAGGTTTGAAAGATTGTCAAATCAAGCTAGAGATTGGTCGGACCAATAACTTCTGGATACATTTATTAAAGGGCTTATTCCAGAGATCTGGTGTGAAGTTAAGGCTCGTTAACCCCATACTATGATAGCTGCGATCTCATTTGCAAATCTACATGAGAAAAAAATTAGCAAGGAAAGATCAGCAAGGGGTTTGTATTATGATGAAAAATGGAGTATGGAGCGCCGATGTAAACAAGGGCAACTTTTGATGATTGAACCAATTGGAGAGGAACCGAAAGCTAAGAATGTGGACTTCGATCATGAAGGTATAAATTCTAATGAAGATGTTGGACCTACCATACATACAATGCATGCATTAGCCGACTACTCTAACCCGCAAATTATGGAAGTTGGCGAAACTTTGGAACATCAGCCTGTTATAGTTTTGATTGATACTGGTAGCACTAACAATTTTATGGATAGCGAGACTGTTGACCGATTGGCCCACCACATTGAAGACTATTACAGATTTGAAGAAAAGATCATTGATAGACATATTTTTACTTGTGATAGCAAAGGTTCAAAGATAAAATTGATTATACAGGGTCAGAAGTCTCATGCAATAATTACTACACTGAAAGACTGATCTGTTGCTTATACTATCAAAAAGTGGAGACCATACATACTTGATCAACGAGTTATGATGCGTTGCAGGTAGTCTATGGCTAAAGTGCTGAAAGAGAAGCCCCCCGAGATTGATGCTGCTCAGCCTTGAGGACAAGGCTGATTTGAAGAGGGAGGAACTATTAGGACCTTTTTTCTGAGCTTTTGAATAATGTTTATTGAGTCTGTTTAGTCCAATTATTTATTGAGTCGGTTTGGTTCAGTTAGAGTCAAGTAGAGATTTATTTAATATTTATTTATTATTAGAGTTCAAGTCCTGATGGACTTTGGGTGGAACTCTATAAATAGGGATGTAACTACTTCTTTTCAGTTATCTATGAAAAATACTATTCTGTCTTTTGACAAACCCTAGGAGGCCTATCCCCTCGAAGTGATCAAGGAGGGCTGATCCCCTCGAAGCGATCAAGGAGGCCGATCCCCTCGAAGCGATCATTATCATCCCCATTTCTCCCCTTTCTTCAACGATAAAACCATAGGGTCTTATCATTTGGTATTAGAGCGATGATAAGACCTTAGGGTCTTATCATTTGGTATCAAAGCCTACGATAAGACTTTAGGGTCTTATCATTTGGTATCAGAGCAACGATAAGACTTTAGGGTCTTATCAAGTTGTCAAATCCTCACCAATGATGATCAGTGCTACTGAGAGTAGATTGTCCACTTCATTTCCCAACGAAATGCTAATCGAATGCAAAAGTGATGCAAACCTACTTGTAAGTGACAACCAAGTGAAAGAAGAGTCAATGGGCAAATTTTTTGAAGGAAGGACCCAAAATATCAGAAGTTTGCGAGACGATGCTCGTTAAAGCTCCAACAAGCATCCACCCAATTCAAGCAGCATGAGGCATTTGAGAGACTAGCGCATAGTAAAGATGATCTTTTTCTTCATCTAGAGGATCTATAGGAACCAACAGGGATCAACACAACTCAGCCAACCCCACACTAGAGTCAGAATCATTGGCGAGTTGAAGCAGCATGGCGGATCAAAGGTTCGACTACTCAAAAAAAAAAAAAAAACAACAGCGGAGAGTAGCTAGGAGCCAGGAGGTGCATTGCAGTTGGAGAAGAAGATTGAAGACTCATCAAAGGCAAAGAGTTGATGTTAGGATCAAGACCACTAAGAGGGGGGACGGGTGAATTAGTGTAGCGTAAAACTTTCAACGATTAAAATTGCATTCATACGATAAAAGCGATTTTGGTAAGAAAGCCGACTCCTAAATCACTTTAACTTGTGATCAAATGAGATGCAGTTAAAGCAAATATATAGAGGCAGTTTGCAGTTAAGATAGATAACAGAATGTAATAGTAAACTGGAATACGACGTTCGTACGATAAAAACGATTTCAGTATGAAAGCCGATTCGTAAATCACTTTAACTTATGATCAAGAGAGATGCAATTAAAGCAAAGATATAAAGGCAGTTTGCAGTTATGATGGAAATCAGAATGTAAGCGCAAACTGGAATATGATGTTCGTACGATAAAACTGATTTTTGTCGTAACACCGATTCGAAAAATACATTACTTTGAAACACATTCGTAAATGAGCAGAAGACAGTAAGCTACTATGGAGGTTTGCAATAAAGATAAGATGCTCAAAGTAAATGCAAACTGAGATTTAGAGTGGTTCGGTCAATCTTGACCTACGTCCACTTTTGGCTTCCTCCACCGACGAGGTCACCGACGTCCACTAGAGGCCTTCCTTCAATAAGCGAAGGCCAACCACCCTTTTACAATTTCACTACTTTTGACCGGCTTAGGAGACAACCCTTACAAACTTTTCTCTCCTCTCTTAAAAGATCAAAACTTGAAAGAAAAGAGGGATGAGAACTTCTAGCCTTTACAACACTTTTGAGCTCTAAAAATCACAAAGTAAGATTGGATTTTCGGTGCCCTTTCATGCGGGAAAGGGTGGGGTATATATAGGCACCAAACTAGTTTGAATTTGGAGCTAAAAAATGCCATTTCCCAGATTTTCAGGGTCCTAAAGGTACTACCTCCTAACTGGGGCGGTACAAATGCTTGACAGAGCTCAGAGACCGAGCTCTGGCGGTGCCACCACCTGACAGGGGTAGTTGCACCGCCCAGTCTCGCTCGGAGATTGAGCCCAGGCGGTGCCACCACCTAACCTAGGCGGTTGCGCCGCCCAGCTTTCCTGGGAGACTATCTCCTGGGCAGTGCCACTACCGACCTTGGCGATGCCACTGCTTGGTAGGAATTATGGTCCGAATGGGTTGATCCATTCAGCCCAATTTGGGTCTATCAAGGGCTCAATTGCCCCCAGATTAAGTTAATGGGATCACCTCCCATTCCTAACTTAATCTACATGCTAACTACGATATTTCTTAAGACTTTTACTATAACTTGCTCCGGTGCGTCAATCGCTTCTTCCGTCGAGCTTCCGGCGAACTTTCGGCGAACATCCGACGAACCTTCGACGATGCTTCGGCGGACTTCCGGCAAACTCCTGGACTTGTGACGATCCACTTGGTGAGTTCCAACGAGCTTCTTTGGCAAGCTCCTAGACTTCTCGGATTTGTTCCCGCAGAACCTCCGACGACCGTTCGGACTTCTGTCGAACTCTCGAACTCCCAACGTGATCATAGTCTTGACTCCGGTGCAACTCCTACTGCATGTCTTTCTTCCATCGTAGTTAGTCCTGCATACTTATCTCTACATATGGATTAGATAACAAATAACAATTGACTTCATCATCAAAATCCGAGATTCAACAATCTCCCCCTTTTTGATGATGACAATCAATTGATAACGGAGTTAACCTTAACTCCCCCTATCTATATGCCATACTTGAGATAAGTCATTCTTGAATTCAAGAACTTTGAATTCAATAGACTTATTGATAAGTTAAGAACTCTTAACCTTATCAATTACTCCCGTCATGATTCCTATCACGATGTATCTTACTGAAAATGATGTCAAGACTTGACATCAATTCTCAAGTTTTACATTTCAAATATGAATGATGGTAGCAATTCAACATAAGATATCAACATGTAAATTTACAATTTAAGCTTTTGATATCTTAAGGTAAAGCAAACATTTCAAGTGTTTAGCAATCGTAGATTCACATGGAAAGATATCAATAAGTAAAGTTGGTATGCAAGTTCTTGATATCTTATCATGATATTGCAATAACATAGTGCAAATATGGTAATAACATAGTGCAAATATGGCAATCATAGCAATTCTATCACCAATTTATCATATATTTCGATGCAAGCTTAACATAATTCAAATTCAAATATGGCGCTCATAGCATCAATTCATATATTTCTCATTCAAATATGGCACTCATAGTATCAATTCATATATTTCTCCCCATTTGTCATCAATAAAAAGGAGAACGATATAAGCAAATTTTAACTAGGTTTATGTCATTTTTCAATAATGAGTGATAGGATACCAATTATACAAACATCTCAAGGAAAACAAGACACAGAGATAGCTTTAATTATTTTTTTCTTTTTATTTGTTATTATCTTTTTGCATGAAGGAGGAAAGTCATTTGTGAGCTTACTCGAATGAAGTTAAAATTGATAAGATATTAAAGCACGCTTCATTCTTGCAAGGATTAAGATATGTAGGTGAATCAAATACTTGTATGTAAAACTATTTCTCAAAAGATATAAGAAGGAATCATCAAATCCGTTTCTCGAAAAATATTTTTTACATGATAAGTCTATGAGAGATGCATTTGCTAGTTGATTCCATATGTCAAAAATCAATGTTGTGAATCCAAAAACTCGATATGACATATGTTTATTAAGTCCGGAAGAGAATAATATATTGAGAAAATCCGATTGTTAGGATCAAGAAGATCCGAAAATGAAATTTAACACTTTCATACATTCGGACGAGGTTTTGCTATAGATTTTCTAATTCAATTATGAAGATAAAACATGCTTATTATCATAGAAATTTTTGTATTCAAAACACATAATTTCCAACATGTAATTAAGGCATGTAATTATGTAAAATCATCATGGCAATTAAGTGATTTAAAAAAATCTAAAAAATAATCTTAACAAGTTTATGCATTCAGACATATTAACATTCCTAATTCTCTTCTAATGAAATCAAATTGTTCTTCACTTAGAGGTTTTGTAAAAATATCAGCTAGTTGATGCTTGGTATCAATGAACTATATGATTACATCATGATTAGTGACATGATCTCATATAAAGTGATGTCTAATATCAATATGTTTTGTTCTTGAGGGTTGAATGAGATTCTTTGTTAAACATATTACACTTGTGTTATCACATTTAATGGGAATGTTTTTAAGATGAACTTTATAATCTTCTAAGGTGTTTTTCATCCACACAACTTGTGCACAGCATGCACTAGCTGCAATATACTCAACTTCTGTTGTTGATCGTGTAACTGAGTTTTGTTTCTTAGATGACCAGGAAACAAGGGAATGTCCCAAAAATTGACATGATCCTGATGTGCTTTTTCTATCTAATCTACACCTAGCAAAATCCGCATCAGCATACGTAATTAACTCAAAATTCTCGGATTTTGGATACCATAATCATAGATTTGTGGTACCTTTAAGATATCTAGGTATTCTTTAAACCACTTTAAGATGAGATATCTTAGGGTTCGATTGAAACCTAGCACAAAGTCCTATACTGAACATAATATCTGGTATAGTTGTAGTGAGGTAAAGTAAACTTCCTATCATACCCCTATAAGTTTTTTGATCGAAGCTTTCTCCACTTTCATCAACTTCTAACTTAGTGGAGGTGCTCATAGGAGTGTTAATAGCTTTTGAGCTATTCATATTAAATCTTTTTAGCGGATCTAAGGCATATTTAGTTTGACTAATAAAGATACCATTGCTTAGTTGCTTAATTTGTAAGCCTAAGAAAAAGGTTAATTCTCCCATCAAACTCATTTCAAATTCGATACTCATGGTTTCAGCAAAAGATTCACAAAGAAATTTATTCGTAGAACCGAAGATAATATCATCAACATAAATCTGAACAATGAGAATTATTTTCAAAATTTTTGATAAACAATGTAGTATCGACCTTGCCTTTTGTGAAATTATTTTCAATAAGAAAAGTACTAAGTCTATCATACTAAGCCCTTGGGGCTTGTTTTAAACTATAGAGAGCTTTAGTTAATTTAAATACATGATTAGGGAGGCTATTATTTTCAAATCCGGGAGGTTGTTCAACATAAACTTCTTCAGAAATAAAGCCATTAAGAAAAGCGCTTTTAACATCCATTTAAAACAACTTAAAATTATTATTACTAACATAGGCAAGGAGCATCCTTATGGCTTCTAATTTAGCCATAGGAACGAAGGTTTCTTCGTAATTGATACCTTCTTCTTGGTTGAAACCTTTGGCCACTAATCTAGCCTTATTTCTAACCACGATACCAGATTCATCTTGCTTGTTTCTAAAGACCCATTTAGTACCAATAACTAAATGGTCATTTGGCCTAGGAACAAGCTTCCACACCTCATTTCTCTTAAATTGATTTAATTCATCTTGCATTGCGATAATTCATGAATCATCTTTCATGGCATCATCAATACATTTAGGTTCAATTTGGGAGAGGAAAGCGGCGTTGGCACAAAATTTTTTAAGAGAAGAACGTGTTTGAACCCCCTTAGATGTGTCTCCTAGGATTAGCTCCTTAGGATGAGCATCTACATACTTCCAATCTTTGGGTAAGGATGTTTTAGAAGTGGATGCATCTAAGTTGCTAGTTGGAGAAGGGGTTTCATATAAATTCAAAGAATCGAAATTAACATCAACATCAAAATCATTTTTCTTGATTTCGGAAATCTCCTTGAAAACAACATGAATGGATTCTTCTATAATTAAAGTTCTTTTATTGAAGATACGAAAAGCTTTAGAAACCGAAGAATAACCATGAAAAATTCCTTCATCGGATTTAGCATCGAATTTTCTTAAGGCATCTTTTTCATTCAAGATAAAACACTTACACCCAAAAACTTTAAAATATGAAAAATTAGGTTTTTTATTATTCCACAACTCATAGGGAGTTTTGGTGAGTAAGGGTCTTACTAGAACTCTATTCAAAATATAGCATGTAGTGTTTACGGCTTCGGCCAAAAAATATTTGGGTAGGCTATGTTCATTAAATATGGTTTTTGTCATTTTTTGTGAATTTCCATTCTTTCTTTCTACTACTCTATTTTGTTGAGGATTTCTTGGAGTAGAGAAGTTATAGTTGTATCCATTAGATTCATAAAATTCTTAGAAATCACGGTTTTGAAATTCACCACCGTGATCACTTCGAATTGATGAAATCATAAAACCCTTTTCATTTTGAACAAGTTTACAAAACATGGTGAAATATCTAAAGCATTCATTTTTGTGTTTCAAGAAATAATTCCATGTGTATCTACTGTAGTCATCTACAATGACGAAGGCGTATTTGCTACCTCCTAGGCTTGATATAGAGATTGGTCCGAACAAGTACATATGAATCAATTGCAAGGGCCTAGAGGTGCTTATTTGATTCTTAGATTTGAAACTACTCTTAATTTGTTTTCCTAATTAACAAACATCACACACATTATCTTTGATGAACTTGATATGAGGAATTTCTCATACAAGTTCTTTGGATAATATTTGAGTGATTAGTTTCATGCTAGCATGACCTAATCTCCTATGCCAAAGCCAAGAATCCTCATTCAAAATCGAGAAACACATTTCATTGCAAAGATCATTGATGTCAATGGTGTATACGTTATTCTGTTTTTGTTAGGATCAAGAGCACTAAGAGGGGGGGGTGAATTAGTGCAGCGGAAAACTTTCGATGTAAAAAAACACGCATTCGTACGACAAGAGCAATTTCGGTAGAAAAGCCGATTTGTAAATTACGATAACTTGAGATCAGGTAAGAAGCAGTTAAAACAAATCTATAAAGGCTGTTTGCAGATATGATGGAAATCAGAATGTAAGCGCAAACTAAAATACGATGTTCGTTCAGTAAAAGCGATTTACATCTAAATAACGATTCGGAAAATACTGAGCTTGGAAATGCTGTCGTAGAAGTGCAGAAGGCAGTAAGCTATGGAGGAGGTTTGCAGTAAGGATAATAAGCTCAAAGTAAATGCAAACCAGAGAGCAGCGCGATTTTAGAGTGGTTCGGTCAATCTTGACCTACATCCACTTCTAGCTTCCTCCACCGATGAGGTCACCAACGTCTACTAGAGGCCTTCCTTCAATAGGCGAAGGCCAACCACCCTTTTACATATTCACTCCTTTTGATAGGCTTTTACAGATTCACTCCTTTTGATAGGCTCAGGAGACAACCCTTACAAACTTTTCTCTCCTCTCTTGAAAGATCAGAACTTGGAAGAAAAGAGGGAGAAGAACTTTTAACTCATACAACACTTTTGAGCTCTCAAAATCACAAAGTAAGATCAGGATTTTGGTGGTTTTTGTTACTCTTTCATTGCTGAAAGAGTGGGGTATTTATAGGCCCCAAACTACTAGTCATAGGTGCCCAACAAGCCAATCACGTGAGTGATGGCACGTGTGACTTAATACAGAATCGTTTTACGTATTATATTTAGGCATATATTACTTTATAACTATTGTATAAATACATACATATATTGTGATGTCCTTGGATTTGTGCAATGGGAATCGAATCGTGATGAGATCACGATAGTGAGATCGATTCACCTTTAAACACATATCCTAAATAATCCCGGTCATAGGTTACTCGAGAGGGATATCGTGATAACCGGACAGACTGGTGTGCTATATACCCGTCCATATGATGGATACAGCTGGACTCATAGCTGCTTGTGTAGGGACACTAGGGATACAGTACAGGTGCTCATTGGAGAATGAGTTCACTGAATGAGTTCAAAGGCAAGGTGTTGACTATGACGAAACCTTCTCACCCGTAGCAATGCTAAAATCCATCAGAATTCTATTGACTATTGCAGCACACTATGATTATGAGATCTGGCAGATGGATGTGAAAACTGCATTCCTCAATGGGAACCTCGAGGAGGAGGTGTATATGATGCAACCTAAGGGATATGTGTCCAAGAACTGTCCAGATAAGGTGTGTAGGTTGCTTAGATCTATTTATGGATTAAAGCAAGCTTCCCGAAGTTGGAACATAAGATTTGATGAGGCAATCAGATCTTATGACTTCGTTAAGAACGAAGATGAGCCTTGTGTATACAGAAAGGTAAGTGGGAGCGCTATCACCTTTTTGGTGTTATATGTGGATGACATACTGATCATTGGGAATGACGTAGGAATGCTATCCACAGTAAAGGCTTGGTTATCTAGACACTTCTCCATGAAGGACTTAGGGGAAACATCCTATATTTTGGGGATTAGAATCTATAGAGATAGATCCAAGAGGATGCTTGGCTTGTCCCAGTCTAGGTACATAGAAACTATTGTCAAAAGGTTTGGCATGGAGTATTCCAAGAGAGGTCTCATACCGATGAGACATGGGATATCGCTTTCTACGAGTATGCCCCCAAAGACTCCAAAAGAAAGGGCGAACATGGATATGATACCTTATGCCTCAGCAATAGGGTCTATCATGTATGTCATGCTATGTACTAGGCCAGATATAGCGCATGCTCTGAGTGTCATGAGCAGGTATCAAGCGGATCCAGGCTTGGAGCACTGGAAAGCAGTAAAGTGTATCCTTAAGTACTTGAGAATGACTAAGGATCTTTTACTAGCATATGGAGGTAATAGCATTAAGGTTGAAGGCTACACTGACTCAAGTTTTCAGTCTGATGTCGATGATGCTAGTCATAGGTGCCCAGCAAGCCAATCACGCGAGTGATGGCACGTGTGACTTAATATAGAATCTTTTTGCTTATTATATTTTGGCATATATCACTTTATAGCTATTGCATAAATGCATACATATATTGTGATATCCTTGGATTTGTGCAATGGGAATCGAATCGTGATGAGATCACGATAGTGAGATCGATTCACCTTTAAACACATATCCTACATAATCCCGGTCATAGGTTACTCGAGAGGAATATCATGATAACCGGACAGACTGGTGTGTTGTATACCCGTCCATATGATGGATGCAGCTGGTCTCATAGCTGCTTGTGTAGGGACACTAGGGATACAGTACAGGGGCTCATTGGAGAATGAGTTCACTGATTGATCCGTTTACGGAATGCTGGATGGTTGATGATGCCTTATTGTCAGACAGCGATTCCGTAGTCCTAGTGGCGTATCGGGTCCTTCCGACTTAAGACACCAAGGATGTCCTATATGAGTGCTCCACTCTTTGATACCGAACTTATAGGTTTGGCTATCCCGGATCGAAACAAAATGGTCATTGGGAATGGTCGTCGACCTTATGAGGGCTATTGAGTGTCAATAGAGGATCATCCACTCTCGGCATCATGAGAGGAATATCCCATGTGTTCTTGCTCGACAAATCCCCTCGCCGTAGGTCATTCGGGTTGAGAGAGAATGAGTTCTCCTGAGAATCCGATTAGAGCGAGACTCGAGAAGAAACCGCGGTGGGTCCGACAACACCATGCTCGATATATGGTCTCCGGTATATTAGATGGATGAGGGACTATAGGTACATGGTAACGAGGAGGACGCATGGGTCCAATGGATTGGATTCCCCTCAGATATCGTCTGGGGACTACGGTGTAGTGGCCTAGTACGTCCGTAGTCGATAAGTCGAGTGAATTATTACAGAGATAATAATTCACTGAGTTAGAAGGAGTTCTGACAGGTATGACTCACGGCCAGCTCGATATTGGGCCTAGAGGGTCACACACATATGGTAGGCATTGCGATGAATAGAGATTCGGATATAAGATATCCGACGGGGCCCATGTCTTATTGGATACAGATCCAATACCCACTAGGGGAGGACCCATTAGGGTTTGACAAGGGACCTCTATAAACAGGAGGGATTCAGAGCCCCATGGGCTAGAGAGCTTTAGTTTGCCGTTTCCTATTCTCCTCTCCATCTCCACCTCAGAGTAGGTCTGGAGTTTTGAGGAGCGTCATCGCAACCCTGCAGTGTGGATCACCGCTAGAGAGGAGGATGCTTGACCTCCTTCACCCTCTCCTAAGGATCTGCAAGGAAACAGGGATATACGATCTCCCTAGGTAACACAATGTACTCTATACGCAGTTTCATGTTTCGCAGATTTTTTACGTACCAATCTTCGCACGACAACGAACATGTCCTTGGGAATCGGGGATTTTGTTTTTCTTGTTCTTTCGTTGCGCATATGATGTCGCCCCCGAGGGTTTCCCAACAGTGGTATCAGAGCCAGGTTGTTCGTGCGAATGATTGGTTTTGATCTGCGTGTGTTGTGTTTAGGAAGAATTTTGACGTCAAAATTGTTGACGCAAAAATAAGGAAGGGCAACAACAGTTGCTGCCCCTCGATCTCGCGTCGCGCAGCGCCGGCGGCGGCGGCGGCAACACAGGGGCTGTGCATCTGCTGCAGCCGGTCGGGGCCTGCTTTGGTGGGCTTGCTACCGGCAGGGCTGGCCATGGTAGAAGCGCCCAGCAGTAAGCGGCGACCGTCGCCGTTGCTCCCGCTAAACCCCGCACAAAGGGGTCGCCCGGTGGGACAACACCGCCATGGGGTGGGCGGCGCCCGGTGGGTGCCCACCATGATGCAGCCCCGCCGCCGTTGATCCCAGCGGCTAAAACCCCCACAAGGGGGGTCGCCGGCAGACAAAGACCGTCATGAGGCGGCGGCCGAAAAAAACCCCACCCAGCGGGCGCCGCCACGTGGTGTGCCGCTAGGCGAAGGCGGTGCCCTCGCCCCGCCCGCCAGAGCCGCCGCGCCGGTAGGGTGGCGGCGGCAAAGAAAAAAAAGGAAAGGGCATTAGGGTTTTCTAGGCAAAAGATAGTTTTGCCCCTCGGAATTTGAGAAATTCCAGTTTCTATCTTTTGTCCAAATTATGAAAATACCCCTATGAATTCAGAAATTCCTTATAATATCCATGATTTCAGAAAATATTAATTAATTAAAAGGTTTAGTTGATTATTATTATTTTTTATTATTATTATCTAGTAGTCCTACATGATAATGATTATTTATACATGTGATGTATGATGTGTGGACGGATGATCATGGACCGTGTGATGTATGTACCTGTGATTATTATTATTGAGGTCTGCGAACCTCCATTATATTTCTCATTTATTGTCGGGCCTGCGTGCCTATAATTAAGTTGTAATCACATGAGGAGGCACAGCGGGAGCGTGGATGCGATAGCGGGACCCACGAGACGGACAATCGTGATGCATGAAGATGCATCAAGATGTCGACGGAACCGACAAGGACGAAATGGATGATCACAGGGTATGGAGATGCACCATTGCACGCGTAGATCTTGATTTGAGTGATTAGTCCTACTGGCTTGGGCCTAATCATACTAGGTTGTAGTCCATGATCATCTGGTGTAATTGCTTATGCACATACTAAATATGTATATATATTTGCATGCGATGTAGATATATATTAAATATGTATATGTGTGACATGTCATATTAGGAAACCAAATCATAGAAACATCTCTCGATAATATTAAGTCGCTAAACGTGAGGCAATTAGATTGACCCACGTGGCCTTCCATTGTTATAAGTTGGAACCGATTCCTGGTGTAGGTTGAGTTGGTCGAGTCCCTCGAGACTCACCTATATCGCGATTTGCTATCTTGCTTATGACATAGAGATGTCACCGGTGACCTGAGGGCATGGTATACTTGGTCGAGTCCCTCGAGGGTATATCATTAAATCAGACTCATCTTGTAACGAAGGTGTTGACTTAACCGAGCATCATGGTTGGTCGATTCCCTCGAGGCCATGGTGATTCGGAGGCCGAACAAGACGAGAATCACAAGGAGTTGTGATCGATAAGAGTTGCCTACCTTTTAGGCTTAGTGTGATTGGTCGAGTCCCTCGATGTTACACTAAGACGCTGATTGGATCCTGATCCCCACTAGAAGTCTGCCGGAGACTTCCGTTTCACGTGCTGAGGGTGTCGCGTGACTCGTTAGTAAAATAGTGGGAGCATATTAAGATAGAAGTCCATATCTTCATAGTTTATTTCTTGCAAAATCTGCATGTTATTCATTTCTGCTGCATCTTTATTTTCAAAAAATATCACTTTCAAATCCCTTACGTGGCATACTTGATGTCAACCGCCTCACTGGTCCAAATTATACAGATTGGCTCCGTAACTTAAGAATTGTTCTCACAGCGGAGAAAATCGTGTATGTCCTTGATACAGTGATGCATGCGCCCGAAGTAGGGGCAAACGAGGATGAGATCGCTCGCTACGTGAAGTACATTGATGACTCCACTCTTGCTCAGTGCTATATGTTGGGCTCTATGACTCCTAAGTTACAGAGACAACATGAAAAGATGGATGCCAGATCCATTCTCCTACATGTCCATAAATTGTTTGAGGAACAGGGAAGGACTCAGCGATATGAGATATCTAAGAGCCTCTTCCGCGCTAGGATGACTGAGGGGACACCGGTTCAGAACCATGTCCTAAAGATGATTGAGTGGATAGAGAAACTCACAGGTCTACGAATGGTCCTAGAGGATAACTTGTGTGTGGACATTGTGCTTCAGTCCCAACTAGATTCCTTTTCACAGTTCATAATGAATTTTAATATGAACAAGCTTGAAGTGACTCTCCCAGAGCTTCTCAATATGTTGAGAGAGGTAGAGAGTACTATCAAGAAAGAGAAGTCAGTTCTCTACACTGGTGAGACCAAAAGAAAAAAGGAAAGCAGAAAGGTCCCTTAAGAAGGGAAAGGGCAAGGTCAAACCAGGTAAAACAAAGGTTGCTAAGAAAGACCCAACAAAGGACAAAGGCCAATGCTTCCACTATGGTAAATATGGGCACTGGAAGAGAAACTGCAAAGAGTACCTTGCAGAAAGGGCGAAACGAAAGCTTGATGAAGCTTCAGGTACATTCATGATCAGTCTCCATTTGTCAGACTCTTATGATAACATATGGGTATTGGATAACGGTAGTGCTTATCATATATGCAATTTATTGCAGGTTCTAGCAAGGCCTAGGAGACTAGAGAGAGGCAAGATGGACCTCAAGATGGGTAACGGAGCAAAAGTTGCTATAGTAGCTATTGGCGAGGTCGCCCTACATCTGCCTAGTGGAGCTTTTATTGCATTAGATGCATGTTATTTTGTTCCTTCTATTATCAAAAACATTATCTCCATTTCATGTTTAATAGTTAATGGATATAAATTTGTTTTTGAGAACAATGGTTGTTCGATATTATTAGATGATAAGATCATCATGAAAGGAACATTGCATAATGGTTTATTTATATTAGACACCACTCCACATATCATGAATGTAAATGTGTCCAAAAGGAGACGAGATGAGTTGAACAGTGAATACCTGTGGCATTGTAGGCTAGGTCACATCCATGAAAGAAGGATTCAAAAGTTGCTAAATGATGGATATCTAGATCCATTCGACTATGTGTCATATGCAACTTGTGAGCCTTGCATTCGTGGAAAACTGACCAACTCTCCATTTAGTGGAATTGGAGAGAGAGCCACTGAGTTGTTGGAACTCATACATTGTGATGTATGTGGACCCATGTCAACTCATGACATTAGAGGTTACTCCTACTTCATTACATTTACTGATGATTTCTCAAGGTATGGATATGTGTACTTAATGAAGTACAAGTCCGAGGCCTTTGAGAAATTCAGAGAGTATAAGAATGAGGTGGAGAACCAGACTGGAAAGAGTATCAAAACTTTTCGATCAGATCGAGGAGGTGAGTACTTAAGTACAGAGTTCACTCAGTTCCTCAAGGACCATGGGATATTATCCCAATGGACACCTCCTTATACACCTTAGCTCAATGGTGTCTCTGAAAGGAGAAATCATACATTATTAGATATGGTACGGTCCATGACGTGTTTTGCTAACCTACCTATCTCATTCTGGGGATATGCCCTAGAAACCGCAGCTTACCTTCTGAACAGAGTGTTAGGATCGGAGCGGCACTAAGAGGGGGGGTGAATTAGTGTAGTGGATTAAAACGTTGGTTTCAACACATCTTTCATACGATAAAAATCGAAATCGTAAGTGCTTAACTTGAAAGCGTATTCGCAAAGTTGTGCAGCAAAGGTAATGATGAAATAAAGCAAGTAAGAAGGTTTGCAGTAATGTAAATAGCAGTAATGAAATGCAAACCAGAGATTACGCCATTTTTGAAGTGGTTTGGTCAAGTGACCTACATCCACTTGCGAGGCCCCTCTTCGAAGAGGCTCTCACCTTCCACAAGCAAATCTCTTGAAGGGGAAGGGTGAATACCCCTCTTACAACTCTTTTACAAGCGGTTCACTCTCTTACAGATTTTAGCACGAAAGAAGGAGGCGAACACTAGCAAATTGAAAACAAGATTAGCTAAGACTTTTCTAAGGCCTTTCTCTTAAACAATTACTGCTCAAAAAGTTGTAATCTCAGCTGAGATTTGAGGGGTATTTATAGGCCTCAAGAGGATTCAAATTTAGGCTCCAAATTTGAATTCTCGTGGAGTTCCCGATGTTGGCGGTGCCACCGCCTGTTAGTGTCGGGCGCTGACAGCGCTGACGGTGCCACCGCCTAGCTCTCGGGCACTGGGCGGTGCCACCGCCCAGCTCTCGGGTGCTGGGCGATGCAATCGCCAGACTCTCCGGTTGACTGGTTGGGCTTCAAACTTAGCCCAAACCAAGTCTAATTTTGGGCCCAGTTGGCCCCTAACTAGGATATAGGATTATCTCTTAATCCTAATCCTAATTACAAGTTAACTACATAACAAAACACATCCTAAGTAATTTTTCAACCGCGAACGTCGAGTCTTGTTCTGGCTAGCTTTCCGACGAACTTCTTCTGATAGACTCCCAGCAAGCTCTCGAACTTGTGATGACTTTAATGAGTAGCCGAGCCTTCTCGGTGATCTCCGTGAACCTCCGACGATCTCTTCGGCGAACTTTCAAAAATTCCGACAGGTTCCCGATTTCTTCTCGGTTGGTTCCGACAGCATCTCTGACGATTCTTCGGACTTTTAAACGTCCATCGAACTTGACTCCGGTATCCTTGCTTTGTGTTTTTTGGTTATCGTAGTTAATTTTGCACATGCAAGCCAAAACTCTACTCCGATCTAGACAGTTATTACAACGTGAATTGACATTCTGTTGCCTGGCACGTCATTGGTTGGCGCTTCGTCCGATTCTTCAGCGCATCATCCTCTCTTGCGGCTTGTTGCCCAATTAGTGTTTGACCTCCGCAACTCCGATATCCTTGGTGCAATTCCGCTCTCCTTGGCCCGATGCCCGACGTCCGAAGCCTTCTGCCATCCAATATCCTAACGTGATCTCCTCCGGCGCAATGTCAATTCCTCCTGCGTCAACTGTCTAATCCTGATCGAGTAGACCTGCATTACTCAAAATGCAGTTTAAATTATAAACACATATCAAGTGGTTTCATCATCAAAATATGAGATTCAACACAGAGTTCCAACTAAGTCGGTAGTGTCTACACCATATGAGATATGGAAAGGGAAGAAGCCTGATCTTAAGGTTGTTAAGATTTGGGGCTGCCCTACACATGTTAAAAGACACAACCCCGATAAGTTAGAATAAAGGACAGAGCGATGCAAATTTGTGGGATACCCCAAGGAAACTTGTGGGTATTATTTCTATCATCTCGAGGACCAAAAGGTCTTTGTAGCTAAGAGAGCAGTGTTCCTTGAGAATGAACACATTCTTGGCGGAGATAGTGGGAGAATGATAGAATTGAGCGAGGTTGGAGAACCAAGCTCAAGTACCACTCTACAGCCCGAGTCTGTTCAGGTACCTAATACACAAGTTTCAACTTTACGCAGATCTGATAGAGTATCCCATCCTCCTGAGAGATATGTGGGATATATTAGAGGAGAGGATGTAGAGGAAATTGATCCTCAGACCTACGAGGAGACTATTATGAGTATAGACTCCGGGAAGTGGCAAGAAGCCATGAATTCTAAGATGGATTCTATGTACTCCAATAAGGTTTGGAACCTAGTTGATGCACCCGAAGGTATTGTACCCATCGGTTGCAAGTGGATCTTTAAGAAAAAGATCAGAGTAGATGGAAAGGTAGAGACCAATAAAGCAAGGCTAGTGGCTAAGGGGTATCGTCAAAGGCAAGGTGTTGACTATGACGAAACCTTCTCACCCGTAGCAATGCTAAAATCCATCAGAATTCTATTGGCTATTGCAGCACACTATGATTATGAGATTTGACAGATGGATGTGAAAACCGCATTCCTCAATGGGAACCTCGAGGAGGAGGTGTATATGATGCAACCTGATGGATACGTGTCCAAGAACTGCCCAGATAAGGTGTGTAGGTTGCTTAGATTCATTTATGGATTACAGCAAGCTTCCCGAAGTTGGAACATAAGATTTGATGAGGCAATCAGATCTTATGACTTCGTTAAGAACAAAGATGAGCCTTGTGTATACAGAAAGGTAAGTGGGAGCGCTATCACCTTTTTAGTGTTATATGTGGATGACATACTGATCATTGGGAATGACGTAGGAATGCTATCCATAGTAAAGGCTTGGTTATCTAGACACTTCTCCATGAAGGACTTAGGGGAAGCATCCTATATTTTGGGGATTAGTCTATAGAGATAGATCCAAGAGGATGCTTGGCTTGTCCCAGTCGAGGTACATAGAAACCATTGTCAAAAGGTTTGGCATGAAAAATTCCAAGAGATGTCTCATACCGATGAGACATGGGATATCGCTTTCTACGAGTATGTCCCCAAAGACTCCAGAAGAAAGGGTGAACATGGATATGATACCTTATGCCTCATCAATAGGGTCTATCATGTATGCCATGCTATGTACTAGGCCTGATATAGCGCATGCTCCTCGAGTGTCACGAGGGTATCAGCGGATCCGTGCTTGGAGCACCGAAAGCAAGAAAGTGTATCCTTAAGTACTTGAGAAGGACTAAGGATCTTTTACTAGTATATGGAGGTAATAGCCTTAAGGTTGAAGGCTACATTGACTCAAGTTTTCAGTCTGATGTCGATGATAGCAAGCCGAATTCAGGGTATGTGTACACCTTGAATGGAGGAGCAGTGTGCTGGAAGAGTTCCAAGCAAGATACCACTGCTGACTCGACCACAGAGGTGGAGTACATTACTCCATCAGATGCAACAAAGGAGGGAGTTTGGGTGAAGAAGTTCATCACAGATTTGGGAGTTGTGCCGGGTAGCGAAGAGCCGATCTCCCTATATTGCGACAACGACGGGGCGATTGCTCAAGCAAAGGAACCTAGGTCTCATCAGAAATCTAAGCATGTTCTGAGGAGGTTCCACCTTATCAGAGAGATCATGACCCGAGGAGATGTAGTAGTGGAAAGAGTTCCATCCGAAGATAACATTACAGATCCACTAACAAAGTCGTTGTCTCAGATTTGTTTTGAGCGTCATAGGGGTCTGATGGGGATCAGACACATAGGTGATTGGCTTTAGGTCAAGTGGGAGATTGCTAGTCATAGGTGCCCAGCAAGCCAATCACGTGAGTGATGGCACGTGTTACTTAATATAGAATCTTTTTGCTTATTATATTTTGGCATATATCACTTTATAACTATTTCATAAATGTATACATATATTGTGATATCCTTGAATTTGTGCAATGGGAATCGAATCGTGATGAGATCACGATAGTGAGATCGATTCACCTTTAAACACATATCCTAAATAATCCCGGTCATAGGTTACTCGAGAGGGATATCGTGATAAACGGACAGACTGGTGTGCTGTATACTCGTCCATATGATGGATGCGGCTGGTCTCAAAGCTGCTTGTGTAGGGACACTAGGGATTCAGTACAGGTGCTCATTGGAGAATGAGTTCACTGATTGATCCACTTACAGAATGCTGGATGGTTGATGTTGCCTTATTGTCAAACAGTGATTCCGTAGTCCTAGTGGTGTATCTGGTTCTTAGACTTGAGACACCAAGGATGTCCTGTATGAGTGCTCCACTCTTTGATACTAGACTTATAGGTTTGGATGTCCCAGATCTAGTACAGCTGGTCATTGGGAGTGATAGTCGACTTTACGAGAGCTATTGAGTGTCGATAGAGGATCATCCACTCTCAGCATCATGAGAGTAATATCCCATGTGTTCTTGCTCAGACAAATCCCTGGCTAAGGTCATTCGGGTTGAGAGAGAAAGAGTTCTCCGGGAGAATCCGATTAGAGCGAGACTCGAGAAGAAACCGTGTGGGTCTAACAACACCATGCTCGATATACGGTCTCGGTATATTAGATGGATGAGGGACTATAGGTACACGGTGGCGAGGACGACAGGTCCAATGGATTGGATTCCCCATCAGATGCGGGGACTACTGGCAGAGTGGCCTAGTACGTCCGTGAGTCGATAAGTCGAGTGAATTATTACAGAGATAATAATTCACTGAGTTAGAAGGAGTTCTGATAGGTATGACTCATGGCCAGCTCGATATTGGGCCTAGAGGGTCACACACATATGGTAGGCATTGCGATGAATAGAGGTTCGGATATGAGATATCTGACGGGGCCCTTATCTTATTGGATGCAAATCCAATACCCACTAGGGGAGGACCCATTTGGGTTTGACAGGGGAACTCTATAAATAGGAGGGATTCAGAGCCCCAAGGGCTAGAGAGCTTTAGTTTGCCTTTTCCTATTCTCCTCTCCATCTCCACCTCAGAGTAGGTCTGGAGTTTTAAGGAGCGTCATCGCAACCCTGCTGTGTGGATCACCGCTAGAGAGGAGGACGCTTGACCTCCTTCACCCTCTCCTAAGGATCTGTAAGGAAACAGGGATATACGATCTCCCTAGGTAACACAATCTACTCTATACGCAGTTTCATGTTTCGCGGATTTTTTACGTACCAATCTTCGCACGACGACGAACATCTCTTTGGGAATCGGGGATTTTGTTTTTCTTGTTCTTCCGCTGCACATATGATGTCGCCCCCAAGGATTTCCCAACAGATGATAGCAAGTCGAATTCAGGGTATGTGTACACCTTGAATGGAGGAGCAGTGTGCTGGAAGAGTTCCAAGTAAGATACCACTACTGACTCGACCACAGAGGCGGAGTACATTGCTGCATCAGATGCAGCAAAGGAGGGAGTTTGGGTGAAGAAGTTCATCACAGATTTGGGAGTCGTGCCGGGTAGCGAAGAACCGATCTCCCTATATTGCGACAACAACGGGGCGATTGCTCAAGCAAAGGAACCTAGGTCTCATCAGAAATCTAAGCATGTTCTGAGGAGGTTCCACCTTCTCAGAGAGATCGTGACCCGAGGAGATGTAGTAGTGGAAAGAGTTCCATCCGAAGATAACATTGCAGATCCACTAACAAAGCCGTTGTCTCAGATTTGTTTTGAGCGTCACAGGGGTATGATGTGGATCAGACACATAGGTGATTGGCTTTAGGTCAAGTGAGAGATTGCTAGTCATAGGTGCCCAGCAAGCCAATCACATGAGTGATGGCACGTGTGACTTAATATAGAATCTTTTTGCTTATTATATTTTGGCATATATCACTTTATAACTATTGCATAAATGTATACATATATTGTGATATCCTTGGATTTGTGCAATGGGAATCAAATCGTAATGTGATCACGATAGTGAGATCGATTCAACTTTAAACACATATCCTAAATAATCCCGGTCATAGGTTACTCGAGAGGGATATCGTGATAATCGGACAGACTGGTGTGCTGTATACCCGTCCATATGATGAATGCAGCTGGTCTCATAGCTGCTTGTGTAGGGACACTAGGGATACCGTACAGGTTCTCATTGGAGAATGAGTTCACTGATTGATCCGCTTACGGAATGCTGGATGGTCGACGATGCCTTATGGTCAGACAGCGATTCCGTAGTCCTAGTGGGGTATCTGGTCCTTAGACTTGAGACACCAAGGATGTCCTATATGAGTGCTCCACTCTTTGATACCAGACTTATAAGTTTGGCTATCCCAGATCTAGTACAGCTGGTCATTGGGAGTGGTAGTCGACTTTACGAGGGCTATTGAGTGTCGATAGAGGATCATCCACTCTCGGCGTCATGAGAGGAATATCCCATGTGTTCTTGCTCAGACAAATCCCTGGCCAGGGTCATTCGGGTTGAGAGAGAAAGAGTTCTCCGAGAGAATCCGATTAGAGCGAGACTCGAGAAGAAACCATGTGGGTCTAACAACACCATACTCGATATACGATCTCTGGTATATTAGATGGATGAGGGTGTTAGGATCGGAGCGGCACTAAGAGGGGGGCGTGAATTAGTGCAGCGGATTAAAATTTTGCTTTTAATAAATCTTTCGTACGATAAGAACGGAACTTGAAAAGCTTAACTTGAAAGCGTATTCTTAAATATGCACAGCAAAGGTAATAAGGAACTAAAACATGTAAGAAGGTTTATAGTAATGTAAATAGCAATAATGAAATGCAAACCAAAGATCACGCTGATTTTAGAGTGGTTCGGTCAAATGACCTACATCCACTTGTGAGGCCCCTCTTCGATGAGGCTCCCACCTTCAACTAGCAAATCTCTTGAAATGGAAGGGCAAATACCCCTCTTACAACCTTTTACAAACAGTTCAACCTCTTACAAATTTTCAGCAAGAAAGGATGAGAACTTTTCTAGCAAATTGAAAACTAGACTTGCTAAGACTTTCTAAGACTTTTCTCTCAATCAATTGCTGCTCAAAAAGTTGTTATCTCAGCTGAGATTTGAGGGGTATTTATAGGTCTTAAGAGTATTCAAATTTGGGCTCCAAATTTGAATTCTCGTGGAGTTCCCGATGCTGGCGGTGCCACCGCCTGTCAGTGGCGGTGCCACCGCCTGTCAGTGTCAGGCGCTGACAGTGCTAGGTGGTGCCACCGCCCAGCCCAGGCGGTGCTACCACCCAGCTCTCGAGCACTGGGCGGTGCTACCGCCTACAGTGTTTTCAGCCCACTAGTTGGGCTTCAATCTTGGCCCAAACTAGTCCGAACTCGGGCCCAATTGGCCCCTACTTGGGTTATAGGATTAACACCTAATCCTAGCCCTAATTAACGTGCTAACTACGAATTTAAAGACATTTTCTAAGCTATTACAAACTTCGTAAGTCAAGACTTCTTCTGGCGAGCTTCCGACGAACTTCCGACGGTCTTCCGATAAACTCTCGGAAACCATTATGCGGACTCCTGGCAAGCTCCTAGACTTCACGATTTGATCTTGGCGAGTTCCAACGAGCTTCTTCGGCAAGCTCCGATCTTTCTCGGCGAGCTCCGCGAACTTCCAACGAACTTTCTGGCGAGCTTCCGAAAAACCGTTCGGCAAGCTCCCTACTCATTCTCGGCTAGTTCCGGCAGCATTCCCGACGAACCTTCGGACTTCCATCGAACTCTCGATCTCACAACAAATCCTTTGCGCTTGACTCTGACACTTTGTTTCGCTTTATGTCTTCATCATTATCGTAGTTAATCCTGCACACATAAGCCAAAACTCTACTCCGATCTAGACAATTATTACAACGCGAATTGACATTCCGTTGCCCGGCACGTCATTGGTTGGCGCTTCGTCTGATTCTTCAGCGCATCGTCCTCTCTTGCAGCTTGTTGCCCAATCGGTGGTTGACCTCTGCAACCCCGATATCCTTGGCGTAATTCCGCTCTCCTTAGCCTGATGCCCGACGTCCGAAGCCTTCTGCCGTCCAATATCCTGATGTGATCTCCTCCGGCGCAACGTCAATTCCTCCTGCATTAATTGTCTAATCCTGATCGAGTAGATCTGCATCACTCAAAATACAATTTAAATTATAAACACATATCAAGTGGTTTCATCATCAAAATACGAGATTCAACAATCTCCCCCTTTTTTATGATGACAACCACTTCATGACGGAGTTAACCTTAACTCCCGGAGTTTAAACAAACTCCCCCTATCAATATGCCATATTGATAGAACCTTGAATTCAAGCAGAATTCAAGTCATTGCAATATTCATCATGAATACTTGCAACACATCATCATGAACATATGCATAAACTTATGCATATCATGTCATCAACATACTTCTCCCCCTTTGTCATCAACAAAAAGGAGAAGTACAACTATTCTTTGTGTTGGTAATATAAGTACAACTCATTGCATGAAAAACATAATATTAAGTTTTATCATCATGCAGTTTTGAAGCTAGAAAATTTAGCAAGTAATGCATCATGCTTAGGACATTCAAGCTATCAAGTTTTAGATATGCAAGTTTTACAGCATACAAGATAGCACTTTTGGTAATGTTCAAGATAGTAAGTTCTACATCATGCAAGCTAGCAATATTGAGATGTTCAAGAAAGCAACTCTTGCTTCTTGAAATATGCAAATTTGTCAAGTTTTGCTAGATGTGCAAGTTAGCAAGTTTAGTTTTGCTTCTTGAGATAGGCAAGATAGTACTTTTGCAATTTTTGTTTCTTAAGATAGGCAAGCTTGTGATGTTCAAAATAACAAGCTCTTTCTTCTAGAAGTGTCATTTTTGCTTTCTTTGCAAAGTGTAAGCTAGCAAAATGTTTGAAAAAGTGATCAAGTTTTGCAACATACAAGCTAGCAAAAATGCCAAACTAGCAAGAGATAATATTTTACATGTGGCAAGCAAACAATTTGGCAAATGTTACATTTGCATCTTCTCTTTTGAGAAGTGCAATTTTTTGCTTTCATCTTGAATTGTGCAAGCTAGTTAGTTTGCCTCTTTTCATGATGTCCACGCTAGAAATTCTTGCTCCCCCTTTGTCATTGTCAAAAAGAAGGGAAGACCCTTATATCAATTTTCATATTATGACAAAGATAAGTATCATTCTTATTTGTGCATCATTATATATTCAAATTAAAACATACACAATTTGAATAACCTTATTTTTCATGCACGATACCGAAAAATAAATCAATCATCATTAATAAGCATATCATACATGATACTCAAACATTAAAATTTTTAAGCATTTATCAACATGTTGATCATGATACCAAACACTCATCATTTAAAGCATTCATGATACACATCATATGCAATAAATACATCATATACATCATTATCATAAGTATTGCATACATCATTTTAACTTTATAAATATTTCATCATTGCATGCGTTATACCAAAACATTTCAAGCCATGAAAGCCATAAATATAAAGAAATCATGTCATGAAGGATAAAATCATTTGAATACCAAAAGACATGATTCATATTGTAAATATCTTCTTTAAATAAAATATCAAGAAAAATCATAGGAGTACAAAGAAGAGATCTTGTTTTAAAAGAAAAATCAAGTAATAACTCCAAGAACTCACAAGGAAAAATCATGATTCATTTAGAAAATCTCCTCTCAAGAGAATATCAAGTAAAATCGTAAAAGATCGATTAATGAGAAATTTTGATTTATAATAAAATCTCATGTATCGAATGTCGAGAAATCAAAATGATGATTTATATAAAAAATATCACAAGTTATATTCAAGAGAAAAATCATCATTCATTTTCAACTTATTCAATTTGTCACATCAATATTTCTTAGATATGCATGATACCAAAACATGGTTTTAAATCTTTAACATATAACATGCATAAATTGAAAGGAGAAGGGAAGAATTCAAACGTACAAAGATTTCAATCATCTCATAAACAAATGTAAGACCAAGTCATGAATCCAAAATTCCATGAATCAAAATGATCATCAAAGGTAATCTCATGTTATTCCAAGAAATCAATATCATGATTTTGATAAAACTCATTTCAAATTTAAATCATCAAAATCATCAAAATATCAACATTACTTTCAAGAGATTCAAAATGGTATACATAGATTTATCATAATAAACATCAAGATCAATAGGATAGAGAAAAATAATTTTTCAAGGAAAAAATATTTTCCTCTTTTTAGTTGTTTCAATTCATATGATTTTATTTCACTTATACCAAATAAAAATATGTATAATGTTTAAAACCGAAAGTGTAAGATTTATTACAACAAGGATTAATAAGGCACTTTCATTATGGTAAAAATCAATAATCCATAAATCACAAGATTCATATGCATAATTTTGAAATTTATTAAGCATGATCATTATGCATGACACTAAAACATGATTTCAAAATGTTTAATATTTTCATTACATCATTATGCAATGGTTTCATTGAACATAATTTTGAATGATTCTTATAGATAACAAAAACTTCTTTAGTTTTAATTTATGTGATTGACTTTATATTAGCATGCTCAAGTTTTGTTCTTATGTCAAAAACATACATCATGTTTGAAAACCAAAGGCAAGGTTTAAAAAAAATATCATCAAGCCTTCCATATAAAAACCATGCATCATCATTGAAAGTTAATATGGAAATCATCAAAATACACATTCTTGCTTCTCAAGCACATATATATGATTATTTAAATCTAACATTTTATTCTATTAACATAAAACATACAATTTTTAAGAAAAATAATTATTCAAAAGAAAAGAGAAAATACATCATGGAAAACATCAAGTAATTTCAAAATAATTCAAGAGAGTTGAGTTACTTTACCTTGTAGTGAAAAGCCGTCAAAAAGCCTAATTCTCCGTTTCACCTTTGGAAGTTCTTGATTCATCCTTGGTTGCCTTCCTCTTCTTTGGCCTCTCCCTCCGTTCAAGTTCATTGTTTATTTTAGATTTTTGTTTAATAAACTTATTAAGATTTAGTGTTCGAATTTCAAGTTCATCATTGTCCTCATCACTTGGGTCATTGCTCAAGTGGTATTCATTTGTCCGGGGTTCCAAATCCTTCATGTTCTTTGAAGGTGATTTTGTTCATCATGTGCATTGTGCACTATTTCATATGTCATCAACAAACCAATTAGTTCTTCAAGTGAAAAAATATTTAAATCTTTTGTTTCTTGTATTGCCGTAACTTTTGAATCCCAAACTTTAGAAAGTGATCGTAAAACTTTACTAACAAGTTCAAAATTCGAGAAACATTTGCCAAGAGCTTGTGAACCATTGACGACATCCGTGAAACGGGTGTACATGTCAACAAAGGTTTCGCTCGGCTTCATTTGAAAAAGCTCGAAGTCATGCATTAAAATGTTGATTTTTGAATCTTTAACTCTAGAAGTGCCTTCGTGTGTGATTTCAAGAGTGTGCCATATGTCGAAAGCCGTTTCGCATAAAGAAACCCGATCGAACTCATTTTTTTTCCCAAAGCAAAAATAAGGCATTCATAGCCTTTAGTTTTAAAGAAAACATCTTCTTCTCCAAATCATTCCATTGGTTCATTGGAAGAGAAGACATTTCAAATCCATTTTCGACTATGTGCCATAAATTCAAATCCAAAGAAAGTAAGAAAACTCTCATTCGAGTTTTCCAATAAGTGTAGTCCGTCCCATTTAAAAAGGGAGGACAAATAAGAGAGTGACCCTCTTGAAAGCCGTAAAGAGCCATTTCTATTTGGGTGTTAAACTAAGGTAGAAAAACCTCGCTATGATACCAATTGTTAGGATCGGAGCGGCACTAAGAGGGGGGGGTGAATTAGTGCAGCGAATTAAAACTTTGGTTTTAATAAATCTTTCGTACGATAAGAACAGAACTTGAAAAGCTTAACTTGAAAGCGTATTCTTAAATATGTGCAGCAAAGGTAATAAGGAACTAAAACATGTAAGAAGGTTTGCAGTAATGTAAATAGCAATAATGAAATGCAAACCAAAGATCTCTTGAAATGGTTCGGTCAAATGACCGACATCCACTTGCGAGGCCCCTCTTCGATGAGGCTCCCACCTTCCACTAGCAAATCTCTTGAAATGGAAGGGCAAATACCCCTCTTACAACATTTTACAAATAGTTCAACCTCTTACAAATTTTCAGCAAGAAAGGAGAACTTTTCGAGCAAATTGAAAACTAGACTTGCTAAGACTTTCTAAGACTTTTCTATCAATCAATTGCTGCTCAAAAAGTTGTTATCTCAGTTGAGATTTGAGGGGTATTTATAGGTCACGCCGATTTTAGACCTACATCCACTTGCGAGGCCCCTCTTCGATGAGGCTCCCACCTTCCACTAGCAAATCTCTTGAAATGGAAGGGCAAATACCCCTCTTACAACCTTTTACAAACGGTTCAACCTCTTACAAATTTTCGACAAGAAAGGAGGAGAACTTTTCTAGCAAATTGAAAACTAGACTTGCTAAGACTTTCTAAGACTTTTCTCTCAATCAATTGCTGCTCAAAAAGTTGTTATCTCAGCTGAGATTTGAGGGGTATTTATAGGTCTCAAGAGTATTCAAATTTGGGCTCCAAATTTGAATTCTCGTGGAGTTCCCGATCTTTGGCGGTGCCACCGTTTTTGTCGATGGCCGTGCCATCGCTTTGTCGATGGCGGTGCCACCGCTTGTCGATGTCGGCTGACAATGCAAGGTGCCACCGCCCCCAAAGCGGTGCTACCACCCAACTCTCGGGCACTTCTGGTGCCACCACCTACAAGATGTTTTTCAGCCCACTAGTTGGGCTTCAATCTTATTGCAAACTAGTCCGAACTTCGGGCCCAATTGGCCCCTACTTGTGTTATAGGATTAACACCTAATCCTAACCCTAATTAACGTGCTAACTATGAATTTAAAGACATTTTCTAAGCTATTATAAAGTTCGTAAGTCAAGACTTCTTAAGGCGAAGCTTCCGGCGAACTTCCTCACGGTCTTCCGATAAACTCTGAAAACCATTCTCATGGACTCCTAACCAAGCTCTTAGACTTCACGATTTGATCTTGGCGAGTTCCAACGAGCTTCTTCGGCAAGCTCTGATCTTTCTCGGCGAGCTCCGCGAACTTCCAACGAACCTTCCGGCGAAGCTTCCGAAAAACCGCTCGGCAAGCTCCCTACTCATTCTCGGCTAGTTCGGCAAGATTCCCACTTAACCTTCGGACTTCCATCGAACTCTCAAACTCGCAACAAATCCTTTTTAAGCTTGACTCCGACACTTTGTTTCGCTTTATGTCTTCATCATTATCGTAGTTAATCCTGCACACATAAGCCAAAACTCTACTCCGATCTAGACAATTATTACAACGCGAATTGACATTCCGTTGCCCGGCATGTCATTGGTTGGCGCTTCGTCCGATTCTTCAGCGCATCGTCCTCTCTTGCGGCTTGTTGCCCAATCGGTGGTTGACCTCTGCAACCCCGATATCCTTGGCGTAATTTTTCTCTCCTTGGCCCGATGCCCGACGTCCGAAGCCTTCTGCCGTCCAATATCCTGACGTGATCTCCTCCGGCGCAACGTCAATTCCTCCTACGTTAATTGTCTAATCCTGATCCAGTAGACCTGCATCAATCAAAATGCAGTTTAAATTATAAACACATATCAAGTGGTTTCATCGTCAAAATACGAGATTCAACAAAGGGACTATAGGTACACGGTAACTGAGGACAGATAGGTCCAATGGATTGGATTCCCCTGTATCATCTGGGGACTACGGCGTAGTGGCCTAGTACGTCCGTAGTCGATGATTCAAGTGAATTATTATAGAGATAATAATTCATTGAGTTAGAAGGAGTTCTGACAGGTATGACTCACGGCCAGCTCGATATTGGGCCTAGAGGGTTACACACATATGGTAGGCATTGCGATGAATAGAGGTTCGGATATGAGATATCTGACGGAGCCCTTTTCTTATTGGATGCAGATCCAATACCCACTAGGGGAGGACCCATTAGGGTTTGACAGGGGACCTCTATAAATAGGAGGGATTCAGAGCCCTATGGACTAGAGAGCTTTTGTTTGCCTTTTCCTATTCTCCTCTCCATCTCCACCTTAGAGTAGGTCTGGAGTTTTGAGGAGCGTCGTCGCAACACTGCTATGTGGATTACCGCCAGAGAGGAGGATGCTTGACCTCCTTCACCCTCTCCTAAGGATCTGCATGGAAACAAGGATATACGATCTCCCTAGGTAACACAATCTACTCCATAAGCAGTTTCATGTTTCGCGGATTTTTGGGTACCAATCTTCGCACGACGATGAACATCACTTTGGGAATCGGGGATTTTGTTTTTCTTGTTCTTCTGCTACGCATATGATGTTGCCCCCAAGGATTTCCCAACACAAACTAGTTTGAATTTGGAGCTCAAAACTGTCATCTCCCGGAATTCCTAGGTCTGGCGGTTGCACCGCCTGGCAGAGCTCGAAGATTGAGCCTCTAGGCGGTGCCACCACTTGTCAGGGGCGGTTGCACCACCTGGCAGAGCTCGAAGACCGAGCTCAGGCGGTGCCACCACCTGACTGGGGTGGTTGCACCGCCCAGCCAGAGCTCGGAGACCGAGCTCAAGCGGTTGCGCCTTTGTCAGAGGCGGTTGCACCGCCCAGTCAAAACTCGGAGACTGAGCCTTGGGCGGTGCCACCGCCGACCCAGGCGGTGCCACCTCTGGACAAGAGATCTGGGTCTGAATGGGTTGATCCATTCGGCCCAATTTGGTTCTTTCAAGGGCCCAATTGCCCCTAGATTAAGTTAATGGGATCACCTCCCATTTCTAACTTAATCATCGTGCTAACTACGACAATTCTTAAGACTTTTACTACAGCTTGCTCCGGTGCGTCAATCGCTTCTTCCGGCGAACATCCGACGGACCTCCGGCGATGCTCCTGCGGACTTCCGGCAAACTCCTAGACTTGCGACGATCCACTTGGCGAGTTCTGATGAGCTTCTTTTGGCAAGCTCCTGGACTTCTCGGATTTGTTCCCGCAGAACCTCCGATGACCGTCCGGACTTCCGTCGAGCTCTCGAACTCCCAACGTGATCATAGTCTTGACTCCGGCGCAACTCCTACTGCATGTCTTACTTTCATCGTAGTTAATCCTGCACACTTATCTCAACATATGGATTAGATAACAAATGACAATTGACGTCATCATCAAAATCCGAGATTCAAAAATCTCCCCCTTTTTGATGATGACAATCAATTGATAACGGAGTTAACCTTAACTCCCCCAATCTATGTGCCATAATTGAGATAAGTCATTCTTGAATTCAAAGCTTTTGAATTCAAGAGATATACTGATAAGTTAAAATCATTTAACCTTATCAATACTCCCATCATGATGTATCTCTCTGAAAAATGATGTATAATGTTAAGGATTAACATCCATTTTCAATCTTTCAAATGTGAATTTTGTAATGATAGCAGTTCATCACATGGTAAGATATCAACATGTAAAGTTTTGAAGTAAGATTTTGATATCTTAACATGATTCACACATTTCAAGTGTTTTAGCAATCATAGCATTTCTTCACATGGTAAGATATTAACATGTAAAATTACAATGTAAGTTCTTGATATCTTAACATGATGCAAATATGGCAAGCATAGCATTAATTCATATACTTCATATATCTGCTTCTTTCAACATAATATGGTATTCGTAGCATCAATTTATATTATCAATTCATATACTTCTCCCCCTTTGTCATCAACAAAAAGACGAACGATATAACAACTACGTGTGATGCCATAAGTAGGATCATGTCATTTATAGGATACAAACATCTCAAGAAAAATATGACATGGAGATAGCTTTCATTACTTCTTTCTATTGTGAGCTTACTCGAATGAAGTTAAAAATTGATAAGATTTTAAAGTTTACTTCATTTTTACAAGAATCAAGATACGTGTGAATCAAATCCTTGTACGTACACTATTTCTCTAAAGAAATAAGAAGGAATCATCAAGTTTATTTCTCAAAGAGAATATTTTTCACATGATAAGTCTAAAAGATTTGCATTTGCTAGATGATTCTATTTGTCGTGAATCAAAGTCCGAAAGAGAATAATGTATTAATGAAATCCGATTGGAACTAAAAATTTAATTTAACACTTTCATGCAATCGGAAAAGACTATATAATCATGAAGATATGCTCATTGTTATGGAAATTTTGTATTAATTTCCAACATGTTATTTTAGGCATGTAATGACAATTAAGTAATTTGATCATTCAATCAATAAAGTCCGAATAATAATTTTAACTAGTTTATGCATTCGGACACATCAACATGGCAATATATCAACATCATGGCAATACATCAATATTATGTCATATGACACATCAATTTCAAGGCTATATTTCTTTCACATTCATCATTGAAACCAAGACACAAGGTTTACAAAGTTGGTATTATAGAAACATTTAATATCTACATGAAATCAGATAATAAGTAAAGAGATTGAGCAACGTAACCCTGCATATTCTTGCATCAAGTAACAATAAGACATTGTGATCAAGGTGAGTAATATAAAGAGTTTACAACAATGTAGTTGTTACAACAAGAGGTTATTGTGTCTATATATACAAGCTTTATTCAGGAAGTGGAAAATTATAGTGCCTTAATAAATAGTCAAATTATCGATGAATTAGCTACAGTTCAGATAGGATTTGATCTTGCCGGTGTTCAAGCTGATCTTGTCTTTATTCAAATCGGTCCATCCGAATCCCAATGTCTTCAATAGATGATACATGAGCTTACTCAATTGGATGTGTTTCCTGAAAGGGACAGATCGGAGGAGATTGAGTGCTCATAAAGACTGGTGTTTCGGGTTTTGGTTCAGGTTGAGGGTGATCGGTTCTTCTAGGCATTTTAACCCAATTACCATTTCTATACACATCTTAGTCGATGAAGTAGATTTTTGTTTATTATGCTAAACCTATCTTCTTTCATCACTTCTTCGTCGGGTGGGATTTGGATATCGTAGGCTTTAAGGATTCTAGTGATTATACCACCATATAGAAGCATCATGTCTCTTTTGGATAGTTCTATCATGTTTGTCGGATGAGGTATCCAAAACAGATGTTATGTCCTTTCATGATCTGATACATGGTTCCTAACTCCAATTGACTTACTTCATCATGATGATATTGTTTAGGGAGAATGATGCTAGTTAGGATATGATGAAGTACTTTAGTGTTTAGTGGTAGTAAGTGTTCATAGCTTTTAGGAACTATCACTAAGTTGGGATTACCGAAAATTGTTCCTAAGGCTTCAACATATGTTGTCCCAACTATTTCATAGTCCCATGATCCTCTAAAATAAAGTCCTCTATTTTTTACGGGAATGCCTATCATGTCACAAATGAATTTATTTGTAATGGAGATGTGTTGTCCTAAGAGATAGGTGGACATTCTTTCTTCTTCATCTACTTGTAGATTGTTGTAAAACAGTCTAACAAGTCTTGGATAGATGGGTTCACTAATTTGTAAAATAGAGAGTAGATCTAGGTTGGCAAACCATTGGATTATCTCTAAATCTGCATGTTGTCCCTTATTGACACTTCTAAATTCAAAGGAGGAAAATTTTTCAGCATGATACTTTGAATCAAAGAGGGTAAGATCAAAATCTTCCACTAATCTCCTCTTTCCTTTGTCCCTTGAGGATATTCTAGAGCCCATAACTACTGTTATTTGAGAGGATAGTAATAAGCAAGAGTAAATGAATCAAAAATAAAATTTAGAGGGCTCTTGGAGAATACCTTAAGTGAGATCTTCAAGAGAAGGAGAGATTGTTGATCCTTTGCTTCGAAATGCGGAGGATTTGGGATGCTAAGAGGGGAGAAATGGAGGTGGAGAAGCTTTGGAAGAGTAAAGAGAGGAAGGGAGTAAGTTGGGGTCGATTCCACCGCCGTCCCTAGCTCGGTTTAAAAAGGGGCAGGTTTGCGGGCGGTTGCACCGCTGGCTGGGGCGGTGCAACCTCTTGCAGCCCGTGACAACCGGCGGTGCTACCGCTGGCTAGGGCGGTGCCACCGCCTACAGGCAGTGAGCACTTGTTTTGACTGTTGTGTGGTCTATTTTGAATGTTTTTAACTTGAGAAGAATTTGTATTTATGGAGCAGTCAACTTTACGTATGTAATTATGTAAGAATTTTCATTTTAAGATGAGAAATTTTGCATGATCAAGATAGATCTAGTGACACGCATACTCTACTTCAAATGTCGTATGACAGTTTATCCATGTTGGTAAGCTTTGCAAGTTCATGACAAACTTTGCTTACAAGGCATAAGTTCATGATATAGTTGGATTTGAAAGTAACAAACAAATCAATTTGATGGGTTCGAAAATCCAGAGGATATGTGAAGGTAGAATCATGGGTTTCCAATTCTGAGGGATCAAATTTGTTTGTATTGCTCTTGTAATTTTAATTTTCTAATCCCCTTTTTGTTATTTTGGCTAGGGAGCATCGCATGTTCTTTTCGGATCTCGGGTTATGAATATCGAGAATCAAAAGAGCAGGATATTATTTCTTGCTCCCAGCTTGGGATAGTTTACGTTTCTATAAGACAGGATAATTTTTAGGTACCTATTTACTTTTGGGTGCCTCAAATATTGATCTACATTATTTGTCATATTGCATAGAGTTTATCATGGTTCCTTTAGGAACCCAAATTAATTTATTAGGACTAATTTTCTTGAATGGACAATAATACGTTTTGTGTCTATGCTTGCAACAAAAGTTGCATTTGCTTTGGTGTCGAACATGTAGGATGGGGCCTTTTATGAAGGCGGTTGGATTTTGGTGAGAATTCCTCATAAATCCGATTCCACTTCTTTTGGGAACGTGACCCTTGTTTGTAAGGATCATGTTCAAAGACTTGCTACCAACCTCGAATTTCTTCAATGTGTCCATAAGTAGCAGGTTTTCCTTTTGGATAGTTTCAAAATCATGACATATTATACAGGAACCTAAACTATCATGATATTCAATTTTCAGCTTATCGAAATTACAAGTAAGACTATCATGCTCCTTTTTCAACGATTTATATTTTCTACTAATAATCTTGCATTCATCAAATAAGTCATGGAAGGCATTTAATAACTCATCAAATGATAAATCTGCATCAATTAAATTTGTTACCTCCTCTCCGATGGCCATTAAGGCGTAATGAGCAACTTGCTCGGTGTTGGACTCCTCTTCTTCGGACGTGCTTGAATCATCCTATGTTGCTTTGAGCACCTTCTTCTTTGATGTTCTCTTCTTGGCTTGGGGACAATCACTCTTGTAGTGTTCAACTTTTTGCACTCATAGCAAATAACTTAGTCCCTTTTGGGTTCAAGTTTATTTTTTGTGTCATTTTTAAACTTGTTTCTCTTAATGAATTTTTTGAATTTCCTTGTTAGAAGTGCCAAGTCATCATCACAGTCCTCATCACTTGAGTTTTCTCTCAAGTGGTCATCTAAAGTTCTAAGTGTCATATCCTTCCTGTTCTTTGAAAGGATGTCTTCTTGCTCTTCATGAGGTTTGCATGTCATTTCATAGGTCATTAATGACCTGATTAGTTCTTCAAGTGGAAAGTTGCTTAAATCTTTAGCCTCTTGAACAACAGTGACTTTAGGGTCCCAACTCTTAGAAAGGGATCTTAGAATTTTATTCACGAGCTCAAAATCCAAAAAATTTTGCCGAGTCCTTTTAGACTATTGAGGACATCCGTGAAACGGGTGTACATGTCGCCAATAGTCTCGCTCGGTTTCATTCGGAAAAGTTCGAAAGAGTGTATCAAAAGATTGATTTTTGACACTTTCACTCTACTTGTGCCTTCGTGAGTCACTTCGAGTATATGCCAAATATCAAATGCGGTTTCACAAATAGAAACACGATTAAATTCATTTTTATCAAGAGCACAAAATAAGGCATTCATAGCCTTTGCATTAAGAGCGAAAGTCTTCTTCTCCAATTCATTCCAATCGTTCATTGGAAGAGAAGATTTCGAAAAACCATTTTCGACAAGATTCCAAAGTTCAAAATCCATTGAAATAGGAAGATCCTCATTTGGGTCTTCCAATAGGTATAGTTCGTCCCATTGAACATGGGTGGACGAGTAATAGAATGGCCCTCTTGGTTTCCGGCGTATGCCATCTCTCTTGAGTTTTAATCCATTTGAGAGTGAACCCCACTCTAATACCAATTGTTAGGATCAAGAGCACTAAGAGGGGGGGTGTGAATTAGTGCAGTGGAAAACTTTCGACGTAAAAAAACATGCGTTCGTACGACAAGAGCAATTTCGGTAGAAAAGCCGATTTGTAAATTACGATAACTTGAGATCAGGTAAGAAGCAGTTAAAACAAATCTATAAAGGCAGTTTACAGTTATGATGGAAATCAGAATGTAAGCGCAAATTGAAATACGATGTTCGTACGGTAAAAGTGATTTGCGTCTAAACACCGATTCAGAAAATACTGAGCTTGGAAATGCAATCGTAGAAGCGCAGAAGGCGGTAAGCTATGGAGGAGGTTTGCAGTAAGGATAATAAGCTCAAAGTAAATGCAAACCAGAGAGCAGTGCGATTTTAGAGTGGTTCGGTCAATCTTGACCTACATCCACTTCTGGCTTCCTCCACCGATGAGGTCACCGACGTCTACTAGAGGCCTTCCTTCAATAGGAAAAAGTCAACCACCCTTTTACAGATTCACTCCTTTTGACGGGCTCAGGAGACAACCCTTACAAACTTTTCTCTCCCCTCTTGAAAGATCAGAACTTGGAAGAAAAGAGGGAGAAGAACTTTTAACTCATACAACACTTTTGAGCTCTAAAAATCACAGAGTAAGATCAGGATTTCGGTGGTTTTTGTTGCTCTTTCATTGCTAAAAGAGTGGGGTATTATTTATAGGCCCCAAACCAGTTTGAATTTGGAGCTCAAAACTATCATCTTCCGGAATTCCGGGGTCTGGCGGTTGCACCGCCTGGCAGAGCTCGAAAACGGAGCCTCTGGGCGGTGCCACCGCTTGTCAGGGGCCGTTGCACCACCTGGCAGAGCTCGAAGACCGAGCTCAGGCGATGCCACCGCCTAGCCAGAGCTCGGAGACCGAGATCAGGCGATTGCACCGCCCAGTCAAAACTCGTAGACTAAGCCCTGGGCAGTGCCACCGCCGACCCAAGCGGTGCCACCTCTGGCCAAGAGATCTGGGTCCGAATGGGTTGATCCATTCGGCCCAATTTGGTTCTTTCAAGGGCCCAATTGTCCCTAGATTAAGTTAATGGGATCACCTCCCATTTCTAACTTAATCATCGTGCTAACTACGACAATTCTTAAGACTTTTACTACAGCTTGCTCCGGTGCGTCAATCGCTTCTTCCGGCGAGCTTCCGGCTAACTTCCGGTGAACATCCGATGGACCTCTGGCGATGCTCCTACTGACTTCCGGCAAACTCCTGAACTTGCGACGATCCACTTGGCGAGTTCCGACGAGCTTCTTTTGGCAAGCTCCTGGACTTCTCGGATTTGTTCCCGCAGAACCTCCGACGACCGTCTGGACTTCCGTCGAGCTCTCGAACTCCCAACGTGATCATAGTCTTGACTTCGGCGCAACTCCTGTTGCATGTCTTACTTTCATCGTAGTTAATCCTGCACTCTTATCTCAATATATGGATTAGATAACAAATGACAATTGACGTCATCATCAAAATCCGAGATTCAATAGTTTTAATGCAATCATAGATGTGTTTTTGTGTGGTTTTTCAATGATGCAAGCATTAGATTCAAATTTGACGATATACCCTTTATCACATAATTGACTAATACTCAAGAGGTTATGTTTTAAATAATCAACTCATAAAACATCTTCAATAAAGAAGTTGGATTTGTTACCTATGGTTCCTTTGCCAATGATTTTACCCTTGTTGTTGTCTCCGAAGGTGACATAGCATTCGTCTATGCTAGTGAGCTTAAAGAATTGAGATAGATCTCCGATTATATGCCTTGAGCATCCACAATCAAGGTACCATCTTTTGCTCCTAGCTTGTGATGATGTATGTCTCTACAAGAAAGGATAATTTTTAGGTACCCATTTACTTTTGGGTGCCTCAAAAGTTGATCTATATTCTTCGTCATGTTGTATAGAGTTTATCATGGTTCCTTTAGGAACCCAAATTAATTTGTTCGGACTAATTTTCTTGAATGGACACTGATGCGTTTTGTGTCTATGTTTGCAACAAAAGTTGCATTTGCTTTGGTGTCGAACATGTAAGATAGGACCTTTTATGAAGGTGGTTGGATTTTGGTGAGGACTTCTCACAAATCCGATTCCACTTCTTTTGGGAATGTGACCCTTGTTTGCAAGAATCATGTTCAAAGACTTGCTACCAACCTCGAATTTCTTCAAGGTGTCCTTTAGTAGCAAGTTTTCCTTTTAGAGAGTTTCTAGATCATGGCATTTTTTACATTAAGCTAAACTATCATGATATTTAGTTTTTAATTTATCAAAATTGCTAACAAGACTATCATGCTTATTTTTCAGCAATTTATATTTTCTACTAATTGTTTTACATTCATCAAATAAGTCATGGAAAGCATTTAATAATTCATCAAATGATAAATCTGCATCAATTAAATTTGTTACTTCTTCTCCGATGGCCATTAAGGCGTAATGAGCAACTTGCTCGGTGTTGGACTTCTCTTCTTCGGACGCGCTCGAGTCATCCCACGTTGCTTTGAGCGCCTTTTTCTTTGATGTTCTCTTCTTGGCTTGGGGACAATCACTTTTGTAGTATCCCGGCTTTTTGCACTCGTAGCAAATAACTTGGTCTTTTTTGGGTTCAAGTTTATTTTTTGTGTCGCTTTTAAACTTGTTTCTCTTAATGAATTTTTTGAATTTCCTTGTTAGAAGTGCTAAGTCATCGTCACTGTCCTCATCACTTGAGTTTTCTCTCAAGTGGTTATCTAAAATTCTAAGTGTCATATCCTTCCTATTCTTTGGAAGGATGTCTTCTTGCTCTTCATGAGCCTTGCAAGTCATTTCATAGGTCATTAATGACCCGATTAGTTCTTCAAGAGGGAAGTTGTTTAAATCTTTAGCCTTTTGAATAGTAGTGACTTTAGGGTCCCAACTCTTAGGAAGGGATCTTAGAATCTTATTTACGAGCTCAAAATCTGAAAAACTTTTGTCGAGTCCTTTTAGACCATTGACGACATCCGTGAAACGGGTGTACATGTCGCCAATAGTCTCGCTCGGTTTCATTCAGAAAAGTTCAAAAGAATGTATCAAAATATTGATTTTTGACTCTTTCACTCTACTTGTGCCTTCGTGAGTCACTTCAAGTGTATGCCAAATATCAAACGTGGTTTCACAAACCAAAATACGATTGAACTCATTTTTATCAAGCGTACAAAATAAGACATTCATAGCCTTTGCATTAAGAGCGGAAGTCTTCTTCTCCAATTCATTCCAATCGATCATTGGAAGAGAAGACTTCAAAAATCCATTTTTGATAAGATTCCAAAGTTTAAAATCCATTGAAATAAGGAAGATCCTCATTCGGGTCTTCCAATAGGTGTAGTCCGTCCCATTGAACATGGGTAGACGTGTAATAGAGTGGCCCTCTTGGTTTCCAGCGTATGCCATCTCTCTTGGGTTTTAATCAATTTGAGAGTTAACCCCACTATGATACCAATTGTTAGGATCAAGACCACTAAGAGGAGGGGGGTGAATTAGTGCAGCGGAAAACTTTCGATGATTAAAACTGCATTCGTACAATAAAAGCGATTTTGGTAAGAAAGTCGATTCGTAAATCACTTTAACTTGTGATCAAGCGAGATGAAGTTAAAGCAAATATATAGAGGCAGTTTGCAGTTAAGATAGACAACATAATGTAATAGCAAACTAGAATACGATGTTCGTACGATAAAACTGATTTCGATATGAAAGTCGATTCGTAAATCACTTTAACTTGTGATCAAGAGAGATGTAGTTAAAGTAAAGATATAAAGGCAGTTTGCAGTTATGATGAAAATCAAAATGTAAGCGCAAACTAAAATATAATGTTCGTATGATAAAACTGATTTTCGTCTTAACGCCGATTCGGAAAATACTTAACTATGAAACACGTTCGTAAATGAGCAAAAGGCAGTAAGCTACTGAGGAGGTTTGCAGTAAAGATAAGATGCTCAAAGTAAATGCAAACTGAGATTTAGAGTGGTTCGGTCAATCTTGACCTACATCCAATTTTGGCTTCCTCCATCGACGAGGTCACCGACGTCCATTATAGGCCTTCCTTCAATAGGCGAAGGCCAACCACCCTTTTACAGTTTCACTCCTTTTGACGGGTTTAGGAGACAACCCTTACAAACTTTTCTCTCCTCTCTTGAAAGATCAAAACTTGGAAGAAAAGAGGGAGGAGAACTTCTAGCCTTTACAACACTTTTGAGCTCTAAAAATAAAAATCATAGAGTAAGATTGGATTTTCGGTGCCCTTTCATGCAGGAAATGGTGGGGTATATATAGGCCCCAAACTGGTTTGAATTTGGATCTCAAAAATGTCTTTTCCCGGATTTCCGGGGTCCTAGCGGTACTACCTACTGACTGGGGCGGTACAACTGCCTGACAGAGCTTGGAGACCAAGCTCTGGTGGTGCCACCCCCTGACAGGGGTGGTTGCACCGCCCAATCTCGCTCGGAGACTGAGCCCAACGTGATCATAGTCTTGACTTCGGCGCAACTCCTGCTGCATGTCTTTCTTCCATCGTAGTTAATCCTGCACACTTATCTCAATATATAGATTAGATAACAAATGACAATTGATTTCATTATCAAAATCTTAGATTCAATAGTTGTAGTGTCAGCAAAGGCTTCGACGAGGACGTCAAAGGAATAAGTGGGGGAGAATGTCAAAGACAAACTTCTAAACAGGATGTTTGATGTAATGCTTATATATGTCCGTGTCTTTTGGTATGTTCATTCTTTGCCTAGCATGTAGAGGGATAGCCGAAGGCTTAATAGTTCCATTTTAGTTGGGTGGTGGCCGATTTAGGCTTGTAAATAAAGGTTGTGTCATGTGGACACTTGTGAGAGATTTTCGGTCTGTAGTGGACCATTTTGACCCTTTGTTGTGTAACTGTTCAGAGCTTATAAAGTATGTTTGTAATTTGCATTGTCTATGAAGTGTTTCCTGGAATGTTTACTTATGGATCCTAAGTGAAGATTTTTTCTAACCCGTTTTCTCTTTTGTGGGTCCTAAGAGACCATGGGAGGCTTCGGGGAGACTGACCTTTGCGGACAGACATGCATGGGTGCCACACGACATAGGCAAAACTAGCTAAGTCCGTGACTAGGGTTGCTCCCCAACTAGCAATACCGAAGCCCTTAGCTCCTGCTACTATCAACTGAGTCCTTGCACCAAAAAGTTTGACAAGAAAAGAACTTTGGGAGCGATCTGCGAAGGGGTTATGTTGGCATTGCGACGAGCCATGGAGCTGTGAGCATCGATGTAGTAAAAGGAGCCTTTTTATGATTAAACCAGTAGAAAAAGAGGTCATTGAACATCTAGAAGAGAGTCTTGAACATAAAAAAGAAGATACAGAAGAAGAGCCACAACCGACCGAAGTTACGATACATGCACTGGCCGGCCACTCAAACCCGCAAACGATGAAAGTTGGAGGCCTTCTTAAACAACAACCGATCACTATTCTCTTCGACACGGGTAGCACTAATAACTTCCTAAATATTAAGGTTGCTGTTTAGATAGCCTTACCTATCGAGAATTGCAGTAGGTTTGACATTAAGGTCACCGACGGATGGATTTTGAAGTATGATTGTAGGTGCCCGCGAGTGAAACTATTACTCCAAGACCAAGAGATAATTACATATTTCTTCCTCCTCCCTCTTGATGATCATGCGGTCATGCTCAGAATTGAATGGTTGACGACATTAGGTGATGTTTCCTAGAATTTTATGAAACTAATTATGAAATTTTATAATAAGGGAAAACAAGTGATACTCTACGGGAAACGTGGGGGTGACATAACGACGATTTATACACAACAAATAGAGAAGGTTTTGCATAAAGTATACAACCGCTTTTTAGTACAACTTGAGCAGCAAACTAAGGGAGAGCCAATAGAATTTGAAGATCCAAACCTACTTCCTTTGCTCACTGAATTTTCAGGTATATTTGACGAACCACATAACCTACCTCTTACCCGTCGGCATGATCATTATATAATGATTCTTCCAAGAAAACCTCTAGCAAATACTCGGCCATATTAGTATCTACATCTCTAGAATGATGAAATAAAAAGGATTATAAAAAAGATGCTCGAAACATGAGTTATTCGGCCAAGTTGTAGCCTCTACTCTTCACCGGTGCTACTTGTACGCAAGAAGGATGGAACATGGCGAATATGCATTGATTATCGAGCTCTCAATAGCATAACCATCAAGGATAAATATCATATTCTAGTAGTAGATGAATTTTTAAATGAAAGGAAGCATAAATCTTCACAAAGCTGGACCTTTGATCTGGGTATCATCAAATACGAGTGTGCGAAGAAGATATACCGAAAACTGTCTTTCGAACACACAACAACCGCTATGAATTTTTGTTTTCTTCAATAAAAGGTGGAATATCTTGGGCATATCATATCAAAGAAAGTGTGATGGTGGACCTCTCCAAAATAGAAGCAATGCAGAATTGGCCAACCCCGAGGAACATAAAATTGCTATGTGGCTTTCTCGGTTTAACAAGCTACAACCATTAGTTCATGAAAAACTATGGAGAGATCAATGCACCACTCACTTCTCTACTGAAAAATGATACCTTCTAATGGTCGGACAAAGCCTCCGCTGCCTTTGACAAACTTAAGGCAGCCATGACGACGATGCCGGTGCTAGCGCTACCAGATTTCAACCGATCCTTCATCATTGAGGCTGATGCATCTGGAGTCGGAATTGGAGATGTTCTCATGCAAGATGGTCGATCACTCATATACACTAGCAAGGCATTGTCTCCCTCTCATCAAAATATGTCAACATATGATAAGGAGATGCTCGCCATTATGCACACAGCAATGAGGTGGAGATCGTACTTGATCGGGCAATGCTTTCAAATCAAGACCTAAAATATTTCTTAGAGCAGAAAATATCTTCCCCTGAGTAGCAAAAATGGGTAACAAAGCTTCTTGGATATGATTATGAAATAACTTATAAAAAGGGGAAAGACAATGTTATTGCAGATGCGCTTTCACGGCTACCTAAGCAAGCTGAATTTTTGGTCATTTCACTTTCGACTAGTGACTTCCTTAAGGATATTAAGAGGGAATGGCAAGAAGATCCGAAGACCAGTAAGATCATAAAAAAATTGGAGGAAGCACCAAGCTCCGTGGCTCATTACAATTGGGACTCAAAAGAATTATGCTATAAGGGACGCATTGTGCTTGTGACAAATTCTACTTGCATCTTCACGAGCAGATTTTGGACAAAGTTATTCCATATATAGGGTACTAAATTGAAAAGGAGTACAGCATATTACCCACAAACCGATGGCCAGACGGAAGTTGTAAATAGGTGTTTGGAGATAGCCCAAAGCCACCCACCAAATATGACTACCCAAGGAGAACTCCAGACCCAACCAAGTGCCATTATTGATCGATGGATCTTGACTCGACGACAACGACCCACTACTGAAGTGCTAATACAGTGGGCGAACCTACCAACAGAAGATGCCACTTGGGAGAACTATGACGACTTGAAGATCAAATTTTTAGAATTCATGAATCGTCATCCTCGAGGACAAGGCTGATTTGAAGATGGCAGGTCTGTTAGGACTCTAGCTAGGAGAGTCCTAATTAAGAGGGATATTCATGTAAAACCTATCTAAGCCAACCCCTATTAAAGAGGTGAAGAGACCGGCTAGGGTTAGGAGGTTGTTTCTTAGAGAAGAATTAGGAGTTATAAAAGAATAGGAGTCCTATTAGGAGTTGGTTAGAAGTAGGAGTCTTGAGTATGAGTCCTATTAGGAGTTAGGGTTTAGAAGCCCTATAAATAGCCATGTATTCCTCCTCTTTTCATAAGCAATAGATGAATCTTTTCTACAGCCTTTGAGCAGCAACTTGGAGGGAGGAACCCCTATAGAGTTCCAAGGAGGTCGATCCCCTAAAGAGATCAATCCCAAGTTTAAAATTTGTAAGGGTTCTAACACGGTACCACCACCTATAGCTTGACATTGGGCAGTACCATCACCTGACACACTATCACTGGGTGATACCATCTTCCAATCTAGTGGTACCACCGCCTGATAGCCTTGGAGACTGAGTTTTCTGAGTTTTTCAACTCACAAGCGATTCTACTGCTAATTCTAGTAGTGCCACCGCCTGACCCAACATTTGGGTCAATGAATGAGCTTCCTAATGAGACCAAACCACTCCCAGTTTAGGCCCAATTGACTCCTAATTGAGTTAGCATTATTTCACTCTAATACCGACTCAATTAGACCTAAAACTTACTTCAATCTAGACAATTATTACAAAGCTCATCAAATGTTGTCCGATCATATCATTGGATCGATTCTTCATCTAATTCTTCGGCGCATCGTCCTCTCTTGTGGCCTATTGCCCAATCGGCTAGTTGACCTCGGCAACTCCGATTTCCTTAGTATAATTTTCACTCTTCTTGGCCCGATGCCCGAATTCTCAGCCCGAAGTCTTCTACTGACACGTCGACTGATCCTCCGGCTCAACGTCTAATCTTCTAACATGTTCCACTCCAACTCAATATGATTCTTCCTGCTTCAATTGTCTCTCCTTGATCAAAGCCTCCTACATCACTCAAAATGTAAATCAGATAAACACTATCAATTGATTTCATCATCAAAATCCGAGATTCAACAATCTTCCCCTTTTTTATGATGACAACAAATTGATGACGGAGTTAACCTTAACTCCCCCTATCAATATGAAATATTGATAGAACTCTTGAATTAATAAATCCAAGCAAAAAATCATACATAACATCATCACACTTCTCCCCTTTTGTCATCAACTAAAAGGAGAAGTGCATCATCCAAGCAACAAGTTTTAGAGATATGCAAGTTTTGCAAAATATAAGGTAGCAACAAGTTTTCATCACTTTACAACATGCAAGCTAGCAAATTTTATATCATTCTAAAGCATGTATAATCATCAAATTATCATTAATTTTAAAAATGTGCAAGATTGTAAATTTTATAAGTTTGCATTTGTACATCTTGAGATAGGCAAGACAACACTTTTGCTACTCTTGAGATTGCAAGCTAGCAATTCTTGGTGTTGTTCAAAATAGCAAGATATTCTCCTTGCAATTTATAAGCTAGCAAATTTAGTAAGTGTTATATCATGCAAACTAGCAAGTTTTTCACATATGAAAATTGGTAAAATTTTACATCATTTGAGATATGCAAGATAGACTATTTATGCAACTTCTTCAAATGTGTAACTTAGCAAACATTGCATCTCTTGAGATTTGTAAGATAGCACTTCTTGCTTCTCTTTTGAGATGAGTAAGCTAGCAAGTTTGCTTCTTTTGCAATGTACATGTTTTCAAATTTTGCATCTTGAGCTAGCAATTTTTCTACCCCTTTGTCATTATTAAAAAAAAGGGAAGAAAACAATATTGTAATTCTTTTCCCTTTAAATTATGACAAAGTTAAAGTATCAATCCTTTTTTTTTTAATATGGTTATGCATCATTATGGTTTCAAACTAAAACATGCATAATTTTAAACCTTTTCATTTCATTGTTACTTCATGATACCAAAAATAAATCAATCATCACTATAGGCATATCATACATGATACAAAGACATTAAAATCTTTAAGCATTTATCACTTCATGCATTAAATCAATCATTTTGATCATGATACCAAACATTCATTATTTTTTCATGCATGATACTAAAGCATTCATGATACCAATTATTTCTCTCATGCATTAAATCAATATTTTTTAACCATTTATCACTTCATGATTGTTGGTACCAAACATTCAACTTCAAATAATCAAGATAATCAAAATCACTTGCAAGAGATTCAAAATGAAATAAATAAATTTATCGATCTCTTAAAATGCTAGTGATTTTTTTTCTCCCCTTTTATCATTGTAAATAAGAATAAAGAGGATGAGAATTTTTTAATGGTGTAATTCATTTCCTTCTTATATCATTGCTCTAAACATCATATAAATACAAAGGCAATCATAAGAAAATCATGACATGAAAGATGAAGAATCAAGAAAGATCAATTCGTGAATGATTTATTTAGATAATTCTAAATAAGAATACAAAAGAGATCTTGATTCATAAACAATTTCAAGTTATAAATCTTGAGAAATCAAGATCATGATTTCGTTAAAACCCATTAAATTCAAATCATCAAAATTATTTTTAAGATATTCATAAAAAAATATATAGATAGATTCATTAATCTCCTTTTTGATAAATCGATAAAGTAGAAAAAATTTCAAGGAGAAAGCTTTCCTCTTTTTAGTTGTTTCAATTTAAGTAATTTGATTTCTTACAAGCCCAAGTTGTTACACCAAATCAAAATATGCATCCTCATTTAAAACTAAAAGACAAAGACAAGATTCATCACAAAAATCTTCATGACAAAAAATATAACACATTAAACATAAGACTTCTTCAAATAGAGATTTGATTTATCATTTTAATTCCAATGATAATACTTTTTTTTTTCATGTGTTTCATTTTATGTGATTCATTTCATATAAGTATACTCAAGTTTTTCATATAAAAACCATTTATTATGTTTAAAACCGAAAAGCAACTTTTATTACAACAAAGATTAATAAGCCATGAATCACAAAATCATCATGCCAAACTTCAAAATCTCATTCATAGTATAAAATCATCAAGCATGGTATCAAAACTTTGATTAAAAATACTCAATGAAATCATGATTGATGTTTTAATGACATAATGATGTAAGATGTAATGGAAATCATCAATTTAGATACACATTATTTTAAAAAAAAACATACATAGGATTAATCATTATATTTAAATCTAACATTTTGTTGTATTTTCATAAAACATGTAATTGTCATTATCATTTTCAAAATTAGCTAAAAAAAGAAAAGCATGATCCCTAATTTTTTACATTTTCATTGAACATGCAATTTTTAAGAAAAATTTATATATAATTTTTTTAAACTAAATTAAAAATAACTCATGAAAAGCATCATGTAATTTCGAAATAAAGTAAAGGGATTTCAGGTGAGTCATTTACCTCAATGTGAAAGGCCACCTCGTCTTTGTTGGTTTGCTCATCGTCTTCAGATGAGCTTGATTTGTCCCAAGTCATTTTGAGTGTCTTCTTTTTTTGCAACCTATTGTTTGTAAGTTTATTTTTAATCTTTAATTATTGTTTTAAGAATTTTTAAGCTTTAAGAGTTCAAGGTCATCATCATCATCGCTTAAGTCATCACACAAGTGGTATTCTATTATTCGAAGTGCTAAATTCTTCATGTTCTTTGAAAGGTTTATTCGCAAGCTCTTCATGAGCGTTGCAAGTCATTTTATATGTTAATAATAAACCGATAAGTTCTTCAAGTGAAAAAATATTGAGATCTTTTGCTTGTATTACCATATTTTATGATCCCAACTTTTTGGAAAGGATCTTAATATTTTATTAACGAGTTCAAAATTTGAAAAATATTTGCCAAGTGCTTTTAGACTATTGGCGACATCCGTAAAATGGGTGTACATGTCTCCAAAAGTCTCGCTTGGTTCTGTTTGAAACAACTCAAAATCATGTATCAAAAGATTTATTATAGACACTTTTACACTATTCGTGCCTTCGTGTGTGAATTCAAGGGTGTGTCAAATATTGAAAGTTGTTTCGCAAGTAGAAATCCGATTAAATTTATTTTTATCTAAGGTGCAAAACAGGGCATTCATAGCCTTTGCATTTAGAGAAAAAGTCTTCTTCTCTAAATCATTCCAATGGTTCATTGGAAGAGAAGACCTTTGAAAACCAAATTTGACTATATTCCATAAATCGAGATTCAACGAAAGTAAGAAAACTCTCATTCGAGTTTTTCAATATGTGTAGCCCGTCCCATTAAACATGGGAGGATGAATGAGAGAAAATCTCTCTTGAAAGCTAAAAAGTGCTATTTCTCTTTGGTGTTAAACCAAATGAGAAATAACAAGACTCTGATACCAACTGTTAGGAACGAGTCGGCATTAAGAGGGGGGGTGAATTAATGCAGTGGTAAAATCATCGATTTTGAAAATCTTTTATTTTGATTAAACCTGTTTCAGAAATGCTTAACTTTAAAAGCAAAGTAAGGAGGAAGTTTGCTATAAAAGTAATTTGCTCAAAATAAATGCAAACCAGATTTTATAATGATTCAGTCGTCGTGACCTACATCCACTCTTGATTCCTCCTCCGTCGAGGCCACCAACATCCATTATTGGTCTTCTTCAATAGGCGAAGACCAACCATCTCTTTACAACTCTATTCTCCTTTTGACATGCTCAGAAGAAAACCTTTATAAGTTTCACACCTCTCTTAAAATGGATCCTAAACTCTAAGAGGTGGAGGGGAACACTCAACACTTTTCAAACTTTTTTTAACTCTTTTTCAACAAGGATTCTTTCCCCCTTTCTACCCAATTCTTGCTTCCTTAAGTAGGAAAGAGTGAGGTATTTATATGCCCTAAATGGATTCAAATTTGGAGCCCAAAATTCAAATCCCTGAGATTTTAGGATACAAGCGGTACCATCGCCTGCACTAGGTGGTAATATAGCTTGTAACCAAACATTGGGCGGTATCACCGCCTAGTCTGATAGTACCACCACCTGACACACTATCACTGGGTAGTACCACCACCTGATAACCTCGAAGACTGAGTTTTTTGAGTTTTCTAACTCATAGGCGGTTCTACTACCAATTCTGGTAGTGCCACCGCCAGGCCCAACATTTGGGTCAATAAACAGGCCTCCTAATGAGCCCAAATCACTCCCAATTTATGCCCAATTGGTCCCTAATACTAACTCAATTAGATCTAAAACCTACTTCGATCTAGATAATTATTACAAAGCTCATCAAATGTTGTCCGGTCATGTCATTGGTTTGATGCTTCGTCTGATTCTTCGGCGTATCATCCTCTCTTGCGACCTATTGCCTAATCGGCCAATTGACCTCTGCAACTCTGATTTTCTTGGCATAATTTTTGCTCTTTATGGCTTGATGCCCGAATTCTCAACCCAAAGTCTTCTGTCTGTTAGGATCAAGACCACTAAGAGAGGGGGGGTGAATTAGTGCAGCGAAAAACTTTCGACGTAAAAAACACGTGTTCGTACGACAAGAGCAATTTCGGTAAAAAACCAGATTCGTAAATCGCTTTAACTTGTGATCAAGCAAAACACAGTTAAAGCAAGTTTGTGAGTGCAGTTTGCAGATATGATGGAATTTGGAATGTAAGCATAAACAGAAATATGATGTTCATACGAAAAAATAGATTTACGTCTAAACACCGATTCGAAAAATACTGAACTTTGAAACATGATCGTAAAAGCGCAGAAGGCAATAAGCTATTGAGGAGGTTTGTAGTAAAGATAATCTGCTTAAAGTAAATGCAAACCAGAGAACTCAGCAATTTTAGAGTGGTTCGGTCAAGCTTGACCTACATTCACTTCTGGCTTCCTCCTCCGACGAGGTCACCGACGTCCACTAGAGGCCTTCCTTCAATAGGCGAAGGCCAACCACCCTTTTACAGATTCACTCCTTTTGATGGGCTTATGAGACAACCCTTACAAATTTTTCTCTCCTCTCTTGAAAGATCAAAACTTGGAAGAAAAGAGGGAGAAGAACTTTTAACTTATACAACACTTTTGAGCTCTAAAAATCACAAAGTAAGATCAGGATTTCGGTGGTTTTTTTGCACTTTCATTGCTGAAAGAGTGGGGTATTTTTAGGCCCCAAACCAGTTTGAATTTGGAGCTCAAAACTGTCATCTCCCGGAATTCTAGGGTCTAGCGATTGCACCGCATAGCAGAGCTCGAAGACTGAGCCTCTGGGCGGTGCCACCGCTTGTCAGGGGCGGTTGCACCGCTTGGCAGAGCTCGAAGACCGAGCTCAGGCGGTGCCACCGCCTGACTGGGGCGGTTGCACCGCCTAGCAGAGCTCGGAGACCGAGCTCAAGCGGTTGCACCGCTGTCAGAGGCGGTTGCATCGCCCAGTCTCGCTCGGAGACTGAGCCCTGGGCGGTGCCACCACCGACCCAGGCGATGCCACCGCCGACCCAGGCGGTGCCACCTTTGGCCAAGAGATTTGGGTCCGAATGGGTTGATTCATTCGGCCCAATTTGGTTCTTTCAAGGGCCCAACTGCCCCTAGATTAAGTTAATGGGATCACCTCCCATTTCTAACTTAATCATCGTGCTAACTACGACAATTCATAAGACATTTACTACAGCTTGCTCTAGTGCGTCAATCGCTTCTTCTGGCGAACTTCCGTCGATCATCCGATGAACCCTCGGTGATGCTCCTTCGGACTTCCGGCAAACTCCTGGACTTGCGACGATCCACTTGACGAGTTCCGACGAGCTTCTTTAGGCAAGCTCCTGGACTTCTCGGATTTGGTCCCGCAGAACCTCCGATGACCGTCCGGACTTCCGTCGAGCTCTCAAACTCCTGACGTGATCATAGTCTTTGACTCTGGCGTAACTCCTGCTGCATGTCTTACTTTCTATCGTGGTTAATCCTGCACACTTATCTCAACATATGGATTAGATAACAAATGACAATTGACGTCATCATCAAAATCCGAGATTCAACAATCTCCCCCTTTTTTATGATGACAATCAATTGATAACGGAGTTAACATTAACTCCCCATATCTATGTGCCATAATTGAGATAAATCATTCTTGAATTCAAAGCCTTTGAATTCAAGAGACATACTGATAAGTTCAAATCATTTAACCTTAACAATACTCCATCATGATTCCCATCATGATGTATCTCTCTGAAAATGATGTATGATGTCAAGGCTTGACATCCATTTTCAATCTTTCAAATGTGAATTTTGTAATGATAGCAGTTCATCACATGGTAAGATATCAACATGTAAAGTTTTGAAGTAAGATTTTGATATCTAACATGATTCACATATTTCAAGTGTTTTAGCAATCATAGCATTTCTTCATATGGTAAGATGTCAACATGTAAAATTACAATGCAAGTTCTTGATATCTTAACATGATGCAAATATGGCAATCATAGCATGAATTCATATACTTCATATATCCGCTTCTTTCAACACAATATGGTATTCGTAGCATCAATTCATATTATCAATTCATATACTTCTCCCCCTTTGTCATCAACAAAAAGGAGAACGATATAAACAATTACGTGTGATGCCATAAGCAGGTTCATGTCATTTATGGGATACAAGCATCACAAGAAAAACATGACATGGAGATAGCTTTCATTACTTCTTCCTCTTGTGAGCTTACTCGAATGAAGTTAAAAATTAATAAGATTTTTAAAGCATACTTCATTTTTACAAGGATTAAGGTACGTGTGTAAATCAAATCCTTATACGTAAACTATTTCTCTGAAGAAATAAGAAGGAATCATCAAGTTTATTTCTCAATGAGAATATTTTTCACATGATAAGTCTAAAAGATATGAATCAAAATCCGAAAGAGAATAATGTATTCATGAAGTCCGAATGGAACTAAAAGTTTATTTTAACACTTTCATGTAATCGGACAAGACTATGCAATCATGAAGATATGCTCATTGTTATGGAAATTTTGTATTAATTTCCAACATTTTATTTTCGGCATGTAATGGCAATTAAGTAATTTGATCATTCAATCAATAAAGTCTGAATAATAATTTTAACAAGTTTATGCATTCGGACACATCAACATGGCAATATATCAACATCATGGTATCAACATCATGGCAATACATCAATATTATGTCACATGACACATCAATTTCAAGGCTATATTTCTTTCACATTCATCATTGAAACCAAGACACAAGGTTTTCAAAGTTGGTATTATAGAAACATTTAATAACCCTGCATATTCTTGCATCAAGTAACCATAAGGCATTGTGATCAAGGTGAGTAATATAAAGAGTTTACAACAATGTAGTTGTTATAACAAGAGGTTACTGTGTCCACATATACAAGCTTTATTCAGGAGGTGAAAAATTAAAGTGCCTAAATAAATAGTCAAATTATCGATGAATTAGCTGTAGTTCAGATAGGATTTGATCTTGCCGGTGTTCAAGCCGATCTTATCTTTGTTCAAATCGGTCCATCCGTATCCCAATGTCTTCAATAGATGATGCATGTGCATGCTCAAATGGATGTGCTTCCTCAAAGGGACAGATTGGAAGAGATTGAGTGCTCCTAAAGACTGGTGTTTCGGGTTCTGGTTCAGGTTGAGGGTGATCGGTTCTTCTAGGCATTCTAACCCAATTACCATTTCTATAAACACATCTTAGTCGATGAAGTAGATTTTTGTTTATTATGCTAAACCTATCTACTTTCATTACTTCTTCGTCGGGTGGGATTTAGATATCGTAGGCTTTAAGGATTCTAGTGATTATACCACCATATGGAAGCATCATGTCTCTCTTGGATAGTTCTATCATGTTTTGTTGGATGAGGTATCCAAAACAGATGTTATGTCCTTTCATGATCCAATACATGGTTCCTAATTCCAATTGACTTACTTTATCATGATGATATTGTTTAGGGAGAATGATGCTAGTTAGGATATGATGAAGTACTTTAGTATTTAGTGGTAGTAGGTGTTCACAGCTTTTAGGAACTATCACTAAGTTGGGATTAGCGAAAATTGTTCCTAAGGCTTCAACATATGTTGTTCCAACTGTTTCATAGTCCCATGATCCTCTAAAATAAAGTCCTCTATTTTTCATGGGAATGCCTATCATGTCACAAATGAATTTATCTGTAATGGAAATGTGTTGTCCTAAGATATAGGTGGACACTCTTTCTTCTTCATCTACTTGTAGATTGTTGTAAAACAGTCTAACAAGTCTTGGATAGATGGGTTCATTAATTTATAAAATAGGGAGTAGATCTAGGTTGGCAAACCATTAGATTGTCTCTAAGTCTCTTAGTTCATCTAAATCTACATGTTTTCCCTTGTTGACGCTTCTAAATTCAAAGGAGGAAAATTTTTCAGCATGATACTTTGAATCAAAGAGGGTAAGATCAAAATCTTCCACTAATCTTCTCTTTCCTTTGTCCCTTGAGGATCTTCTAGAGCCCATAACTACTGTTATTTGAGAGGATCATAATGAGCAAGAGTAAATGAATCAAAAATAGAATTTAGAGGGCTCTTGGAGAATACCTTAAGTGAGATCTTCAAGAGGAGAGATTATTGATCCTTTGCTTCGAAATGAGGAGGATTTGAGATGCTAAGAGGAGAGAAATAGAGGTGGAGAAGCTTTGGAAGAGTAAAGAGGGGAAGGGAGTATGTTGGGGTCGATTCCACCCCCGGCCCTAGCTGGTTTAAAAAGGGGCAGGTTTGCGGGCAGTTGCACCGCTAGCTGGGGCGGTGCAACCTCTTGCAGCCCGTGACAGCCGGCGGTGCTACCGCTTGCTGGGGCGGTGCCACCGCCTATAGGCAGTGAGCACTTGTTTTGACTTCTGTGTGGTCTGTTTTGAATATTTTTGACTTGAGAAGAATTTGTATTTATAGAGCAGTCAACTTTACATAATTACGTAAGAATTTTTATTTTAAGATGAGAAATTTTATATGATCAAGGTAGATCTAGTGACGTGCATACTCCACTTCAAATGTCGTATGACAATTTATCCATGTTGGTAAGCTTTGCAAGTTCATGACAAACTTTGCTTACAAAACGTAAGTTTATGATATAGTTGGATTTGAAAGTAACGAACAAATCAATTTGATGGGTTCGGAAATTTAGAGGATATGTGAAGGTAGAATCATGGGTTTCCAATTCTGAGGGATCAAATTTGTTTGTATTTCTCTTGTAATTTTAATTTTCTAATCCTCTTTTTGTTATTTAGGCTAGGGAGCATCGCATGTTCTTTTCGGATCTCGGGTTATGAATATCGAGAATCCAAAGAGCAGGATATTATTTCTTGCTCCCAACTTGGGATGGTTTACGTTTCTACAAGACAGGATAATTTTTAGCTACCCAGTTACTTTTGGGTGCCTCAAAAATTGATCTACATTGTTTGTCATTTTGCATAGGGTTTATCATGGTTCCTTTAGGAATCCAAATTAATTTATTCGAACTAATTTGCTTGAATGGACAATAATAGGTTTTGTGTCCATGCTTGCAACAAAAGTTGCATTTGCTTTGGTGTCGAACATGTAGGATGGGGCCTTTTATGAAGGTGGTTGGACTTTGGTGAGAATTTCTCACAAATCCGATTCCACTTCTTTTGGGAACGTGACCCTTGTTTGTAAGGATTATGTTCAAAGATTTGCTACCAACCTCCAATTTCTTCAAGGTGTCCTTAAATAGCAGGTTTTCCTTTTGGATAGTTTCACAATCACGATATTTTATACAGGAACCTAAACTATCATGATATTTAGTTTTCAGCTTACAAGTGAGAATATCATGCTCCTTTTTCAACGATTTGTATTTTCTACTAATAATCTTGCATTCATCAAATAAGTCATGGAAGGCATTTAATAACTCATCAAATGATAAATCTGCATTAATTAAATTTGTTATCTTCTCTCCGATTGCCATTAAGGCGTAATGAGCAACTTGCTCGGTGTTGGACTCTTCTTCTTCGGACGCGCTCGAATCATCCCATGTTGCTTTGAGTGCCTTCTTCTTTGATGTTCTCTTCTTGGCTTGGGGACAATCACTCTTGTAGTGTCCCGGCTTTTTGCACTCATAGCAAATAACTTGGTCCCTTTTGGGTTCAAGTTTATTTTTTGTGTCATTTTTAAACTTGTTTCTCTTAATGAATTTTTTGAATTTCTTTGTTAGAAGTGCCAAGTCATCGTCATAGTCCTCATCACTTGAGTTTTCTCTCAAGTGGTCATCTAAAGTTCTAAGTGTCATATCCTTCTTGTTCTTTGGAAGGATGTCTTCTTGCTCTTAATGAGCCTTGCATGTCATTTCATAGGTCATTAATGACCCGATTAGTTTTTCAAGTAGAAAGTTGCTTAAATCTTTAGCCTCTTGAATAACAGTGACTTTAGGGTCCCAACTCTTACGAAGGGATCTTAGAATTTTATTCAAAAGTTCAAAATCCGAAAAACTTTTGCCAAGTCCTTTTAGACCATCGGCGACATCCGTGAAATAGGTGTACATGTCGCCAATAGTCTCGCTCGGTTTCATTCGTAAAAGTTCGAAAGAGTGTATCAAAAGATTGATTTTTGACTCTTTCACTCTACTTGTGCCTTCGTAAGTCACTTCGAGTGTATGCCAAATATCAAACGTGGATTCACAAACCGAAACACGATTAAACTCATTTTTATCAAGAGCACAAAATAAGGCATTCATAGCCTTTGCATTAAGAGCGAAAGTCTTCTTCTCCAATTCATTCCAATCGTTCATTGGAAGAGAATATTTCGAAAAACCATTTTCGACAAGATTCCAAAGTTCAAAATCCATTGAAATAAGGAAGATCCTCATTCGGGTCTTCCAATAGGTGTAGTCCGTCCCATTGAACATGGGTGGACGAGTAATAGAATGGCCCCTTTAGTTTTCGGTGTATGCAATCTCTCTTAGGTTTTAATCCGTTTGAGAGTGAACCCAGCTCTGATACCAATTGTTAGGATCAAGAGCACTAAGAGGGGGGAGGGTGAATTAGTGCAGCGGAAAACTTTCGACATAAAAAACACACGTTCATACAACAAGAGCAATTTCGGTAGAAAACCATATTTGTAAATCGCTTTAACTTGTGATCAAGCATAATGCAACTAAAGCAAATTTGTGGTGCAGTTTGCAGATATGATGGAATTTGGAATGTAAGCATAAACTGAAATATGATGTTCGTACGAAAAAACAGATTTACGTCTAAACACCGATACGGAAAATACTGAACTTTGAAACACGATCATAAAAGCGCAGAAAGCAGTAAGCTATTGAGGAGGTTTGCGGTAAAGATAATCTGCTCAAAGTAAATGCAAACCAAAGAACTCAGCGATTTTAGAGTGGTTCAGTCAAGCTTGACCTACATCCACTTCTGGCTTCCTCCTCCAACGAGGTCACCAACGTCCACTAGAGGCCTTCCTTCAACAGGTGAAGGCCAACCACCCTTTTACAGATTCACTCCTTTTGACAGGCTTAGGAGATAACCCTTACAAACTTTTCTCTCCTCTCTTGAAAGATCAGAACTTGGAAGAAAAGAGGGAGAAGAATTTTTAACTCTGTGAGCTCTAAAAATCACAGAGTAAGATCAGGATTTCGGTGGTTTTTATTGCACTTTCATTGCTAAAAGAGTGGGGTATTTATAGGCCTCAAACCAGTTTGAATTTGGAGCTAAAAACTGTCATCTCCCAGAATTCCGGGGTCTAGCGGTTGCACCGCCTAACTGGGGCTGTTGCACCGCTTGGCAGAGCTCGAAGACCGAACTCAGGCGGTGCCACCACCTGACTGGGGCGGTTGCACCGCTGTCAGAGGCAGTTGCACCGCCCAGTCTCGCTCGGAGACTAAGCCCTGGGCGGTGCCACCGCCGACCCAAGCTGTGCCACCTCTAGCCAAGATATTTGGGTCTGAATGGTTTGATCCATTCGGCCCAATTTGGTTCTTTCAGGGGCCCAACTGCCCCTAGATTATGTTAATGGGATCACCTCCCATTTCTCACTTAATCATCATGCTAACTACGACAATTCATAAGACATTTACCACAGCTTGCTCCGGTGCGTCAATCGCTTCTTCCGGCGAGCTTCCGGCGAACTTCCGTCGATCATCCGATGAACCCTCGGTGATGCTCCTGTGAACTTCCGGCAAACTCCTGGACTTGTGATGATCCACTTGGCGAGTTCCGATGAGCTTCTTTAGGCAAGCTCCTAGACTTCTCGGATTTGTTCCCGTAGAACCTCCGACGACCGTCCGGACTTCCGTCGAGCTCTCGAACTCCCAACGTGATCATAGTCTTTGACTCCAGCGTAACTCCTGCTGCATGTCTTACTTTCTATCGTAATTAATCCTACACACTTATCTCAACATATGGATTAGATAACAAATGACAATTGACGTCATCATCAAAATCTGAGATTCAACATTGTCGACATGTCGACCGACCCTTTGGCACGACATCCAATCTTCTGACATATTCTACTCTGACCCAACATGATTCTTTCTGCTTCAATTATCTCTCCTTGATCGAAGTTTCTTGCATCACTCAAAACATAAATCAGATAAACATTATCAATTGATTTCATAATCAAAATTCAATATTCAACCGTTCATAGGCTAGTCTTTTTTGTTTACCTCTCCTATTCTTCTCCTCTTCTCCTTCTCAAAGTAGGCCTAGAGTTTTGAGGAGCGTCGTCATAGCACTACTGTGTGGATCACCGCTAGAGAGAAGGGCACTTGACCTTCTTCACCCTCTCCTAGAGATATGTAGGGATTCAAGGATATATAATCTCCCTAGGTAACACAATCTTCACATACATAGTTTTCGATTTTGTGGTTTTTACACACCAATCTTCACACGACGACGAACACATCTTTGAGAAATTTGGATATTTTGTTTTATATTCTTCCACTGCATATGTGATGTGGCTCCTAGATTTTCCTACATATCCTATATGAATACTCCACTCTTTGATACCGGACTCATAGACCTAGAAGTTCCAGATCTAGCATAGTCGATCATTGGAAGTGGCAACTAAACTTACGAGGGCTATTAAGTATCGATAGAGGATCATCTACTCTCGGTGTCATAAAACAAATATACTATATGTTCTTGCTCAAACAAATCCCTAGCCAGGGTTATTCGAATTGAGAGAAAGAATTATCCGGGAGAATCCGATTAGAGCGAGACTCGAGTATATTTTGTATGGGCCTGACAGTACCATGCCTAGAATATTATCTTTAAGATATTAGATGAATGAGGGAGTATAGATATATGGTAATTGAGGATAGATATGTCCAATGAATTGGATTCCTCTATATCGTTTGAGGACTACAGCATAGTGGTTTAGTACATCCACAGTCGATAAGTCGAGTGAATTATTATGAAAATAATAATTTACTAAGCCAGAAGAAGTTTTGACAAGTACGACTCACGACCAGCTCGATATTAAGCCTAGAGGATCACACATATATGGTAGGTGTTGTAACGAGTAGAGGTTTGTATATAAGATATCCACTAAAACCCCTATCTTATTGGATATCTAATAAGCCCTTGAATTATTAAATCTTGTAGATAAGATCAAATAAAAGCTAATGAGAGATTATTTGATAAAGATCCACTAATCCAATAGGCTTGGACAATTGGACGAAGATCTAGTACTCAATAGAATATGATCTATTATGGTTAAGTTGACAATGGACTTCTATAAATGTTGCTAGTCATAGATGCCCTACAAGCCAATCACATGAGTGATGGCATGTGTGACTTGACACGTAGTCTTTTTATTTATTATTATATTTTGATATTTTATCACTTTATATTACTTATTTTTTGAATATATTATGATGTCCATAGATTTATGCAATGAGAATCGGATCATGATGAGATCACGATAATGAGACAGATTCACCTATAAACACAACCTAAATAATCCTGATCATAGGTTACTCGAGAGGGACATCGAGATAACCAGATAGACTGGTATGTTATATACCCGTCCATATGATGGATGTAGTTGGTCTCATAGCTGCTCGTGTAGGGACACTAAGGATATAGTACAGGTGTTCATTAGAAAATGAGTTCATTGATTGATCTGCTTACAAAATGTTGGATAGTTATGATACCTTATTGTTAGACAACGATTCTATAGTCCTAGTGGTATACGTGATCCTTAAACTTGAGAAGCCAATGATATCCTGTATGAGTATTCCACTCTTTAATACCATACTTATAGGTCTAGAGGTTCTAGATCTAGTACATCTGGTCATCGGAGTGGTAGCCAACCTTACGAGGATAATTGAGTATCGATAAAGGATCATCCACTCTCGTTGTCATAAGAGGAATGTCTCATATGTTCTTGCTTAGACAAATACCTAGCCAGTGTCATTCGGATTGAGAGAGAAAGAGTTCTCCAGGAGATTCCGATTAGAGTGAGACTCGAGTAGAAACCGTATAGGTCTGACAGCACCATACTAGGTATAGAGTCTCTAGGATATTAGATGGATGAGTGACTATAGGTATCGATAAATGAGGACAGACAAGTCCAATGGATTGGATTTCCTTGTATCGTCGAGGGACTACAACGTAGTGGCCTAGTACGTCCGTAGTCGATAAGTCAAGTGAATTATTATAGAGATAATAATCACTGAGCCAGAAGGAGTTCTGATAGATATGACTCATGGCTAGCTCGATATTGGGCCTAAAGGGTCACACACATATAGTAGGAATTGCGATGAATAGAGGTTCAGATATGAGATATCCGTCGGAGCCCCTATCTTATTGGATGTCCAATAAGCCACTGAATTATTGGATCCTATGGATGAGATCCAATAAGAGCCAATAAGAGATTATTGGATAGAGATCCACTAATCTAAGAGGCTTGGGTAGTTGGATAGATATCCAATACCCAATAGGGTAGGATCCATTAGGGTTAAGTTGATAGGGGACCTCTATAAATAGGAGGGAATCGGTAGTTCATAGGCTAGAGTCTTTTTGGTTTACCTCTCCTATTCTCCTCTCCTCCTCCTCAGAATAGGCCTGGAGTTTTGAGAAGCATCGTCGCAGCCCTGCTGTGTGGATCACCACTAGAGAATAGAGCACTTGACCTCCTTCATCCTCTCCTAGATATCTGTAGGGATTCAGGGATATACGATCTCCTTAGATAACACAATCTATCTTATACGTAGTTTTAAGTTTCACGGGTTTTTGTGCATCAATTATCATATGACGACGAACACGTATAGGAAATTTTGGGGTTTTTGTTTTATGTTCTTCTACTATGCATGTGATGTCACCCCTAAGATTTTCCAACAATAGTATCAGAGCTAGGTTATTCCTGTAAAAGATTGGTTTTGAACTACATGTATTGTGTTTGTGCAATGCTTTTAACATCAAAATTGTTGATGCAAAAGGTGAGAGAGGGCAGCAACTGTAGCTCCCCTCGCAGGTTTGCCAAAGGCTACTTGTAGAAGCACCGCGAGGTGCAGCGCCACGGGGCAACGACACCTATAGCCGCTGCACCCATGGGGTGAGGCTCCAGAGGGCAACAGCACCTGCGAGCAGAACTGCCCATAGGGGCGGTCGCCTGGCGTGGCAGCACCACCTACAGGCGCTACCCCGGGGGTAGAACCGCCCGCAGGTATAGTTCCTGCGGGCGAGCCACTCGCGGACACACTACCCATAGGCAAGCCGCCCACGAGTAGGAGCGGCATCCCCGCGCACCCCCACCGCACAGGCCACCGCTGGCAGGGTGGCAATGGTCGTAGCAGGGATGGGGAGGATTAAGGCATTTTCGGGCAAAAGATAGTTTTGCCTCTCAAAATTTTTGAAATTCCAAATTCTGTTCTTTGTCCAAATTATGAAAATGATCCTCAGAATTTAAAAAATTCCTTGCATGTCCCTAATTTCAAAAAAATTAATTAATTAAAAATTTTAATTGATTATTATCTTTATTATTATCTAATAGTCCTATATGATGATGATGCATTCATATGATGTATGATATATGGATAGATGATCATGGACCGTATGATGTGTGTACTTGTAATTATTATTATTGGGGCCTGCGAGCCTCCATTTTATTTCTCGTTTATTATCGGGTCTACGTATTTATGTTTAAATTATAATCACATAAGTGTTATATCTCGGATTTTGATGATGAAGTAAATTGTCATTTGTTATCTAATCCATATGTTGAGATAAGTGTGCAAGATTAACTACGATGAAAGTAAGACATGCAGTAGGAGTTGAGCCAGAGTCAAAGACTATGATCACGATGGGAGTTCGAGAGCTCGACGGAAGTCCGGACGGTCATCGGAGGTTCTACGGGAACAAATCCGAGAAGTCCAAGAGCTTGCCAAAAGAAGCTCGTCGAAACTCGCCAAGTGGATCATCGCAAGTCCAGGAGTTCGCCGGAAGTCCGTCGGAGCATCGCCGGAGGTTCGTCGGATGTTAGCCGGAAGTTCGCCGGAAGCTCGTCGGAAGAAGCGATTGATGCACCGGAGAAAGCTGTAGTAAATGTCTTAAGAATTGTCGTAGTTAGCATGTAGATTAAGTTAGGAATGGGAGGTGATCCCATTAACTTAATCTGGGGGCAATTGGGCCCTTGACAGACCCAAATTGGGTCGAATGGATCAACCCATTCGGACCAGAATTCCTACTAGGCGGTAGCACTGCCAGGGTTGGCGGTGGCACCACCCAAGAGAGGGTCTCCCAGGAAAGCTGGGCGGTGCAACCACCCCAGGCAGGCGGTGGCACCGCTAGGGCTCAGTCTCCGAGCGAGACTGGGCGGTGCAACTGCCCCAGGCAGGCAGTGGCACCGCCAGGGCTCAGTCTTCGAGCGAGACTGGGCGGTGCAACCGCCCCTATCAGGTGGTGGCACCGCCCAGAAGCTCAGTCTCCGAGCTTCCAAGCGATTGTACCGCCCCAGTCAGGAGGTGGTACCGCCAGGACCTCGGAAATCCGGGAAAAGACATTTTTGAGCTCCAAATTCAAACTAGTTTGAGGCCTATTTATACCCCACCCTTTCCTGCATGAAAAGGAACCAAAAATCCAATCTTACTCTGTGATTTTTAGAGCTCAAAAGTGTTGTAAAGGATAGAAGTTCTCCCTCTTTTTTCAAGTTTTGATCTTTCAAGAGGGGTGAGAAAAGTTTGTAAGGGTTGTCTCCTAAGCCCGTCAAAAGGAGTGAAACTTTAAAAGGGTGGTTGGCCTTCGCCTATTGAAGGAATGCCTCTAGTGGACGTCGGTGACCTCATTGGTGGAGGAAGCCAAAAGTGGATGTAGGTTAAGATTGACCGAACCACTCTAAATCTTGGTTTGTATTTACTTTGAGCATTTTATCTTTACTATAAACCTCCTCAATAGCTTACTGCCTTCTGCTCTTTTACGAACTCACTTTCAGGTTAAGTTTTCGAAAATAGTTTTACGTCAGAAATCGGTTTTATTGTACGAACATCATATTTCAGTTTGCGCTTACATTCTGATTTTTATCCAAACGGCAAACTTCCTGCTTTACTTTACTTCAAATACATTTCCGTAAGCTTTCAAAGTTATTATCGACACGAAACGACTTTTACGTCGGAATTGGATTTCAATGTACGAACGTAGTTTTAATCGTCGAAAGTTTTCCGCTGCATTAATTCAACCCCCCTCCCTCTTAGTCCTCTTGATCCTAACAATTGGTATCAGAGCGGGGTTACCTTTCAAACGGATTAAAACCCAAGAGAGATGGCATATGCCGGAAACTAAGAGGGCTACTCTATTACACGTCCACCCATGTTCAATGGGACGGACTACACCTATTGGAAGACCCGAATGAGGATCTTCCTTATTTCAATGGAATTTGAACTTTGGAATCTTGTCGAAAATGGATTTTCGAAGTCTTCTCTTCCAATAATCGATTGGAATGAATTGGAGAAGAAGACTTTCGCTCTTAATGCAAAGGCTATGAATGCCTTATTTTGTGCGCTTGATAAAAATAAGTTCAATCGTGTTTCGGTTTGTGAAACTGCGTTTGATATCTGGCATATACTTGAAGTGACTCACGAAGGCATAAGTAGAGTGAAAGAGTCAAAAATCAATCTTTTGATACATTCTTTTGAACTTTTTCGAATGAAACCGAGCGAGACTATTGGCGACATGTACACCCGTTTCACGGATGTCGTCAATGGTCTAAAAGGACTCGGCAAAAATTTTTCAGATTTTGAGCTCGTAAATAAGATTCTAAGATCCCTTCCTAAGAGTTGGGACCCTAAAGTCACTGCTATTCAAGAGGCTAAAGATTTAAACAACTTCCCTCTTGAAGAACTAATTGGGTCATTAATGACCTATGAAATGACTTGCAAGGCTCATGAAGAGCAAGAAGACATCCTTCCAAAGAACAGGAAAGATATAGCACTTAGAACTTTAGATGACCACTTGAGAGAAAACTCAAGTGATGAGAACTGTGACGATGACTTGGCACTTCTAATAAGGAAATTCAAAAAATTCATTAAGAGAAACAAGTTTAAAAGTGACACAAAATAAATTTGAACCCAAAAAGGACCAAGTTATTTGTTACGAATGCAAAAAGCCGGGACACTACAAAAGTGATTATCCCCAAGACAAGAAGAGAATATCAAAGAAGAAGGCGCTCAAAGCAACGTGAGATGACTCGAGCGCATCCGAAGAAGAGGAGTCCAACACCGAGCAAGTTGCTCATTACGCCTTAATGGTCATCAGAGAAGAGGTAACAAATTTAATTGATGTAGATTTATCATTTGATGAATTATTAAATGCCTTCCATGACTTATTTGATGAATGCAAAATAATTAATAAAAAATATAAATTGTTGAAAAATAAGCATGATAGTCTTGTTAGCAATTTTGATAAATTAAAAACTGAATATCACGATAGTTTAGCTCAATGTGAAAAATGCCATGATCTAGAAACTCTCCAAAAGGAAAACTTACTACTTAAGGACACCTTGAAGAAATTCAAGGTTGGTAGCAAGTCTTTGAACATGATCCTTGCAAACAAAGGTCACGTTCCCAAAAGAAGTGGAATCGGATTTGTGAGAAGTCCTCACCAAAATCCAACCACCTTCATAAAAGGCCCTATCTTACATGTTCAACACCAAAGCAAATGTAACTTTTGTTGCAAACATGGACATAAAACGTATTATTGTCCATTCAAGAAAATTAGTCCGAACAAACTGATTTGGGTTCCTAAAGGAACCATGATAAACTCTATGCAATATAATAAACAATGTAGATCAGTTTTTGAGGCACCCAAAAGTAAACGGGTACCTAAAAATCACCCCTTCTTATAGAAACATACACCATCAAAAGCTAGGAGCAAGAGATAATATTTTGCTTTTTGGGGACTCGATATTCATGACTCGAGATCCAAAAGAACACGTAATGCTCTCTAGCCTAAATAGTAAAAAGAGGATTAGAAAATTAATATTGCAGAGTGATACTAATACAATCCAGTTTAATCCCTTAGATTTTGAAACTCATAATTCTCCCTTCACATACCCTCCGAATTTCTGAACTCATCGAATTGATTTCTTCTTCGGATCCAACTATATCATTAACTTACGTCTTGCAAGTAAAGTTTGTCATAAACTTGCAAAGCTTACCAACTTGGATAATAAGTCATGAACATGTCTAAACTTGTGTATGACATTTAAAGTAGAATATGTGCGTCATAAGATCTATTTTGAACGTACGAAATTTCTCATCTTGAAATGGAAACTCTTACATAATTATGAAAGTAAAGTTGATTGCTCCACAAATGAAACCTCTCCTCAAGTTGAAAACATCCAAATCAGTCCATACAACCCCCAAACAAGTGCTCGCCACCTGTAGGCGGTGGCACCGCCCAGTTGGCGGTAGCACCGCCGGCTGTCACGGCTTGCAAGCAGTTGCACCGCCCCAGCCAGCGGTGCAACCGCCCGCAATCTTGCCCCTTTTTAAACCGAGCTAGGGCCGGCGGTGGAACCGACCCCAACTTACTCCCTTCCCCTCTTTACACCACCAAAGCTTCTCCACCTTCATTTCTCCCAAATACTCCTCATTTCAAAGCAAAAGATCAACAATCTCTCTTTCTCTTAAGGATCTCACTTAAGGTATTCTCTAAGAACCCTTTAAATTCTATTTTTGAGTCATTTACTCTTGCTCATTACTATCTTCTTAAATAGCAGTAGTTATGGGCTCTAGAAGATCCTCTAGGGACAAAGGGAAGAGGAGATTAGAAGAAGACTTTGATCTTACCCTTTTCGATTCAAAATATCATGCTGAAAATTTTTCTTCCTTCGAATTTAGAAGTGTCAATAAGGGAAAACATGTAGATCTACATGAACTAAGAGACTTAAAGACAATCCAATGGTTTACAAACTTAGATCTACTCCCAATTTTATAAATTAGTGAACCCATCTATCCAAGACTTGTTAGATTGTTTTACAACAATCTACAAGTAGATGAAGAAGAAAGAATGTCTACCTATCTCCTAGAACAACATATCTCCATTATGGATAGATTCATTTGCGACATGATAAGCATTCCCGTAAAAAATAGAGGTCTTTATTTTAAAGGATCGTTGGATAATGAAACAGTTGGGACAACATATGTTGAAGCCTTAGGAACAATTTTCGGTAATCCCAACTTAGTGATAGTTCCTAAAAGCTGTGAACATCTACTACCACTAAACACTAAGGTACTTCATCATATCATAACTAGCATCATTCTCCCTAAACAATACCATAATAATGAAGTAAGTTAAATGGAATTAGGAACCATGTATTGGATCATGAAAGGACATAACATCTATTTTGGTTACCTTATCCAACAAAACATGATAGAACTATCTAAGAAAGACATTATGCTTCCATATGGTGGTATAATCACTAGAATACTTAAAGTCTACAATATTCCAATACCACCCGACGAAGAAGTGATGAAAGTAGATAGGTTTAGCATAATAAATAAAAATCTACTTCACCGATTGAGATGTTTTTATAGAAACGGTAATTGGGTTAGAATGCCTGGAAGAACCGATCCCCCTCAACCTAAACCAAAACCCGAAACACCAGTCTTTAGGGATACTCAATCTCCTCTTATCTTTCCCTTTGAGGAAACACATCAATTTAAGCAAGCTCTTGCATCATCTATCGAAGACATTGGAATTCGGATGGACCGATTTGAACAAAGGCAAGATCCGCTTGAACATCGACAAGATCAAATCCTATCTGAACTGCAGCAAATTCATCGATAATTTGACTCTTTATTTAGGCACTTTAATTTTCCACCTCCTGAATAAGCTTGTATATGTGGACACAATCACCTCTTGTTATAACAATTACATTGTTGTAAACTCTTTATGTTACTCACCTTGATCACAATGCCTTGATGACTACTAATCTTTCATATGGTTACTTGATGTATTAATTGGTGAGAATATGCAGGGTTACGTTGCTCAATCTCATTACTCATTGTCGGATTTCATGTTGAAATTAAATGTTTCTATAATGCCTACTTTGAAAACCTTGTGTCTTGGTTTCCATGATAAATGTGATTTGAGAAAGTAATATAGCCATGAAATTGATGTAATTTCCACGATTTTAATGTGACATAATATTACCATGATGTTGATGTATTTCCATAATACTAAACATCAACTAGCTAATATTTTTACAGAACCTCTAAGGAAGAACAATTTGATTTCATTAGAAGAGAATTAGGAATGTTAATATGTTCGAATGCATAAAGTTGTTAAAATTATTTTTTGGACTTTATTGATTGAATGATCAAATCACTTGATTGTCATTACATGCCTAAAATTACATGTTGGAAATTATATTTTTTGGATACAAAATTTCCATAACAATGAGCATGTTTTGTCTTCATGATTATATTTGAAAATCTATAGTATAGTCTTGTCCGAATGCATGAAACTGTTAATTTCATTTTCGGATTCTCTTAACTAGTGGTATCCTAACAATTGGATTTTCTCGATACATTATCCTTTTCCGAACTTAATAAGCATATGTATATCGAGTTTGATTCTCATCATTGATTTTTGACATATGGAATCAACTAGCAAAAACATCTCTCATACACTTTTCATGTGAAAAATATTTTTTGAGAAATGGATTTGATAAAATGATTCCAGCATGTAAATTCCTTTTTGAAATATAGATGATAGTGTTTTTACTTGCAAGGATTTATTTCACATAAATATCTTGATCCTTGTAAAAATGGAATATGATTTAATCTCTCATCGATTTTAACTTCATTCAAAGTAAACTCACAAATAGCTTGTATCACAAATAGCCTTCCTCCTTCATGCAAAAAGATAATAACAAATGAAAAGGAAGAAGTATTAAAAGTTATCTCCATGTCATGTTTTCCTTGAGATGTTGGCATAATTCGTATCTTATCACTCACTGTTGAAAAATGACATGAACCTAGTTATGGTATGAATAAAACCGCACTTATGCTTAAAAATTGTTTATATCATTTTCCTTTTTGTTGATGATAAAGGGGGAGAGATATATGAATTGATGCTATGATTATGCCATGCTTGCATCATCGAAAATATATGAATTGATGATAACCATGCTTGCATCATATTAAGATATCAAGAACTTGCATCGTAATTTTACATGTTGATATCTTATGTTGAACTGCTACAATCATTCATATTTGAAATGTAAAACTTGAGAATGGATGTCAAGTCTTGACATTATTTTCAGTAAGATACATCATGATAGGAATCATGAGGGGAGTAGTTGAAAAGGTTAAGAGTTCTTAACTTATCAATAAGTCTATTGATTTCAAAGGCCTTGAATTCAAGAATGACTTATCTCAAGTATGGCATATAGATAGGGGGAGTTAAGGTTAACTCCGTTATCAATTGATTGTCATCATCAAAAAGTGGGAGATTGTTGTATCTCGGATTTTGATGATGAAGTCAATTGTCATTTGTTATCTAATCCATATGTTGAGATAAGTATGCATGATTAACTACGATGTAAGTAAGACATACAGCAGGAGTTGAGCCGGAGTCAAAGACTATGATCACGTTGGGAGTTTGAGAGCTCGACGGAAGTCCGAACGGTTGTCAGAGGTTCTACGGGAACAAATCCAAGAAGTCCAGGAGCTTGCCAAAAGAAGCTCATCGGAACTCATCAAGTGGATCGTCGTAAGTCCAAGAGTTTGCCGGAAGTCGCGGATGTTCGCCGGAAGCTTGCCGGAAGAAGCGATTGATGCACCGGAGCAAGCTGTAGTAAATGTCTTAAGAATTATCGTAGTTAGCATGTCGATTAAGTTAGGAATGGGAGGTGATCCCATTAACTTAATCTGGGAGCAATTGGTCCCTTAACAGACCCAAATTGGGCCGAATAGATCAGCCCATTAGGACCAGAATTCCTACTAGGCGGTGGCACCGCCCAGGAGAGGGTCTCCCAAGAAAGCTGGGCGGTGCAACCGCCCCAAGCAAGTAGTGGCACCGCCTGGGCTCAATCTCCGAGCGAGACTGGGCAGTGCAACCGCCCCAGGCAGGCAGTGGCACCACCAGGGCTCAGTCTCCGTGCGAGACTGGGCGGTGCAACCGCCCCTATCAGGTGGTAGCACCGCCCAGAAACTTAGTCTCCGAGCTGCCAGGCAGTTGTACCGTCCCAGTTAGGAGGTGGTACCGCCAGGACCTCGGAAATCCGGGAAAAGATATTTTTGAGCTCCAAATTCAAACTAGTTTGGGGCCTATATATACCCCACCCTTTCCTGCATGAAAGGGAACTGAAAATCCAATCTTACTCTATGATTTTTAGAGCTCAAAATTGTTGTAAAGGCTAGAAGTTCTCCTCCCTCTTTTTCCACATTTTGATCTTTCAAGAGAGGAGAGAAAAGTTTGTAAGGGTTGTCTCCTAAGCCCGTCAAAAGGAGTGAAACTGTAAAAGGGTGGTTGGCCTTCGCCTATTGAAGGAAGGCCTCTAGTGGATGTCGGTGACCTCATTGGTGGAGGAAGCCAAAAGTGGATGTAGGTCAAGATTGACCGAACCACTCTAAATCTCGGTTTGCATTTACTTTGAGCATTTTATCTTTACTACAAACCTCCTCAATAGCTTACTGCCTTCTGCTCTTTTACGAACTCACTTTCAAGTTAATTTTCTGAAAACGGTTTTACGTCGAAAATCGGTTTTATCGTACGAACATCATATTTCAGTTTGCACTTACATTCTGATTTCTATCTTAACTGCAAACTTCCTACCTTACTTTATTTCAAATACATTTTCGTAAGCTTTCAAAGTTATTATCTGTATGAAACGACTTTTACGTCGGAATCGGATTTCAACGTACGAACTCAGTTTTAATCGTCGAAAGTTTTCCACTGCACTAATTCACCCCCCCCCCCCCTCTTAGTGCTCTTGATCCTAACAATAAGAAGGTATAGCAAGAGCGTGGATACAATAGCGAGATTCACGAGACGGACGATTACGATGTATGGAGATGCATTGAGATGCCGATGGAACCGACGAGGATGAGATGGACGATCACAGGGCATTGAGATGCACTACTGCACACATAAATCTTGATGTAAGTGATTAGGCCCACTAGCTCGGGCCTGATCATATTAGGTTGTGGTCCATGATCATCCAGTATGATTGCTCATGTGATGTATGATTACTGATACACCTACTAGATATGTATATATATTTGCATGTGATATAGATATATATATTAAATATATATGTATGTGACATGTCATATTATAAGACTAAATCAAAGAAACTCTTCTCTCAATAATATTAAGTCGGTACATGTGAGGCAATTAGATTAACCCACGTGGCCTTCCATTGTTATAAGTAGAGATCGATTCTCGGTGTAGATTGAGTTGGTTGAGTTCCTCGAGGCTCACCTATATCGCGATTCGCTATCTTCCCTATGACATAGAGATGTTATCGGTAATCTGAGGACATAGTATGCTTGGTTGAGTCCCTCGAGAGTATATCATCGAATTAGACTCATCTTGTTACAATGGTGTTAACTGAACATCATAGTTGGTTGAGTCCCTCGAGACCACGGTGACTCGAGGCCGAGCAATACGAGAATCATAAGGAGTTGTGATCGGTAAGAATTGCCTACCTTTTATGCTTAGTGTGATTGTTCGAGTCCCTCGAGGTTACACTAAGACGGTGATGTTAGGATCAAGAACACTAAGAGGGGGGGGGGTGAATTAGTGCAGCGGAAAACTTTCTACATTTTAGAACTGAGTTCGTACGACAAAGCTGATTTCAACAGACACTTCCATTCGTAAATCACTTTAACTTGTGATTAGGCAAGAGGCAATTAAAACGAATCTGTTAAGGCAGTTTGCTGTTATGATAGAAATCAGAATGTAAGCGCAAACTGAAATACGATGTTCGTACGAGAAAATCGATTTACGTCTAAACACGAGTCGGAAAGTATTGAGCTTAGAAACACAGACGTAAAAGCGCAAAGGCAGTAAGCTTTGAAGGAGGTTTGCAGTAAGGATAATAAGCTCAAAGTAAATGCAAACCAGAGAGCAGCGCGATTTAGAGTGGTTCGGTCAATCTTGACCTACATCCACTTTTGGCTTCCTCCACCGATGAGGTTGCCGACGTCCACTAGAGGCCTTCCTTCAATAGGCGAAGGCCAACCACCTTTTTACAGATTCAATCCTTTTGACGGGCTTAGGAGACAACCCTTACAAACTTTTCTCTCCTCTCTTGAAAGATCTGAAGTTGGAAGAAAAGAGGGAGAAGAACCTTTAGCTTATTACAACACTTTTGAGCTCAAAAATCTCATAGTAAGATCAAGATTTTGATGGTTTTTCATTACTCTTTCATTACTGAAAGAGTGGGGTATTTATAGGCCCCAAACCAGTTTGAATTTGGAGATCAAAACTGCCAATTCCTGGAATTTCGGGGTCTGGCGGTTGCACCGCTGTAAGAGCTCGAAGACTGAGCTCTTGGGCGGTGCCACCGCTTGTTGGGGGCGGTTGCACCACCTGGCACAGCTCGGAGACCGAGCTCAAGCGGTGCCACCGCCTAACTGGGGCAATTGCACCGCCCAGCCAAAGCTCGGAGACCGAGCCCTGGGCGGTTCCACCGCCTGTTAGGGGCGGTTACACCGCCTAGCCAGAGCTCGGAGAATGAGCCCTGGGCGGTGCCACCGTCGACCCAGGCGGTGCCACCTTTGGGCAAGAGATCTGGGTCCGAATGGGTTGATCCATTCGGCCCAATCTCGTTCTTTCAAGGGCCCAATTGCCCCTAGATTAAGTTAATGGGATCACCTCCCATTTCTAACTTAATCATCATGCTAACGACGGCAATTCTAAGGACAGCTTGCTCCAGTGCGTCAATCGCTTCTTCCAGCGAGCTTCCGGTGAACTTCCGTCGATCATCCGATGAACCCTCGGTGATGCTCCTACGGACTTCCGGCAAACTCCTGGACTTGCGAAGATCCACTTGGCGTGTTCCGACGAGCTTCTTTTGGCAAGCTCCTGGACTTCTCGGATTTGTTCCCGCAGAACCTCCGACGACCGTCCGAACTTCCGTCGAGCTCTCAAACTCCCAACGTGATCATAGTCCTGACTCCGGCACAACTCCTGCTGCATGTCTTACTTTCATCGTAGTTAATCTTGCACACTTATCTCAACATATGGATTAGATAACAAATGACAATTGATGTCATCATCAAAATCCGAGATTCAACAATCTCCCCCTTTTTGATGATGACAATCAATCGATAACGGAGTTAACCTTAACTCCACCTATCTATGTGCCATAATTGAGATAAGTCATTCTTGAATTCAAAGCCTTTGACTTCAAGAGATATATTGATAAGTTAAAGTCATTTAACCTTATCAATACTCCCATCATGATTCCTATCATGATGTATCTCTTTGTATGATGTCAAGACTCGACATCCATTTTCAAATTTCAAATGTGAATTGTTGTAATGATAGCAATTCATTATATGGAAAGATATCAACATGTAAAATTACAATACAAGTTCTTGATATCTTAATATGATGCAAATATGGCAATCATAGTAAACATGGCATAGCATCAATAATCATATGTCTGTTTCTTTTAACATAATATGGCATTTATAGTATCAATTCATATACTTCTCCCCCTTTGTCATCAACAAAAAGGAGAACGATATATGCATCTTTTGAATATACATGTGATGCCATAAGTAGGTTCATGTCATTTATAGGATACAAACATCTCAAGAAGACCATGACATGGAGAGTATATACATAGAATGAAAACTTCTTCCTTGTTATTATTCTTTTTGCATGAAGGAGGAATGCCATTTGTGTAGTTCAAATCGATAGCATGCTTTAAAAGGATCAAAATATTTATGTGAGTAAAGTCCTTGTAAAAAAAATATCTTTCTTAAGCAGGAATCATCAATTTTATTTTTCAAAGACAATATTCTTGTCAAGAATGTGAATCAAAATCCGAAATAGAATAATGAAATCCAATTGGAACCAAAAATTTACTTTAACACTTTCATGAGGACATGCTCATCGTTTATGATGATTTTTCCAAGATGTTATTTTTGTCATGTAATTCAATCAATAAAGTCCAAATAATAATTTTAACAAGTTTATACATTCGGACACATCAACATTCCTAATTCTCTTCTTATGAAATCAAACTGTTCTTCACTTAGAGATTTTGTAAAAATATCAGCTAGTTGATGCTTAGTATCTATGAATTCTATAATTACATTATGATTAGTAACATGATCTCGTATAAAGTAATGTCTAATATCAATATGTTTTGTTCTTGAGTGTTGAATGGGATTCTTTGTTAAGCATATTGCACTCGTGTTATCACATTTAATGGGAATGTTTTTAAGATGGACTTTATAATCTTCTAAGGTGTTTTTCATCCACACAACTTGTGCACAGCATGCACTAGCTGCAATATATTCAGCTTCAGTTGTTGATAGAGCAACCGAGTTTTGTTTCTTAGATGACCAGGAAACAAGAGAATGTCCCAAAAATTGACATGTTCCTGATGTGCTTTTTCTATCTAGTCTACACCCAGCAAAATCCACATCAGCATAAGTAATTAACTGAAAATTTTTGGATTTTGGATACCATAATCCTAGATTTGTGGTTCCTTTAAGATATCTAAGTATTCTTTTAACTGCTTTGAGATGAGATATCTTAGGATTCGATTGAAACCTAGCACAAAGTCCTACACTAAACATAATATCCAGTCTGGTTGCAGTTAGATAAAGTAAACGTCCTATCATACCCCTATCAGTTTTTTGATCGAAGCTTTCTCCACTTTCATCAACTTCCAACTTCGTGGAGTGCTCATAGGAGTGTTAACAGCTTTTGAGCTATTCATATTGAATCTATTTAGCAGATCTAGGGTATATTTAGTTTGACTAATAAAGATGCCATTACTTAGTTGCTTAATTTGTAAGCCTAAGAAAAAGATTAACTCTCCCATCAAACTCATTTCAAATTCGAGACTCATAGTTTTAGCAAAAGATTCACAAAGAGATTCATTCATAGAACTGAAGATAATGTCATCAACATAGATCTAAACAATGAGAAAGTTATTTTCAAAATTTTTGATAAATAATATAGTATCGACCTTGCCTTTTGTAAAATTATTTTCAATAAGAAAAGTACTTAGTCTGTCATACCGAGCCCTTGGGGCTTGTTTTAAACCATAAAGAGCTTTGGTTAATTTAAATATATAATTAGGGAGGCTATTATTTTCAAATCCGGGAGGCTGTTCAACATAAACTTCTTCAGAGATAAAGCCATTTAGAAAAGCGCTTTTAACATCCATTTGAAATAACTTAAAATTATTATTACTAGCATAGGCAAGGAGTATCCTTATGGCTTCTAATCTAGCCACAGGAGCGAAGGTTTCTTCGTAATCGATACCTTCTTCTTGGTTGAAACCTTTGGCCACTAGTCTAGCCTTGTTTCTTACCATGATACCATATTCATCTTGCTTGTTTCTAAAGACCCATTTAGTACTAATAACTAAATGGTCATTTGGCCTAGGAACAAGCTTCCACACCTCATTTCTCTCAAATTGATTTAACTCATCTTACATTACGATAATCCATGAATTATCTTTCATGGCTTCGTCAATACATTTAGGTTCAATTTGGGAGAGAAAAGCGGCGTTGGCACAAGAATTTTTAAAAGATGAACGTGTTTGAACCCCCTTAGATGTGTCTCCTAGGATTAGCTCCTTAGGATGATCATCTACATACTTCCAGTCCTAAGGTAAGGAAGTTTTGGAAGTGGATGCATCATCATCAAAGTTGCTAGTTGGAGAAGGGGTTTCATTTAAATTCAAAAAATCGAAATTAACATCATCATCAAAGTCATTTTTCTTGATTTCGGAAATCTCATTGAAAACAACATGAATTGATTCTTCTATTATTAAAGTCCTTTTATTGAAGATAAGAAAAGCTTTAGAAACCGAAGAATAACCAAGAAAAATTTCTTCATCGGATTTAGCATCAAATTTTCCTAAGGCATCTTTCTCATTCAAGATAAAACAATTACACCCAAAAACTTTAAAATATGAAACATTAGGTTTTTTATTGTTCCACAACTCATAGGGAGTTTTGGTAAGGGTCTTACTAAAACTCTATTCAAAATATAGCATGTAGTCTTTACAGCTTCGGCCCAAAAATATTTGGGTAGGCTTTGTTCATTCAACATGGTTCTTGCCATTTCTTATAAATTTCTATTCTTTCTTTCTACTACTCCATTTTGTTGAGGATTTCTTGGAGTAGAGAAGTTGTGGTTGAATCCATTAGATTCACAGAATTCTTGGAAATCACGGTTTTGAAATTCACCACCGTGATCACTTCGAATTGATGAAATCATAAACCCTTTTTCATTTTGAACAAGTATGCAAAACTTGGTGAAATATCTAAAGCATTCATTTTTGTGTTTCAAAAAATAAGTCCATGTGTATCTACTATAGTCATCTACAATGACGAGGGCGTATTTGCTACCTCCTAGGCTTGATGTAGAGATTGGTCCGAATAAGTCCATATGGATCAATTGTAAGGGCCTTGATGTGCTTATTTGATTCTTAGATTTGAAACTACTCTTAATCTGTTTTCCTAATTGACAAGCATCACACACATTATCCTTGATGAACTTGATGTGAGGAATTCCTCGTACAAGTTCTTTGGATGATATTTGAGTAATTAGTTTCATGCTAGCGTGACCTAATCTTTTGTGCCATAGCCAAGCATCCTCATTTAAAATCGAAAAACACATTTCATTACACAAATCATTGATGTCGATGGTGTATACATTATTTTGTTTTAATGCTATCATAGATGTGTTGTTGTGTGATTTTTTAAGGATGCATGCATTAGATTCGAATTTGACAATATATCTTTTATCACATAATTGACAAATGCTCAAGAGATTATGTTTTAAACCATAAACAAACAAAACATCTTCAATAAAGAAGTTGGATTTGTTACCTATGGTTCATTTGCCAATGATTTTACCCTTGTTGTTATCTCCGAAGGTGACATACCCTTCTTCTATGCTAGTGAGCTTAGAGAATTGAGATGGATCTCCGGTCATATGTCTTGAGCATCCACTATCAAGGTACCATCTCTTGCTCCTAGTTTGTGATGGTGTATGTCTCTATAAGAAAGGATAATTTTTAGGTACCCATTTACTTTTAGGTGCCTCAAAAGTTAATCTATATTGTTTGTCATGTTGCATAGAGTTTATCATGGTTCCTTTAGGAACCCAAATTAATTTGTTCGGACTAATTTTCTTGAATCGACAATAATGTGTTTTGTGTCCATGCTTGCAACAAAAGTTGCATTTTCTTTGGTGTTGAACATGTAGGATAGGGCCTTTTACAAAGGTTGTTGGATTTTAGTGAGAATTTCTCACGAATCCGATTCCCCTTCTTTTGGGAACGTGACCATTGTTTGTAAGAATCATGTTCAAAGACTTGCTACCAACCTCAAATTTCTTCAAGGTGTCCATGAGTAGCAAGTTTTGCTTTTGGATAGTTTATAGATCATGGCATTTGATACAAGAGCCTAAACTATCATGATATTCAGTCTTTAACTTATCGAAATCACAATTAAGACTATCATGCTCCTTTTTTAGCAATTTGTATTTTCTACTAATAATCTTGCATTCATCAAATAAATCATGGAAGGCATTTAATAATTCATCAAATGATAAATCTGCATCAATTAAATTTGTTACCTCCTCTCCGATAGTCATTAAGGTGTAATGAGCAACTTGCTCGGTGTTGGACTCCTCTTCTTCGGATGCGCTCGAATCATCCCATGTTGCTTTGAGCGCCTTCTTCTTTGATGTTCTCTTCTTGGCTTGGGGACAATCACTCTTGTAGTGTCCCGGCTTTTTGCACTCATAGCAAATAACTTGATCCCTTTTGGGTTCAAGTTTATTTTTTTTGTCATTTTTAAATTTGTTTCTCTTAATGAATTTTTTGAATTTCTTTGTTAGAAGTGCCAAATCATCGTCACAGTCCTCATCACTTGAGTTTTCTCTCAAGTGGTCATCAAAAGTTCTAAGTGTCATATCCTTCCTGTTCTTTGAAAGGATGTCTTCTTGCTCTTCATGAGCCTTGCATGTCATTTCATAAGTCATTAATGACCCGATTAGTTCTTCAAGAGGGAAGTTGCTTAAATCTTTAGCCTCTTGAATAGCAATGACTTTAGGGTCCCAACTCTTAGGAAGGGATCTTAGAATCTTATTTACAAGCTCAAAATCTAAAAAACTTTTACCGAGTCCTTTTAGACCATTGACGACATCCGTGAAACGGGTGTATATGTCGCCAATAGTCTCTCTCGGTTTCATTCGAAAAAGTTTGAAAGAGTGTATCAAGAGATTGATTTTTGACTCTTTCACTCTACTTGTGCCTTCGTGAGTCACTTCGAGTGTATACCAAATATCAAATGCGGTTTCTGTTAGAACCCTTGTAGATTCTAAACTTGGGGTTGATCTCTTAGGGGATCGGCCTCCTTGGAACTCTATAGGGGATTCTCCCTCCAAGTTGCTGCTCAAAGGCTGCAGAAAAGATTCATCTATTGCTTAACAAAAGAGAAGGAATACATGGCTATTTATAGGGCTTCTAAACCCTAACTCCGAATAGGACTCCTACTTAAGACTCTTACTTCTAACCAAATCCTAATATGACTCCTACTCAAGACTCATATTCCCTTACAACTCCTAATTCTTCTCTAAGAAAAAACCTCCTAATAGAATGTCCCTCTCAATTAGGACTCTCCTAGTTAGAGTCCTAATAGAGTGTCCCTCTCAATTAGGACTCTCCTAGCTAGAGCCCTAACAGAATGTCCCTCTCAATTAGGACTCTCCTAGCTAGAGTCCTAACAGACCCGCCCTCTTCAAATCAACCTTGTCCTCAAGGCTGAGATTCCATGAACTCAGGGAACCGGGTCTTCAACTCCTCATATGGTTCCCATGTGGCGTCTTCAAGTGGTAGATTATTCCAATGCACTAGTACTTCAGTAGAGGGATGTCGACGACGCATCACGATCCTGCGATCGAGGATAGCCTGTGGTTGGGCTTGAATAACTCCATCCTCAGTTGTGTTGGGCAGTTGGATCTGGGGTGACTCGTGTTCTCCCAACTTGGGCTTTAGGCATGATACATGGAAGACAGGGTGAATTTTGGCATCCTCAGGTAATTTAAGTCTGTATGTCATAGCTCCAATACGCTCTGTGATCTGATAGGGCCCATAAAAACATGGGGATAGCTTCATGGAGGCTCGAGTGTTGATAGAGAGTTGCTTGTATGGTTGTAGGTGAAGATAAACCCAATCTCCCACTGAAAATTCTCTTTCACTTCTTCGTGCGTCGGCTTGCTGCTTCATTCTGGCTTGAGTGGTAGAGAGATTATCTTTTAACAGTTGTAAGAGTTTGTCCCTATCAATCAATTCTTGGTCAACCTGATCTACCTTGGCCGAGCCAATTATATACTTTGGAATCACAAGTGTTGGTCGACCATACAATGCCTCATAAGGGGCACATTTTGTAGATGAATGATATGTAGTATTATACCACCATTCGGCTCAGGGAAGCCATTTCGCCCACTCTTTTGGTCGGTCGCTAGCGAAACACCGGAGGTACGTCTCTAAGCACCTATTTACCACCTCTGTTTGGCCGTCAGTTTGTGGATGATACGCTGTGCTCATCTTGAGTTTGGTGCCTTGTAACTGAAATAACTCGGTCCAAAATTTACTAGTGAAGATCCTGTCACGATCACTTACGATGGACCTTGGCATCTCATGCAGTTTAACAATATTTTCTATGAAAATCTGGGCAATACTAGCAGCAGTGTAGGGATTTCTCACAGCACAAAAATGAGCATATTTCGTAAGTCGATCAACCACCACGAGAATCGTGCTTTTACCTTTGGAAGATGGCAGCCCTTCAATAAAGTCCATGGAGATGTCAGTCCACACTGTGTTTGGTATGGGTAGTGGTTGTAGCTTCCCTGGATTTGCCACAGTTTCACCCTTGTGCTGTTGACATATATCACATTGTGCCACATATTCAGCAATAATTTTTTTCATCCCTCTCCAATAAAAATTTTGCTTCACTCTTTTGTAGGTTCTTAGGAATCCAGAGTGCCCTGCTGATGGTATCGAGTGCATTTCATGCAAGATGATTGCGATGCAAGGGGAGTCAGGTATAAGCACAATACGACCTTTGTAGCGTAAATCCCTCGAATCCCAAGTGTAGTGGGCTATTGCACTTGTGTCCTCTTCCAATTTTTTTATTATCTTGCTGATCTCTGGATCCTTCTTACATTCTTCCCTAATGTCCTCGAGGAGACCGGTGGTAGGAAGGGAGATGGCTGAAACCTTAGCTTGTTCAGGTAGCTGTGAGAGTGCATCTGCAACAACGTTTTCTTTCCCCTTTTTGTAAATAATTTCATAATCAAATCCAAGAAGTTTGGTTACCCATTTTTGCTGCTCAGGGGATGATATCTTTTGCTCAAAAAAGTACTTGAGGCTTTTATGGTCAGTTTTAATTTGAAATCGCCGGCCGATCAGGTAGGGTCTCCACCTTGTTACTGCGTGTACAATGGCAAGCATCTCCTTATCATATACTGACATATTTTGATGGGAGAGAGATAATGCCTTGCTAGTATATGCGAGTGGTCGATCATTTTGCATAAGAACGGCTCCAATTCCGACTCCAGATGTGTCGGCCTCAATGATGAAGGGTCTATTGAAATCTGGTAGCACAAGCACCAGCGTCGTTGTCATGGCTGCTTTAAGTTTGTCGAAGGCAGCAGAGGCTTTGTCCGACCATTGGAAAGCATATTTTTTCAGTAAAGAAGTGAGTGATGCACTGATCTTCCCATAGTCCTTAACAAATTTTTGGTAGTAACCCGTTAGTCCAAAGAACCCCCGCAATAATTTCACGTTTGTAGGTTTCGGCCAGCCTTGCATTGCCTCAATTTTTGTTGGGTCTACCGCCACTCCTTCTTCTGATATTATATGCCCAAGGTACTCTACTTTTTGCTGAAGAAAGCTGCACTTTGGTTGCTTAACAAAAAAGAGTATTCTCCCGAAGGATCGTCAAAACAATCCGTAAATGCTGAAAGTGAGTCTCAAGAAAAGGGCTGTAAACGAGAATATCATCGAAAAATATCCGCACAAATTTATGAAGAAAGCTCTGAAATAAATCATTCATGAGACTTTGAAAGGTTGAAGGAGCATTAGTGAGTCCAAAAGGCATTACCAAGAATTCATAATGGCCATCATGTGTGCGAAATGCAGTTTTTGGAATGTCATCGTCACATACCCGAATTTGGTGGTAACCGGATCGGAGGTCCAACTTCGTGAAGACTCGAGCTCCTTTCAATTCATCAAGAAGTTCATCCACCACTGGTATTGGGTATTTGTCTTTGACGGTGATGCTATTTAAAGCTCAGTAGTCGATGCACATCCGTCAAGTTCCGTCCTTCTTGCGTACAAGTAGCACCGGTGAGGAATAGGGGCTGCAACTTGGTCGAATCACCCCTGTTTCAAGCATCTCCTTTACGATCTTTTCAATTTCATCTTTCTGGAGGTGAGGATATCGGTATGGTCGAGTATTCGCTGATGGCTTGCCCGGAAGGATTGGAATTCGATGGTCATGTTGCCGAGAAGGAGGAAGACCGCGCGGTTCAGCAAATATGTCGGCTAATTCAGTAAGCAATTGGGCAAGATTTTGATCTTCAAATTCTATTTTCTTCCCTTGGTTGCTGCTGGAGATGCATCAAAAAGGCACCATTTACCTTATGTAAAACTTTCTCCATTCGTTGGGTCGAAACAGTGGTAACGTTGCTTCCGCGCTTCCCGCGTAGGATGATCTGTTTGCCCTTATAGTAGAATTTCATAATTAATTTAAAAAAGTTCCAAGAGACATCACCTAGTGTAGTCAGCCATTCTATACCAAGCACTGCCTCATAGTCATCGATTGGTAGGAGGAAGAAATCGGTGATAATTTCTTGGTCTTGCAGTAATAGTTTCACCTGCGGGCATCTTTGGTCGCACTTTAGGATTCTGCCGTCGGCAACCTTTACATCGAACTTGCTGCAACCTTCAATATGCAGTGCCATCCGAGCAGCAACCTTACTATTCAGGAAGTTATTAGTGCTACCTGTGTCGATGAGAACAGTGATCGGCTGTTGTTTGAGAAGGCCTCCAACTTTCATCGTTTGCGGATTTGAGTAGCCGGCTAGTGCGTGTACCGTAATGTCGGTCGATTGTGGCTCTTCTTCCATATCTTCTTCTTCATGTTCAAGGCTCTCTTCTAGATGTTCAATGACCTCTTCTTCTACTGTTTCAATCATAAGAAGTCTACCTTTTTTACAGTGATGCTCGTGGCTCCACGGCTCGTCGCAATGCCAACACAACCCCTTCGCAGATCGCTCCCGAAGTTCTTCTCTTGTTAACCTTTTCGGTGCATGGACTCGGTTGATAGTAGGGGGGGCTGAGGGCTTTAGTATTATAGGTCATGGAGTGATCCAAGTCCTCCGGGCTTCATGGTTCAATCGCTCTTCTTGAAGTCTTGCGAAAGAGATGGCTGCCATAAGCGTGTATGGTTGTCGCGCCTTAACTTCTCCCCGGATCTCCGGCTTTAAGCCCTCAATAAAGGTCCCCAATAGTTATTTTTTAGACCAATCACGAGTTTGATTAGATAATCTTTCAAACCTAGTTTGGTACTCCTGAATGGTGGAGGTTTGTCGGATCTTTGCTAGTTGTCCGTCAATGTTCTCGTAATAAGTTGGTCCGAAGCGGATCAGTAGTCCTTCTTTGAATTGTCGCCATGAAAGGGCTCCATAAGTGTGTTCAAACCAGTCAAACCATTGTATGGCATCCCCTTCAAGATGTATAGCTGCAATTTCCACCATGGATGCATCCGTAGTTTTATGGTACCGAAAATATCACTCCGTGTGCGAGATCCAACCAATTGGGTCTCCTTCTTCCCATCTAGGGAAGTCCACTCTCATGCGCGAATAGTTGGGGTCGGTCATAGAACCTCCCCTCTCTTGGAAGTCATCTCTTTGAGCATGATGTGATTGGTTAGAGCTCTCTCCTTGATGTGATTTCTTCGGGCTTGGTGGTCGGTCCAAACTGAATTCGGTAAGGAGAGTCTGAATCTTATCCTCCATTCGTACCTCAAAGGCTTCAAATTTAGCATTGATTGCCTCCTCAGATGCCATAGTATATGACTCCAAATCTATGATGTTAAAATCTCTCTTTTGTTGATGAGTTAAAGGCATGTATAGGTTTGATAGAAATCAGTGAAAGTTTGCTGCAGAATTGTATTGTCTTATAAGAGTAGAATTATCGTCGAAGAAACAGTGGTTTCTCAACGAAATCTCCACAAAAAATTTAAGAGATTTGAGGAGAGAGTTGACAGCAATATCTCAGTTTATATGACAGCAAGGATGTCCATCAAAAAAATTTCGGTAGTAACAGCAAGAAAATTGGTGTAAGTTGCGATAGCAGAATTCTCGTTGAAAAATTTCATCAACGTACGATTAAAATTTGCAGCAATATAGGAACGAAATTATTTTTTTTTTTTTGGATTTTCGGATAGGGATAAATAAATTGCAGCAGTAGTAAGGTAGGAAACCAGAACTTGTTGCAATTCACGGGGAGATCAAAGGATGATCTGTAGTGGTAGAGATGATGGCGGAATTTGGCGACGATCTTTTAAGCAATTGTGGGAATTGCTTTGGATGGTTGTGGAGGGTTGATGGATGGCTATGAAAGGGCAGCGAGATGCCAAGAACGGTGCTCTGATACCAAGTGTTAGAACCCTTGCAGATTCTAAACTTGGGATTAATCTCTTTAGGGGATCGGCCTCCTTGGAACTCTATAGGGGTTCCTCCCTCCAAGTTGCTGCTCAAAGGCTGCAGAAAAGATTCATCTATTGCTTAACAAAAGAGAAGGAATACATGGCTATTTTTAGGGCTTCTAAACCCTAACTCCGAATAGGACTCCTACTTAAGACTCTTACTTCTAATCAAATCCTAATATGACTCCTACTCAAGACTCCTATTCCCTTACAACTCCTAATTCTTCTCTAAGAAAAAACCTCCTAACAGAATGTCCCTCTCAATTAGGACTCTCTTAGTTAGAGTCCTAATAGAGTGTCCCTCTGAATTAGGACTCTCCTAGCTAGAGCCCTAACAGAATGTCCCTCTCAATTAGGACTCTCCTAGCTAGAGTCCTAACAGTTTCACAAACCGAAATACGATTAAACTCATTTTTATCAAGCGCACGAAATAAGGCATTCATAGCCTTTGCATTAAGAGCGAAAGTCTTCTTCTCCAATTCATTCCATTCGATCATTGGAAGAGAAGATTTCGAAAAACCATTTTCAACAAGATTCCAAAGTTCAAAATCCATCGAAATAAGGAAGATCCTCATTCGGGTCTTCCAATAGGTGTAGTTCGTTCCATTGAACATGGGTGGACGTGTAATAGAATGGCCCTCTTGATTTCCGGCGTATGCCATCTCTCTTGGGTTTTAATCCATTTGAGAGTGAACCGAGCTCTGATACCAATTGTTAGGATCAAGAGCACTAAGAGGGGGGGGGTGAGGGGGGGGGTGAATTAGTGCAGCGGAAAACTTTCTACGTTTTAGAATTGAGTTCGTACGACAAAGCCGATTTCAGCAGAAACTTTGATTCGTAAATCACTTTAACTTATGATTAGGCAAGAGGCAGTTAAAATGAATCTGTTAAGGCAGTTTGCTGTTGTGATATAAATCAGAATGTAAGCGCAAACTGAAATACGATGTTCGTATGAGAAAATCGATTTAAGTCTAAACATGAGTCGGAAAGTATTGAGCTTGGAAACACAGACGTAAAAGTGTAGAAGGCAGTAAGCTTTGAAGGAGGTTTGCAGTAAGGTTAATAAGCTCAAAGTAAATGCAAACCAGAGAGCAGCGCGATTTAGAGTGGTTCGGTCAATCTTGACCAACATCCACTTCTGGCTTCCTCAACCGATGAGGTTGCCGACGTCCACTAGAGGCCTTCCTTCAATAGGCGAAGGCCAACCACCTTTTTACAGATTCACTCCTTTTAACGGGCTTAGGAGACAACCCTTACAAACTTTTCTCTCCTCTCTTGAAAGATCTGAAGTTGGAAGAAAAGATGGAGAAGAACCATTAGCTTATTACAACACTTTTGAGCTCAAAAATCTCATAGTAAGATCAAGATTTTGGTGGTTTTTCATTACTCTTTCATTGCTGAAAGATTGGGGTATTTATAGGCCCCAAACCAGTTTGAATTTGGAGCTCAAAACTGTCAATTCCTGGAATTCCGGGGTCTGGCGGTTGCATCGCCTAACTGGGGCGGTTGCACCGTTGTCAGAGCTCGGAGACTGAGCTCCTGGGCGGTGCCACCACTTATCAGGGGCGGTTGCACCGCCTAGCAGAGCTCGGAGACCGAGCTCAGGCGGTGCCACCGCCTGACTGGGGCGGTTTCGCCGCCCAGCCAAAGCTCGGAGACCAAGCCCTGGGTGGTTCCACCGCCTGTCAGGGGCGGTTGCACCGCCCAGCCAGTGCTCAAAGACCGAGCCCTGGGCGGTGCCACCGCCGACCCAGGCGGTGCCACCTTTGGGCGAGAGATCTGGGTCCGAATGGGTTGATCCATTCGGCCCAATCTCGTTCTTTCAAGGGCCCAATTGCCCCTAGATTAAGTTAATAGGATCACCTCCCATTTCTAACTTAATCATTGTGCTAACTATGACAATTCTAAGGACAGCTTGCTCCGGTGCGTCAATCGCTTCTTCTAGCGAGCTTCCGATGAACTTCCGTCGATCATCCGATGAACCCTCGGTGATGCTCCTGCGGACTTCCAGCAAACTCCTAGACTTGCGACGATCCACTTGGCGAGTTCCAACGAGCTTCTTTTGGCAAGCTCCTGGACTTCTCGGATTTGTTCCCATAGAACCTCCGACGACCGTCCGAACTTCCGTCGAGCTCTCGAACTCCCAACGTGATCATAGTCCTAACTCCGGCGCAACTCCTGTTGCATGTCTTACTTTCATCGTAGTTAATCCTGCACAATTATCTCAACATATGGATTAGATAACAAATGACAATTGATGTCATCATCAAAATCCGAGATTCAATAGGTGATTGGATCCCGATCCCTACTAGAAGTTTGTTGGAGACTTCTGTTTCATGTGTTGATGGTGTCATGTGACTCGTTAGTAAAATAGTGGGAGTAAATTAAGATAAAAGTTTGTATCTTGATTATTTATTTTTATAAAATCTGCATGTTATATATTTCTACTATATTTTTATTTTCAAAAAATATCGCTTTCAAATCCCTTACGTGGCATACTTGATATTAACCGGCTCACTAGTCCAAATTATATGAATTGGCTTCACAACTTGAGAATTATTCTCACGGTACAGAAAATCATGTACGTCCTTGTTACGGTGATGCCTATGCCCGAGGAAGGGACAAGTGAGGATGAGATCGCTCGCTACGTGAAGTACATAGATGACCCTATTCTTGCTCAGTATTACATGTTGGGCTCTATAACTCCCGAGTTATAGAGACAGCATGAAATGATGGATGTCATATCCATTCTCCTATATGTCCGCAAACTGTTTGAGAAACAGGGAATGACTCAACAATATGAGATATCTAAAAGCTCGTGCTAGGATGATGAGGGGACACTAGTTTAGAACTATGTCCTAAAGATGATTGAGTAGATAGAGAAACTCACAGGTCTAGAAATGGTCCTATAGAATAACCTATGTGTGGATCTTGTACTTTAGCCCCTACCAGATTCCTTTTCATAGTTCATAATGATTTTTAATATGAACAAGCTTGAAGTGACTCTCTTTGAGCCCCTTAATATGTTGAGGGAGGTAGAGAGCACTATCAAGAAAGAGAAGCCAATTATCTACACTAGTGAGACTAAAAAGAAAAGGAAATCAAAAAAGTCCCTTAAGAGGGCAAGGGCAAGGGTAAACCAAGTAAAGCAAAGGTTGCTAAGAAAGACCCGACATAGGACAAAGGCCAGTGCTTCCACTACAGTAAAGATGGGCATTGGAAGAGAAATTACAAGAAGGGAAAAACAAAAGCTTGGAGAAGCTTCAAGTACATTCGTGATCAATCTTCATTTATCAGACTCTTATGATAACACATGGGTATTGGATACCGGTAGTGCTTATCATATTTGTAATTTGTTATAGGTTCTAGTAAGGCCTAGGAGATTGGCGAGAAGCGAGATGGGCCTCAAGATGGATAATAGTGCAAAAGTTACGCAATAACTATTAGCGAGGTCGCCCTACATATGCCTAGTGGAGTTATTATTGCATTGGATGCATGTTATTTTGTTGCTTATATTATCAAAAATATTATTTCCATTTCATGTTTGATAGTTAGTGGATATAAATTAGTTTTTTAAAATAATGATTGTTCGATATTATTAGATGATGAGATCATCATGAGAGGAATATTGCATAATGGTTTGTTTGTGCTAGACACTACTCCATATATCATGAATATAAGTGTGTCTAAGAAGAGATAATATGAGGTGAATAGTGCATACCTATGGCATTATAGGCTAGGTCATAACATCCATGAGGGAAGGATTCAAAATTTGCTAAAGGATGGATATTTAGATCCATTTGACTATGAGTCATATGCAACTTGCGATGTGAAAAACTGACCAACTCTCTATTTAGTGGAACTGAAGAGAGAGAGAGTCATTAAGCTATTGGAACTCATACATAGTGATGTATGTGGACCCATATCAACTCATGTCATTGGTAGTTACTCCTATTTCATTACCTTTACTGATGATTTCTCAAGGTATGGATATGTGTACTTAATAAAGTATAAGTCCGAGGCCTTTGAGAAATTTAGAGAGTATAAGAATGAAGTGGAGAACCAGACTGGAAAGAGTCTTAAGACTCTTCGATAAGATCGAGGTGGTGAGTACTTAAGTACAGGGTTTGTTACGATCAAGACCACTAAGAGGGGGGGCGGGTGAATTAGTGCAGCGAAAAACTTTCGACGATTAAAATTGCATTCATACGATAAAAGCGATTTTGGTAAGAAAGCGAATTCGTAAATCACTTTAACTTGTGATCAAGTGAGATGCAATTAAAGCAAATATATAGAGGCAGTTTGCAGTTAAGATAGACAACATAATGTAATAGCAAATTGGAATACGATGTTCGTACGATAAAAGCGATTTCGGTATAAAAGTTGATTCGTAAATCACTTTAACTTGTGATCAAGCGAGATATAGTTAAAGCAAAGATATAAAGGTAGTTTGCAGTTATAATGGAAATCAGAATATAAGCGCAAACTGAAATATGATGTTCATACGATAAAACTGATTTCCATCTTAACGCTGATTCGGAAAATACTTAACTATGAAATATGTTCGTAAATGAGCAGAAGGCACTAAGCTACTGAGGAGGTTTGCAGTAAAGATAAGATGCTCAAAGTAAATACAAACCAAGATTTAGAGTGGTTTGGTCAATCTTGACCTACATCCACTTTTGACTTCCTCCACCGACGAGGTCACCGACGTCCACTAGAGGCCTTCCTTCAATAGGCGAAGGCCAACCACCCTTTTACAGTTTCACTCCTTTTGACGGGCTTAGGAGACAACCCTTACAAACTTTTCTCTCCTCTCTTTAAAGATCAAAACTTGGAAGAAAAGAGGGAGGAGAACTTCTACCCTTTACAACACTTTTGAGATCTAAAAATCACAAAGTAAGATTGGATTTTCGGTGCCTTTGGTTGCCCTTTCATACAGGGAAGGGTGGGGTTTATATAGGCCCCAAATTGGTTTGAATTTGGAGCTCAAAATTATCTTTTCCTGGATTTTCGAGGTCCTGGCGGTACCACCTACTGACTGGGGTGGTACAACCGCTTGGCAGCTCGGAGACTGAGCTTATGGGTGGTGCCACCGCTTGATAGGGGCGGTTGCACCGCCTAGTCTCACTCGGAGACTAAGCCCTGGCGGTGCCACTGCCTGCCTAGCGCGGTTGCACCGCCCAGTCTCACTCGGAGACTGAGCCCTAGCGGTGCCACCGCTTGTCAGGGGCGGTTGCACTGCCCAGTCTCGCTCGGAGACTGAGCCCAGGCGGTGCCACTACTTGCCTGGGGCGGTTGCACTACCCAGCTTTCCTGGGAGACCCTCTCCTGGGCGGTGCCACCGCCTAGTAGGAATTCTGGTCCGAATGGGTTGATCCATTCGGCCCAATTTGGGTCTGTCAAGGGCCCAATTACCCCCAGATTAAGTTAATGGGATCACCTCCCATTCTTAACTTAATCGACATGGTAACTATGATAATTCTTAAGACATTTACTACAGCTTGCTCCGGTGCGTCAATCGCTTCTTCCGGCGAGCTTCCGACGAACTTCCGGCAAACTCCTGGACTTGCAATGATCCACTTGGTGAGTTCCAATGAGCTTCTTTTGGCAAGCTCCTGGACTTCTCGGATTTGTTCCAGCAGAACCTCCGACGACCATCCAGACTTCCGTTGAACTCTCGAACCCCCAACGTGATCATAGTCTTGACTTCGGCGCAACTCATGTTGCATGTCTCACTTCCATCATAGTTAATCCTGCACATGTAAAACAAAACTTTGATCAAGATAATTAATCCTAAGCAATTAACTAAGTTGTCAGGCATGTCATTGGTCCCTCGACGCTTCGTCTGATTCTTCGGCGCATCGTCCTCTCCTACGGCCTATTGCCCAATCGGCCAGTTGACTCCGCAACTCTGATATCCTTGGCAACGCCCAGGAGCTCAATCTCCCAGGAAAGCTGCGCGGGGGTACCACCCCTGTCAGGCGGTGGTACAGCCTGAGCTCGGTCTCCGAGTGGTGTTAGGCGGTAGTACCACCCAGTTATGGTGGTAGTACCGCCAAGACCCCGGAAATCCGGGAGATGACACATTTGAGCTCCAAATTCAAATTAGTTAGGGCCTATATAAACCCCACCCTTTCCTGCATGAAAGGCAACAGAAAGGCACCGAAAGCTTAATCTTACTCTTGTTAGGATCGGAGCAGCACTAAGAGGGGGGGGTGAATTAGTGCAGCGGATTAAAACTTCGGTTTTAAAAAAAAATCTTTCGTATGATAAGAGCAGAACTTGACAAGCTTAATCTTGAAAGCGTATTCTTAAATATGCGCAGCAAAAGTAATAAGGAACTAAAGCATATAGGAAGGTTTGCAATAATGTAAATAGCAATAATGAAATGCAAACCAAGGATCACGCCGATTTTAGAGTGGTTCGGTCAAATGACCTACTCCACTTGCGAGGCCCCTCTTCGATGAGGCTCCCACCTTCCACTAGCAAGTCTCTTGAAATGGAAGGGTAAATACCCCTCTTACAGCTCTTTACAAGCGGTTCACTCTTTACAGATTTTCGAGAAGAGATGAGGTGAACACTAGCAAATTGAAAAGAAGACAAGCTAACACTTTTCTAAGACCTTTCTCTCAAACTCTTGCTGCTCAAAAAGTTGTGTTCTCAGCTGAGATTTGAGGGGTATTTATAGGTCTCAAGAGGATTCAAATTTGGGCTCCAAAATTTGGGCTCCAAAATTCAAATTCTCTTTGGGTTCCCGATGCTGGCGGTGCCACCATTTAGCTGGTGCTGGGTGTGCCACCGCCCAGCCAAAGGAGTGTCACCGCCCAGCACTGGTGCTGGGCGGTGCCACCCCTACATGTTTTCAGCCCGCTACAGTGTTTTCAGCCCACCGCCCTCACAAAGTGTTTTCAGCCCTACACAAAGTTATAGGCCCCCTACTTGGGTTATAGGATTAATACCTAATCCTAACCCTAATTAACATGCTAACTACGAATTTTAAAGACATTATATAAGCTATTACAAAGTCCATAAGTCAAGACTTCTTCCGGCGAAGCTTCCTAAACTTTTCGGCCGGTCTTCCGATAAACTCTGGAAACCATTCTCATGGACTCCCGGCAAGCTCTTAAACTTCACGATTTGATCTTGGCGAAGTTCCAACGAGCTTCTTCGCAAGTTCCGATCTTTCTCGGCAAACTCTGCGAACTTCCCACGAACCTTCCGGCGAGAAGCCAAAAAAACCCTTGACAAGCTCCCTACTCATTCTTGGCTAGTTCCGGCAAAGTTCCCGATGATCCTTCGGACTTCCGTCAACTCTTGAACTCCCAACGAATCCTTCGTTCTTGACTCCACACTTTGTTTCACTTTATGCCTTCATCGTTATCGTAGTTAATCCTACACATGCAAACCAAAACTCTACTCCGATCTAGATAGGTTATTACAACGAATTGACATTCTGCATTTGCACATCATTGGTTGGCGCCATCGATTCTTTAGCACATCGTCCTCTCTTGCGGCTTGTTGCCCAATCGGCGGTTGACCTCCATAACCCGATATCCTTGGCAAATTCCGCTCTTCTTGGCCGATGCCCGACGTTCAAGCCTTCGCGTCAATATCCTGACGTAATCTCCTCAAGAACGCCAATTCCTCCTGCGTTAATCGTCTAATTCTGATCGAAAGTAGACCTGCATCACTCAAAATGCAGTTTAAATTATAAACACATATCAGGTGGTTTCATCATCAAAATACGAGATTCAACAATCTCCCCCTTTTTGATGATGACAACCACTTGATGACGGAGTTAACCTTAACTCCCGGAGTTTAAACAAACTCCCCCTATCAATATGCCATAGTGATAGAACCTTGAATTCAAGAAGAATTCAAGTCATTGCAATATTCATCATGAATACTTGCAACACATCATCATGAACATATGCATAAACTTATGCATATCATGTCATCAACATACTTCTCCCCTTTGTCATCAACAAAAAAGGAGAAGTACAACTATTCTTTGTGTTGGTAATATAAGTTCAACTCATTGCATGAAAAACATAATATTAAGTTTTATCATCATGCAGTTTTGAAGCTAGAAAATTTAGCAAGTAATGCATCATGCTTAGGACATTCAAGCTATCAAGTTTTAGATATGCAAGTTTCACAGCATACAAGATAGCACTTTTGGTAATGTTCAAGATAGTAAGTTCTACATCATGCAAGCTAGCAATATTGAGATATTCAAGAAAGCAACTCTTGCTTCTTGAAATATGCAAATTTGTCAAGTTTTGCTAGGTGTGCAAGTTACCATTTTTGCCTTTTAAGATAGGCAAGATAGCACATTTGCTTCTTTTGAGATAGCAACTTTTTGCTTCTCTTTAGACTACAAGCTAGCAATGTTTACGATATGTAAGTTTCACAATATACAAGCTAGCAAAAATTTCGAAAGCAAATGTAAGATAGCTTTCTTGTGTAAGCTCATGATTCTTGCTTCCTATTGCAATGTGCAAATTGCAAGTTTTACTTCTTGAGATAGGCAAGATAGCACATTTGCTTCTTTTGAGATGGCAACTTTTTGCTTCTCTTTACAAAGTGTAAGCTAGCAAAATGTTTGAAAAAGTGATAAGTTTTGCAACATACAAGCTAGCAAAAATGCCAAACTAGCAAGAGATAATATTTTACATGAGGCAAGCAAACAATTTGGCAAATGTTACATTTGCATCTTCTCTTTGAGAAGTGCAATTTTTTTGCTTTCATCTTGAATTATGCAAGCTAGTTAGTTTGCCTCTTTTCATGATGTCCACGCTTAGAAATTCTTGCTCCCCTTTGTCATTGTCAAAAGAAGGGAAGACCCTTATATCACTTTTCATATTATGACAAAGGTAAGTATCATTCTTATTTGTGCATCATTATATATTCAAATTAAAATATACACAATTTCAATAACTTTATTTTTCATGCACGATACAAAAAAAATAAATCAATCATCATTAATAAGCATATCATACATGATACTCAAACATTAAAATTTTTAAGCATTTATCAACATGTTGATCATGATACCAAACACACATCATATGCAATAAATACATCATGTACATCATTATCATAAGTATTGCATACATCATTTTAACTTTATGAATATTTCATCATTGCATGCATTATATCAAAACATTTCAAACCATAGAAGCCATAAATACAAAGAAATCATGTCATGAAGGATAAAATCATTTGAATACCAAAAAAGACATGATTCATATAGTAAATATCTTCTTTAAATAAAATATCAAGAAAAATCATAGGAGTACAAAGAAGAGATCTTGTTTTAAAAAAAAAAAATCAAATAATAACTCCAAGAACTCACAAGGAAAAATCATGATTCATTTAGAAAATCTCCTCTCAAGAGAATATCAAGTAAAATCATAGAAGATCGATTAATGAGAAATTTTGATTTATAATAAAATCTCATGTATCGAATGTCAAGAAATTAAAATGATGATTTATATAAAAAATATCACAAGTTATATTCAAGAGAAAAATCATCATTCATTTTCAACTTATTCAATTTGTCACATCAATATTTCTTAGATATGCATAATACTAAAACATGGTTTTAAATCTTTAACATGTAACATGCATAAATTGAAAGGAGAAGGGAAGAATTCAAATGTACAAAGATTTCAACCATCTCATAAACAAATGTAAGACCAAGTCATGAATCCAAAATTCCATGAATCAAAATGATCATCAAAGGTAATCTCATGTTATTCCAAGAAATCAATATCATGATTTTGATAAAACTCATTTCAAATTTAAATCATCAAAATCATCAAAATATCAACATTACTTTCAAGAGATTCAAAATGGTATACATAGATTTATCATAA